>OZ023206.1:50609712-50822785 GCA_963995525.1 Escarpia spicata | reverse complement strand
TAATGCTTGTACACCCGTAAACGGGACAGCCGACCCGGATTTGACAGTGTCAAAATAAAGTTTTAGTATTATTATTATAATTTGGTAGGTCTGTTCGCTTGTATATCTGTGTTAACTAGTTGCTAACTGTACTGTGGCTAAATAATTGAAGCTATTTTATATCAAAAAGATGGCACACATAGATGTAGTAGTTGTCGAGCACAGTGGCTAGGGCGTCCAACTGTCAACCGAGAGAAGCCGGGTTCGAATCATGCGCTGCCGTGTCGAACCTTCGGCAAGTTTATTCCCTCTACATTGCTCCAGTTCATTTAGAGTATGAATGGTTACCTGGATATAGACAGTGACGGTTTTTTTTGTAAGATTAGTTTTCGCACATTCATTGCAGCGTGGCTGGATGCTTCCCAGAGAAGTTGAGATAAAGTTCGATTGAACAGGTCTGCCAGGGGGTAAAGTGTAAAGCGCATTGAGCAGTTCTGAGTACTGAATACTGCGCTATATAAGAACGTACCTTTACTTTAGTACATGGGCATCAAAATGTGGTGAATGTTAGAGAGTTGAGGCTCCCCAAAATCTTCATACTGCGACCGTCGTTAGGCTCACCAGAAAACTCCAATTGCATCACCCCTCGCAAATATGTTGTGGGTTAAACTTATATTCAGTCCCTCATCTTCTGACGCCTGTGTAATAGCATATTGTTCTGGTAATACAAACATATTTTTCAAGAGTTTTTGTCCACCAAAGTAATTAAAGTGTACATAGTGCTTTTACGAATTTTTTTTAAACTAAGAGTACATTATTTTTTTATGAAGCACCTCTGTTTTTTATTATCACTATTTTGGTTGATTTCTTTTAACTTTGTTTGTGCCACGACTGTTTCACGTAATACAACACAAAGTTAAAAGAAATCAACCAAAATAGTGATAATAAAAAACAGAGGTGCTTCATAAAAAAATAATGTACTCTTAGTTTAAAAAAAATTCGTAAAAGCACTATGTACACTTTAATTACTTTGGTGGACAAAAACTCTTGAAAAATATGTTTGTATTACCAGAACAATATGCTATTACACAGGCGTCAGAAGATGAGGGACTGAATATAAGTTTAACCCACAACATATTTGCGAGGGGTGATGCAATTGGAGTTTTCTGGTGAGCCTAACGACGGTCGCAGTATGAAGATTTTGGGGAGCCTCAACTCTCTAACATTCACCACATTTTGATGCCCATGTACTAAAGTAAAGGTACGTTCTTATATAGCGCAGTATTCAGTACTCAGAACTGCTCAATGCGCTTTACACTTTACCCCCTGGCAGACCTGTTCAATCGAACTTTATCTCAACTTCTCTGGGAAGCATCCAGCCACGCTGCAATGAATGTGCGAAAACTAATCTTACAAAAAAAACCGTCACTGTCTATATCCAGGTAACCATTCATACTCTAAATGAACTGGAGCAATGTAGAGGGAATAAACTTGCCGAAGGTTCGACACGGCAGCGCATGATTCGAACCCGGCTTCTCTCGGTTGACAGTTGGACGCCCTAGCCACTGTGCTCGACAACTACTACATCTATGTGTGCCATCTTTTTGATATAAAATAGCTTCAATTATTTAGCCACAGTACAGTTAGCAACTAGTTAACACAGATATACAAGCGAACAGACCTACCAAATTATAATAATAATACTAAAACTTTATTTTGACACTGTCAAATCCGGGTCGGCTGTCCCGTTTACGGGTGTACAAGCATTACAATACTAAATAGCTTAAAATTATAATCAGTCCAGTAAATTATCAAAATAATAACGATACGCTATAAAACATGTTAAAACAGTAGAATGTTCCCGTGTGTAAATTATTTTAAATATATATTTACATATCTACAAAATAAACTGCATTCGTTAAAAGTAATATTAAATGTGTGAAATATAAAAAAACACTAATACCATGAATACTACAATGATAATAAATAAGATAATATGTAATAAGTGTGTTAAAGTCCTATGTCAGTCATGTAAAACCCATTAAGTGGAGAAGAACAATGTCTTTAGTTGTTTCTTAAATTGGGGGAGATTGCCGTTGTTGCGCATGTTTATGGGATGTTTGTTCCACAGAGTGGAGCCAGCACAAGCAAATGCACGGCGGCCTAAACGTTCTAAGTTCACTCTAGGAACTTCCAAGAGTAACCCGCTTACAGAGCTTAGGGAACGGCGTGGTGTATATTGGTGTGATAGTGCCGCAAAGTACTCAGGCGTACCATCGTATAATGCTCTGTTCACAAGGACGAGTATCTTAAACTCAGTACGCCTACTAATAGGCAGCCAGTGTAATTTCCGCAGTATTGTCGTCATGGACTGCCGATCGCCCCGCCGAATCTGCATGACAATTCGAGCCGCAGACTGCTGAACCATTTCCAGACTGTGCATGTGACGATCGTTTATTCCGAAAAGCATCGCATTACCATAGTCAAATCGCGATGTCACTAGTCCGTGGATCAGGCTCTTACATGCACTGATGGTAACAGAATATCGTATCTTTGCAATTTGTGACAGGTGATAATAGGCGTTGCGACATACGTTCGCTACTTGTGACGCCATCGATAGATCAGTGTCAATAACAAATCGGAGATCTCAGATAACGGAGGAGGTGTCAACGAACTGACCACATATGTTGACGCGGCTTAACGATATAGGAGTACGCAGACTTGGCGAACGGAAGACAATAGCCTCTGATTGGTTGTCGTTCATCACGAGTCCGTTGTCATGGAGCCATATTTTCACTTCCTGTATGCAGGCCTCCATACGTGCAATGGATTGTGTGTGGTCGGTTGGTGGGAAATTTATGTAGAGTTAAGTGTCGTCTGCATATAGGTGGTGTTGAATGTGATGATGTTGTAGAATTTTGGTTAAAGGTGCGATGTACGCGTTAAAAAGTATCGGTCACAGGACAGACCCTTGTGGCACTCCTGTCATTATGGTGTTTATTTCTGACACGCCATTCTTTACACGTACTACGTAATATTATGTTCGATCACACATATAAGATGTCAGCCAGGCAAGGACGTCGCCAGATAACCCGTATCCACGCAACCGTCTCAGCAGTATGGTATGGTCGATGGTGTCGAAAGCCGCAGTAAGATCCAGTAGCACTAGGAGTACACCCAGGCGACTACCAATCGATTGTGGAACGTCGTTGTGCATACGCACGAGTGCTGTTTCGGCACTATGGTGTGCACGGTAAGCAATCTGATAAATTCCGTAGATACCGTTCTCCTCCGTGAAGTGTTGCAGTTGGGTCCGTCTCGTCAGCATCAAGGTCAAACGATTCTATGTCTGCTGCAAAACTGCTGTTGTTAGTCGCTGCATATTTCCGCACATTCGACGGCGTAGTGATCGGTAATTAGTAATGTGGGCACGGCAGCAGTGGCAATAGGATGTGATGATTTCGTCGTTATTATCGGGTCTAGTGTAATACCCCGTTCGTGAGTAGCGCCATTGATATGTTGCACAAAGCCAGCCGTATCAAGCAGATCGGCCAGATTCACCGCGAGGGTGCAAGTTGAATTGTTATATCTCGTGTAGAAGTCACCGCACACGACCGTATCTGTAGGATGAGCAGCAGCGATGAATAACACTTTGGAGACATCGTCCAGGAAAGTTCCAAAACACGTATTTAGCGGTGTGTAAATCACGATTGTTGTGCAGCCGATGCGGGCATTGCGTAGAGTAAAGGAGAGTGTTTCTGAAGCGTGCATGTCAACAGTGACATGTGCTGCAGAGTTTTGCTGAACATAACTTCAACGCCTCCACCGCATCGAGCGCCACCACGCGGCTTGTGAACGACCGTATAATTGTCTCTGCAAAGTTAAGAAATTGAAGCATTGTCTTCATCTGTCAACCAGGTATCAGTTACAGCAACAATGTCCAGAGAACACCCGTCAACATAATCACGTACGAACAATGATTTGTTTCGCAGAGATCTGGCATTAATCAGGGCAAATTTAGCCTTGCCCACGATTACGGCCGAGTCCCATTTTAATGTCGGTACTTCTATTAGATTGTTGTTATGACGTGTGCATGGCCGATCGGTGGGTGGTCGATGTCCGATGGATCGATTGTTCTTTGTTTCAAAGCGCCGCTTCGGCAGCCGCGTCTCGTTGGTAACCGGGCAGCAATACCGACATCAACTAGCATCCTCCAAGTGTTGGCGTTCAAGCGTGACGCACAGGAATTTAAAAGCTATTGACAGGCAGTGTACCTGTGCGACGGCATGGTTACGCAACAGGATCGACTGATTAGAATATCCACTGAGGTGCCTCAGTAAACGATAAACAGAGTTTTTAAAAAACAGTACAAACACACACCTACAACATTCTTGTCGCTGACTAAATTGTTTGGCATGATAATTGTAGATTGCTGCACGTATGCCGTGAAGATCAGTGTCGATGTGTAATTGAAACAGACTAAAACTGGGATAATTTCGAAAGCGACGTACACATGCAGCGGGTTAGGCGCAATCACGTGGAGGATTAGTATTTGTTGAATAGAGCACAGGTATAGTGCTGTATTCAACAAAGAAATAAGCTACATCAAAAATACATTGCAGAATAAATTACATGACGTAAAATATTGTATTACAAATAATAATTTCACTATATAAATAACGTCATGATAACAGCACAAAAATTGTGAAAATGTAGAAATAAATACTTGCCTTTACGTTCTGTCTTAGCACAAGTTGTCTCCTTGACTTCTATCGCCGCCTCTTTCAAGTAGGGATGCCTGGCATGCATCGTTGGCCATTCACTCACTGCATGATGCAGGTCACGATGCATTGTAAGAAACTTGATCACAGCCTTTGTCTTCTGGGTAGTCCATCGATGGTATCGGCATCTTTTGGACTGAACAGCCTTCTTGGTGAAGCCACTGTACGTCTGATAATAGGCAGTGCTGCCTGGAAATGAATCGTGAAATCAGCTACGAAATGCATAAAGTACTTGTCGCATCATTGTAAATGGGCAATATTAAATATAATTGTTATTATTATGCATTTATCACTTTTCTAATAAAACATATTTTCTAAATATTAGTAAATACCAAAGGTAAAACTAATCATCACATGTGTTCTTTAACTATGTAATAATGTTACACAAAATTAGACTGTATAAACATTAATTATGCCGGTGCATACATATGTGTAACTGATGCATGGTAAAATAAAACCACTACTACGACGACGAGATAATTTTACTTGTATAAAGCATGGCTTAAAAATCATGGAATATATATACTTAGATATGAACAATTCATATATTGTTCTCCCTGGGCCAACTGAAATCCATCCGGCAAACATAAAGCATTATGTAGCTTTAAGTGTTTGTCTTGTTCTCTTTGCATAATGGTGTAGTAATTATAGTTTTAAATACAACTATTCTAGTGCTGATTTTTAAATCTAATACATTCTTGCAATAATTGTTAAAATTACATAATATAACAATTTGATATACATAAATAACTGCTGCAAAAGGCTTTTACCAAAATGAATCGTGTTTTGAAGTCATTTTATTTCTATCGTTACACCTTGGCGACTGTAAACATTAACACAGCTATTTGAAATGTGTGTCAAGTTTTATTATTCCTCAATACAGCATTACATGGCACACCAGTTGATTAGCAAAAAATTCAGTTTCGGTAGATGCGTGGGAATGTTTAATATTGTATTTTACTATTATTGTTAGTATATTATAGGTTTAACATGTTGTTTATTTTATAATTAATTTCCACTGTAAACCGGTAACAAATGCTTAATTAGTTTACTTTTCCGAATCATATGCCCTCTGCTTAATGTATATATATATTATATATATATTATATATATATATATACATACATATATAATATTATAAATATGTGCAACATTATAATATAGGCAACATGTTATACGGTATTCAATATGATTAATGTTAATAACAGTAATGCATTAAAGATAATTAAAATAATATAATTTACTTGCGAATTAACTTAAATTACTCTCACATTTTGGTGTAGAAGTATCCATTCTGCGGAACTACCCTAGGGTTACGGACTAGATTTGATGACATTGAAAGTTACGCAACTTCGATTCCGTCCGTTTACTGTTGACCCTTTGCACATATATGCATGTAAGTAAGTAAGTAAGTAAATTTAATGCAGTGGAAACAGTGTACTGTAGGCCAGGCCATACGTTCACGTTCACTGTTATCAATGTCAAATTAATAACTAAAAGTTCCCTTTTTTGTCCTTTTTAAAATTTAGATTCTAAAGTGTATATAGAATGTGGAAGCGCTTTAATGGTATTTAGTTATCTAACAATAGACAAATATTTTGCAATTTGTTTTTTGGGGAAAATGTCTGTGTTCTCGTGTTATTCAATATTAATTACTCAGATCCTTAAAACATAACGTTTACAATAGTTCGCTCCCTTGGTTAATAATAAGTGAATACGTCTCCATGTATCAGAAAAAAGATATAAATGTATAACATGCAGCATTTGAAAAAGAGCCTCAAAAATATATCGAGTGTGCGGAGCTGAACTTATCAACATTTAGTGTAGCGAAAAATCCTGCTGCTAAAAATACTGCCACACCCACTATTAATGTGCTTGTCCGGAAGTACAGTTTTTCGCGAGGAGACAACTGGGCTTATTATATGTTAGCAAGGGGTGAAAAATCCTACCGCTGTAAAATATTGCCGCACGACCATAGATTCTGGCTGGCACCTGGTCGGGTCCTGGTGATTTGTCTGTTTTTAAGTCATGACATAATTTGGCGACTCCTTTTTTGTGATGGTGATGTGTTTTACACTAGTAGTCTAACGATATGTCTGTGTATACATTGATGAATGTTGCATGTGCATAGTGCACCATACAATGTTGTATGTGTATAATGTATGTATGTATGTACAGACATGTAATATATATATGTGTGTGTGTGTGTGTGTTATTTTATACGTCTACAAGAACACATTATTATTTTTTGGTATTATTTTGCACCTAATATGTGTTATGTCAGTTTGTAGACTATTTGTGCTGAATACAACATACAATACATTAGTTGGCTAGCATGTATAATATCCTTCTTTCAAATGACTCAGATGAACAACATTCTAATAATTTTACAGCCATCCAATCGGAAATATTCATAATAAAGCTTGAAGACCACGATTAGATTAATTTCTTTAGAATAGGACAACATTATTTTTACACAATGAACTTCTACTTGCGGACATGCCCATTAAGGGTCGGTTCGCCAGTATCAACAGTAGAATTTTTCGCTACACTTCCTCTGAGGGAAAATTAAACATTGTGGTTGTGATAGCTCCCAGCGGTGGCTCTACCTTACGGAGTCTGGTTATATTAACTGACACAAATGGTGGCGCCACGTTGCGTAGATGATCGAGGTCAGGTACACGCATTTTGTGATCGTCGACTTTGCAATCGCACAGTTCGTTCTTGGAATAACACGTATAATTTAGAAACAGTGTTGGTCAATGTACTAAAGGTGTCATTCTGTCGTTAATCTGTACATGGCAACCCATCACATTACTCGAATCTGTTATTTGAGTGAGATTTTGGCGTTACTATTATTTAATTGTGAGCGATAAACGGGTGATTCATCCTGAGATCCAGTGGCACACTCACACATGACATGTGCGGCGTGTTTGGTTGGTAAGCAACAATTTACCCAATTGTGTTTTATTTGTACCATCATACTCAAACAGTCAAACGTAATTATCAATATGATATTTTGAAAACAAATCTAAAAACTACCTGGGCTGAAACACTGACTATAGGTATAGCCTAACCCTGCCTAGGCAGGCTTTATTTAGATTGATTTAATTTTCAGTTTAGACAAATTCTTACAGTCAATACAGAGGTTATTTTGAATGAAGCTCGTATTTTTTTTTATAGCAAATACACATTTATTTAAATGAGTATATTTGCAAGATTCATTATGCCAAATTTGAATAGCCTCGTTGTTTGGGAAGATGCCACTCACAACAGGCTTCTCGGGACCATTGACATTGACTGTTTCTTTCCTGTGGTGGTGGTTATACGTATTTACAGCTGTTTTTGTTCAAACAGTGAAATATAGAGTACGATTTCATCACCATCGCCGATATAATGATATGTTATATATTAGTGCTGCCACCTTTTGCATTACTGAACAATTTCTCAATTTGAAACTGTATACATCTTGTTGAACATTCATACTCCAATGCCCCAGCATTGGAGTAGTGACTGATATATTAGACTAACGGTTTATATATCAAAGACTTTGATGTCAATATCAAACAAGTGCTCAGAAAGAATTCCTGGAGTGTATACAAACCTACCACTATGACTATTATTACTACATGTGTCATAATTTCATTGCCTAAACACAAAACATATAATAAAATCTTAATAATATATACGCGAATAATCACAACCTACTTTAAAATGGCAATGAAATATATAAACGCGGCATATCAAATTCCAACAATATATATAATTGTTCTAATCAGCACTATCTAAAGTTATACAAGCCATTATAAATCAAATGTATAATTATTTTGTACAGCGACGTCTACGATCAACCAGAATACTGTGACCTGTTCAGTTTTATGAATTATAATGCATGGAGATGATACAAATCTTTCTACAACTGTAATATTAATAAATCAAAATATAATTCGCACTTCATAGTAAATCCCACCACAACTTTCATAATTTATGAGGTACTATAACACCGTTATTATTATCAAATTTTCATTAAATAAATATATATTGTATTTCTATAGTAAAAGTGCGAGGAATAGATGAAAACGTTTAGTAATATTATAAAATTATTATGCACTGGAGCGATTTGGATTATTCTGCGTAGCCTCTATTATTTGTTTATTTTACTTGCATACATATATATATATATATACATATATATATATGTATATATATATATACATATATGTAAGTATGATCATTTAAAAACTATATAGGTACTTCAATTCTGCCTTTTTAACCATTTTGGGGGTAGTGGGCCACTTATTCCAATCTGCTCCACCCTCTCCATTGCAAACATATTTAATTCATCAACTGCAAACATATTTATTTCATAATTTACAAAAAATATTGGCCCAAATTTAGCCAACCTACACTACCAACAAAACGTTCAGACATTACCTTAATGGAAACATAAAGTATTTAATTGTCAACTTGTTAATGAAGAAACAATCTCTGAAACAATTGATGATAAAGAAAACATTTGATCTGCAGTGTTTCCTCACTGCTATTAAAGTAAACTAAACCTGTTTTGATTCAATCTTTAACTTTAATCACAAATGATTAACTTCTGGTATCTTTCCTGATAAACTCAAAATAGCCAAATTAATACATATTTATAAAAAGGGGACGATACCCTATTCTGCAACTACAGACCAATATCAATCTTAACTGCATTTTCAAAAGCAATCTAAACATTTATTTATAACCAGCTTGAATCTTTCTTTAAAAGACAAACTTATCTAAGATAACCAATATGGATTTAGAAAGGATCATTCAACTGCATTTACCGCTGTCGAATTAAGAACTGGATTTACTATCCACACTTGTTAATAATCTACCTGGACATTTCAAAAGTATTTGATATCCTGGACCACTTAATATTAATAGATAAGTTGAGTTTCATGGCATAAAACGAGTAGCCCTAGATCTGTTCAAAAACTATTTTAAACAAATAGAAAAAAGACATTGAAGAAACCCAATCTGAAATGCTTAATATCTCAAAAGGCGCACTTCAAGGATCAATTCTAGGCCCTTTGTTATTCTTAGTCTTGATTAATGACTTTGCCCAATCTAATCCAAAATTAAACTATATAACGTATGTATCTCTCAAGTACTCTAGATTCTTTTGTGCAATGTGAAAACAATGAAAATGTGGAATCTCTAATCAACAAATGTAAATAAATCAAAATATATAATTTTCAAAGAAACTAGAAGAAATATTAATATGATAAACCCATACAATCTACAAATATATAACACAAACAATGATAGGGTAGATAAGTTAATTTTCCTAGGCCTAAGTGGTTTAATTAATAATTAAACAGACACAGTCATATTGAGAAAATCTAAAATAGATGCTCCTGGACTACAGGTACCCTAACTATACTTAAACGATTGTTACCTCTGAATATACAACTCTCTGATATTATCACATCTAAATTATGTTAGCATGTAAATTGCTTCCGGACTCGGTTACATTCATAGTTTTGAAAATATGGTAAGTTACCTTTCCGAGTTCTATGTTGCTCAGAACGGAGCTTTCGACCTCTTCACGACGTCTTCATCAGCATTGGTCTGCGCCACTCTCGGTCGTCATGTGACTATGTTGGTAACTGTCACGTGACAACACTTCCAGGAAGATCGCGGGAAGGTCGAAAAGCTCCGTTCTTAGCAACATAGGACTCTGAAAGGTAACTTACCATATTTTTAAAATCTAAATTATGGTTTAACGGCCTAGGGCTATAGATGTGAGAGAATTATAAGTAAATAAATTTAACGCTAACACCAATGCACTGTTCAGATGTCTTATATTACCAAAAGTAGAACATCTTCTAAATGTTCACGAATTCAAACTATTCCATAAATATTCATGCAATAAACTACCAGTATCTCTATAAAACTTGCCATTTGTTCAAAACAACAGTTATCGCAAATTTTACACTCAGTATAAAATTAATCAATCAGGTTACATTATGAATTAGCCCAACGAAGCTTCAGGTATAGTTTGCCACATACAATATATAATGCACCAGATTTAATAAAGAACAATATTACCACTCACAGTTTATATGCCTTTGCAACTTATTCCAAGCTTTATTATCTGAATACTCTTGCTGAGCAGTGTACAATCCCAAACTGTTATATATGTAATAGGGATATCTTTGGACGCCAGCTGTGTCTCTTGTAATAAATTACTTAATTTAGAAACCAACTGTTTGTACGTTTGTGTTTTTAGTAAGTGTAATATATAATATATATAAGACATAATATCATGTACATTTGTCTTGTAGTAATGCACCAATTGTACTAGGGATTGTCTTCTTTTATCAATCAAATAAGAGATGGCTGCTCGTGGATAGACGTGTATTCCATGTGTCCCGAGCTTTGAATAGTTTTTGTGGTGCGGAGGCGTTGGAGTGTGGAGATTTTCAAGGTGGGTGATTGACCGAAGGAGATAGAGCACGCTGAACTTTTCGGACTTTGTGAAAGTGCTAGATGGAGGTCGCTTAGCTGCTATTAGTTCCATAACTTAAGCCTGAAATCGACGCACATTACGCCTTAAGGCTAAGCCTGAAATCGACGCACATTACGCTCCAGTGTCAGTGTGTGCCTGTGTAGCAGGGTGCATAACGTAACAACGTCTGGCTCTGGCAAACAACGCCGGACAGTGGAACTGTAGACACCCACTTCTTATTGTGTTCAGCATGACTGCGTTTGCAAGTTGGCTTACAATATGCCTAGGTAGCGTAGAGAAAGCAATGTCGAGGACAACCAAGAAGATCAATTAGTTCTAAGACTAATTGCAGCCCTCAACGATTCAGCGGTGCTGAACAAAATGAAACAAGTTCTCTTTCCGGATGAACTCGCCAAAGAGATTCGTGAATTGAGACAAATGTTAAAAAACTTTCAATAGCAACTGGATGAAAAAAACAATAAAATTGCACTGCTTGAAGATAAGGTTACTCATCTCCAGAACCAAATTGATGACAATGAACAATGTGGCCATAGGGCAAACCTACGTTTGAGGAGACAGGTCATGGGGAGGACCTTGAGTCAAAGCCATTGAAATTTGTAACGAGCACATAAAAAATCAGTCCTGCTGTATTGCCCAACGACTTTGAACGGGTACACAGAATTGGTCGCAAAACGGACACCTTCACCAGGCCGCGACCCGTAATCGTCCGCTTCAAATCGGAGAAGACACGCGACAAAGTGTTTCAGTCAAGAGCTTCACTTAAACAAAAGAACGAACGAGTAGCCGAGCGAAGTTTGAAGATCTTCATAAATGAAGATTTGACAACAATGCGCTCAAAGTTGGCTTACGCAATAAGAGTGTTGAAAAAGGCAAACAAAATCAGAGACTGCTGGACTGGAACATTGTAATCAGGGATGTCAACAACGTGATTCACAGGATATACACCTCGAATGAGCTGGACAAGTACCAATGACATGCAAGGCATAGCACCAAATGACGGTGATAATGATGTGAAAAATTAGTTATTGTTCACGTGACATTTCTGACTGACACGAAATCTAGTTCTGCGATTGGCAATGTCTGCTGTATGAACTGTACGTTTGTAAATAAGTTGGTTAAAAGGTACCTATTTTTTTTCGTCAATATATTGTTTTGTTATTTGCAGTGTTCCCTATATCAACTTTTTTTAAACATATATCTTAGTGCAGTTTGCTACTCACTTGTGTCGTGACTTGCGATATGGTTTCTGTTTAATGCTTCTTTATTTTCCACACGACTTTTTATTTATTATAATATAATAACCTATGCATTTATATATATATTGGAAATCTCTTCCCCCAAATTACTCTTCCTACAAGGTTCACAACATGTACAGTTACGCTTATTGATAATTTTTTGGGTAATTTAACAAAGCATATTTTGAAAAGTACAGCAGGAATATTAATTTTAAAAAATTATGATCATCAACCATATTTTATGCTTATGAACGCTACTCTAAAAGAGGAACATACTACAAAATGTATACGAGTTAATGTAAAAAATAAAGAGGCTATGTTAAAAGTCAGAAATGATATAATCTCTTCTGAAAAAGAAAAAAAAAATTAGATACAAATTCAAATGCTAATCCAAACCATAATTATAATATTATCATCAATGAAATAAATCAAGCTAAAAATAAATATATGACTAGCAAATTAGTGAAATTTAATAAATATAAACATAACAAATCTATATGGATAACTCGAGCCTTGCTAACCTCAATACGATACAGAGACAAACTTTACAAACAATTAAAAATCACAAACCCTGAATCTTCTGAATATGGCGTATTATTGATTAATCTAAAAACACAATAGTATTTTGAAAAGAAGTTTTCGCAAAGGAAAGCAATCATATTTTGACAAATGTTTTAATCAATTTAAATTTGATATAAAAACACTTGGAAAACTATAAATGAAATCCTGTCTAAACATAAAATTAATAAATCATTTCCAAATATTTTAAAGAATCCAATTCAATTGTGGCAGACAAATTAGAAATTGCAAATAAATTCAATACATTATTTACCAATATAGGTAGTAATCTGGCTAATGATATTAAATGCACAGGCATTCATGATCATTCATATTATCTAAATAAAATAGTAAACTGTAATTTTACATTTAAATATGTTGAAGAAGATACCACAAAAAGAACAATAATTAATCTACCCAACAAAAGTAGCTGTGGGTGTGATGGTCTATCTACCAATCTGCTAAAAATGCTTGAACCTGCATTAACCAAATCTTTAACTTTAATAACAAATCAAGTATTAACCACAGGAATATTCCCTGATAAACTAAAAATTGCTAAGGTAATTCTCATTTATAAAAGGGTGAGCCAGCAGTATTCAATAATTATAGACCCATATCTCTTCTACCATCTATTTCAAAAGTACTTGAAAAAATTATTGTTGACCAATTATTATCTTATTTAAAAGACTAAGCTTTTTTTGACCATCAGTATGGATTCCGACCTAAACATTCAACTGAATACGCAGCACTAGAATTAATAGATAGAATAATAACGAAACTGGATAAGGATGAAATACCCATTAATATTTACCTAGATCTTTCCAAAGCCTTTGATACCATTGACCATTTAATTTTAATTGACAAATTGAAATATTATGGTATACATGGAACAAATCTGAACTTATTCAGCAGTTACCTAACAAATCGTAAACAATATACGGAAATTGACAATATAAAATGAAATATGTTATCAATAACAACAGGTGTACCACAAGGTTCAATCTTAGGACCCCTGTTATTGATCATATATATCAATGATTTTGCACAAGCCAGTAAAATGTTTAATTTCATAATGTATGCTGATGATACAACTCTATCAAGTACACTAAACACTTTCAGCGATAACATGCATGACTAAAATTTAGAATCTTTAATAAATGAAGAACTTTCAAAAATAAATGAATGGCTCAAAATAAATAAATTATCGCTAAACATAGCAAAATCGAAATACATGACATTTCAAAAGGCAAAGAAAAATATACAGACACTTACTCTGAAGATAGACAATGTAAATATTGAACAAGTAAAAGAATTTAATATCTTGGGTTTAATTATAGATAAAAATCTAAACTGGAAAAAGCACACTGACAAAATATCAAATGCTTGTTCTAAAAAAATTGGCATTTTAAATAAATTGAAACGTGTTACCTCTTCATATTAAAATAATATTATATACTTCTTTAATAGTGCCACACATTAATTATTGCATAATGGTGTGGGGCTTTCAATCAAATAGAATAATAAAACTTCAAAAAGAAGCCCTGAGAATTATTATCTTAAGTAATTATACTTCCCACACAGAACCACTTCACACAAAAACTCAACTTGTTAAAAGTAGATGACATTCTTAAATTACAACAATTAAAATTTTACTATAAATATTTACTTAATGACTTACCAGTTTATTTACAAAACTGGAGGATAATGTTTAACTATGAGGTACATAATCATAATACAAGAGTCAAAAATAAAATATACACTTATAAAATTAAACATGAATTTGCTAAGAAATGTCTTAGGCATAATTTGCCACTTTTATTAAATACCATTCCTGATATTGTCAAAGAAAAGCTTAGTACACACAGTTCACAAGGATTTGCCAAGTATGTTCAACTTTATTTTTTACAAAACTATCAAGTAACATGCACCAGGCAAAATTGCTATATATGTATGCAAAATTAAGGACCGACAACCACCTGTCAACTTGTCAACAAAACAGTGCTTAAACGACAAACTCAATAATCTTGTAAGCTTGCTCACACTACACACATGCATACATTTATTTATGCAAGCACCAACACAAGTCATGAATAGTGATGAAAGAAGGCCAAATGAATGACGTTTATTAAGAGATTAAGTTAGTGAGAGAAATGTGGGCTCTACATCCCAAGGCCAGGCCTGTGACTGAGCCCATACTAGTCTCCTGTCCCTCAGGTTGACAGCCCACATTTCGGCATATACCACATTAGCAGTATTGTTATAGATATATACAACATCATTACTACTGTAATCACAGTAGACCTTAGGCACCGTACCGTACTAACCAAGCACACCATTCATTCACCTAACTATAATCCCAACTACCTGCTGAAGAGTTACATTGTATCAAGATTAGCCTAAACCTATAAGTGGGGCCACTACGCCCCACTTACTAAAACCACCGGTGGAAGAGATGCGAGCTGTCTCGGCGTCAAAACCCCGTGAACACATTGTCCACCTGCACTAAGAAAACGGGGAAAGCTTTGAGATTTGTTATCAACCCCTCTTCCACCAATGATGTACATGGTATGTCCCTAACGCTATCAAAAATTTGGGAGGGATGGGAGGGCCCAAATTTGTTGATGCGACCACTCCGTCTGCTTTCACAAAACGAAGTGACCAAGAGCTCGTTGTAATCTGTGACTGCGCGCCACTACCGCGCGGTGATTGGCTCCTTGCGTCAGAGACAACGAGGTAATTAGCATAATAATTAGCATCAGACATTAGGCTAATCATCACTTGTCCTGCGTTGTTGCCAGCACAAAAACCCATATGCAGCACGGTGCCGTGGCCGCATATTCTCATTTATGCAAGCACCAACACAAGTCATGAATAGTGATGAAAGAAGGCCAAATGAATGACGTTTATTAAGAGATTAAGTTAGTGAGAGAAATGTGGGCTCTACATCCCAAGGCCAGGCCTGTGACTGAGCCCATACTAGTCTCCTGTCCCTCAGGTTGACAGAGCCCACATTTCGGCATATACCACATTAGCAGTATTGTTATAGATATATACAACATCATTACTACTGTAATCACAGTAGACCTTAGGCACCGTACCGTACTAACCAAGCACACCATTCATTCACCTAACTATAATCCCAACTACCTGCTGAAGAGTTACATTGTATCAAGATTAGCCTAAACCTATAAGTGGGGCCACTACGCCACCGGTCACCAAAACATGTGACCACCCCACTACAATATAACCTGTCATGTTGAAAAAGCATGCAAAACGACCTCAAGCAATCCTGATATATTTCTTAAAGGCATCTGATGTCCATATGCCCGCCGCCCTGATCTGTGCATCAGACTTACCTCGCAATGCTGCCGCAGTGGCTGCCCCAATGCGAAAACTGTGTCCCTTAAACGCACTAGTGTGATTGCCACAGAATACCAGTAACTGTTTCAGCGACACATCAAATTCTCTACGTAGCACTGGGAGCCATCTGGGTATGCACACAGCAAGGCTTGTCCGGTACCTCTAGCCTGCCTAAACTCCCGAAGGAAAGAAGCCAGGTAGATAGCTGTCCCTGTAAGGCTTTTGCCTTTAACCTGGAGAGATTGGGGACCTTGAAGAGCACTGTGTTTAAAACGCCGGAAAGAAATTGTAACTATGTCACCAGATAGCAAAACATCACCCACACGCAAACAACCTTGTACCATACTCCGTGACCGAGGCACCATTTCTCCTATGCGCAAGTACGCCTTGAAAGCAAGGACCATCATGGCACGGAGCATGAAGCACTTGTATCGGGATGAGAACACCGTGGGTAATGCCTGGACCAGGCGCGCAAGCACAGGCAGAGTGATAGGCAGACGGACATCAGGGACAGCTCCGATACTTCTAACACCAGCTAACACTTTAGAGACTGCAAAGCAATGTGACGGGTCAGCAAAACCCTTACCTTTATGGAAATATGCCACAGCCGAGACTGTGGACACAATGGATGCCGGAGCGGATCCATCAGCATGCAGGTGAGCAATGAACAACAACATCATGGGTACAGAAACAGGCAACATAGTGGGGAGAGATAAAGAATCATGAAACGTTATCAACTTCTTCCATGCCCGCTCGTATTGCAGCCGAGACGATGGTGCAAGAGAGGCCTGCATTAATGTGGTTAAAGACTCCCTAAGCCGGCTGGAGACATGCTGTACGGGATGTCTACCGAACTGGCGCTCGCCTAAGCTTGCTCACACTACACACATTTATGTTTTTTTTATTCTGGGAGAATTTAATTAGGTGATGTATTGATTCAGTTAAAGTTTTATTACAAAAGGTGGCTCCTCGATAGCGACTACCACAGTCTTAGAGGAGTCTCCTGACCCTACTTTTCGTTATTTGTCATACATTATACCATGTTTACCATAAGGTTATGTATTTGTATTATTTAATTTTTACATGGATGTATTGTATGTATTATTTGAAATGTATGGGTCAAATAAAAAAAATTCTTCTAAAAATAATCGATGAAATTGCCTTTCAGAGTGGCTCTAACGACAGCGACTTTAATTATTGTCAGTAGGAGTCTCCCTTCCCTTATATTACATATTCTTTTGTTTTCCTACCATACATTTTATATTTACCACCTCTTCGACTCGAATGTAAACATATTGTATGTTTTTATTACGAGTATTCTGTATTGTGTATTTGCGACAAATACATAGTTCCTGTTTCTCCAAAATACAATTGTCCCGGTCTTCCACACTGTTCTTTATTCTATGTTGTTTATAGTTAGCCTTTTTCAAACGACGTCTGATGGTGTCACTTATTTTTATTTTGTTTCAGAACTCACAAATATTTGTGACAGAACTGTCAACAATAAAGTATCAAAGCTGCAAAATCTCGCGGGCATTGACAACAACAACTGTCACATTGTGTGCACCAGCACGACATAGGACATCGAGGCACGTCATACAATGTTAACACAAAAACGAGAAAACGTGACGGAATGACTCAAGGCACAATATTTAGCGTTTATGCAGACATCAACTCCCTGTGTCGGGGAACCATTCAAGTGTGACAGTTATGCAGCAGATATAAAGGTTTGTTTGCTTTCTCATATAATTGAGAAACCTCTGTTTGACACACGTGGAAGACATTCTTTTCCGACGAACGGTTTAAAGCTGCACATTGAGACAGATTTTTTAATGTGACACTTGTGGAAAATGTTTTAACAATGTTGTTTTGAAACTGTAATGTGCCACTTTCGTAAACACTACGACTAGTGAGAAACTCTTCATATGTGATGTACTCTAGTGATAACACGTTTATGTGTTTGTTAGCAATAGTGCATCGAGGACAACAGCACAAAATAATGTGTGTGTGAAAAGGTTCGAAACAAAAACAGTTTAATTATGTCTGTGATTGTGTACTCGAGTACTATAGAGAAACCATTCAAATGTGACACATGTGGTGCACAGTTCTCAAAAATTAGAAATCTAAAGACGCATATCTGTATTCACACTGGGAAAAAACCTTCAAATACGATACCTGTGGTGCACAATTCTCACAAAGTGGAAATCTACAGAACCAGGTTCGTATCCACACCGGGGAGAAACCTTACAAACGTGATACGTGTGGAGCACAATTCTCACAAAAAGGAAATCTGCAGAAGCATGTCCGTATCCACACCGGGGAGAAACCTTACAAATGTGATACGTGTGGAGCACAGTTCTCAAAAAGTGGTAATTTGAAGGCGCATGTCCGTACCCACACCGGGGAGAAACCATACAAATGTGATACGTGAGGTGCACAGTTCTCAAGGAGTGGTCATTTGAAGAGGCATGTCCGTACCCACACTGGGGAGAAACCTTACAAATGTGATACGTGTGGAGCACAATTCTTACGAAGTGGAAGTCTGCACAGGCATGTCCGTATCCACACCGGAGAAAAACCTTACAAATGTTATACGTGTGGAGCACAATTCTTACTAAGTGAAAGTATGCAGAGGCATGTACGTATCCACACCGGGGAGAAACCTTACAAATGTGATACGTGTGGAGCACAATTCTCACAAAGTGGAAGTCTGCAGACGCATGTCCGTTTCCACACCGGGGAGAAACCTTACAAATGTGATACGTGTAGAGCACAATTCTCACATAGTGGAAGTCTGCAGACACATGTCCGTATCCACACTGGGGAGAAACCTTACAAATGTGATACGTGTGGAGCACAATTCTCACAAAGTGGAAGTCTGCAGACGCATGTCCGTATCCACACTGGGGAGAAACCTTACAAATGTGATACGTGTGGAGCACAATTTTCACAAAATGGATATCTGCAGGAGCATGTCCGTATCCACACTGGGGAGAAACCTTACAAATGTGATACGTGTGGAGCACAATTCTTACGAAGTAGATGTCTGCAGAGGCATGTGCGTATCCACACCGGGGAGAAACCTTACAAATGTGATACGTGTGGAGCACAATTCTCACAAAATGGAGGTCTGCAGACGCATGTCCGTATCCACACCGGGGAGAAACCTTACAAATGTGATATGTGTGGAGCACAATTCTTACGAAGTGGAAGTCTGCACAGGCATGTCCGTATCCACACCGGAGAGAAACCTTACAAATGTGATACGTGTGGAGCACAATTCTTACGAAGTGGAAGTCTGCACAGGCATGTCCGTATCCACACCGGGGAGAAACCTTACAAATGTGATACCTGTGGGGCACAATTCTCCCAAAGTGGAGGTCTGCAGAGGTATGTCCGTTTCCACACCGGGGAAAAACCTTACAAATGTGATACGTGTGGGGCACAATTCTCACAAAGTGGAGGTCTGCAGAGGCATGTCCGTTTCCACACCGGGGAGAAACCTTACAAATGTGATACTTGTGGAGCACAATTTTCACAAAATGGAAGTCTGCAGGCCCATATCCGTATCCACACTGGGGAGAAACCTTACAAATGTGATGCGTGTGGAGCACAATTCTCACGAAATGGAAGTCTTCAGACGCATGTCCGTATCCACACCGGGGAGAAACCTTACAAATGTGATACGTGTGGAGCACAATTCTCACGAAATGGAAATCTTCGGACGCATGTCCGTATGCACACCGGGGAGAAACCTTACAAATGTGATACGTGTGGAGCACAATTCTCACGAAGTGGAAGTCTTCAGAAGCATGTCCGTATCCACACCGGGGAGAAACCTTACAAATGTGATAGTGTGGAGCACAATTCTCACGAAGTGGAAGTCTTCAGAAGCATGTCCGTATCCACACCGGGAATAAACCTTACAAATGTGATATGTGTGGTGCATAATTCTCACAAAGTGATCATTTGAAAACGCACGTACGTATCCACACCGGGAAGAAAACCTACCAATGCGATACCCGTGGAGCACACTTGTCACAAAGTGGAAATCTGAAGAAGCATGTCCGTATCCACACCTTAGAGAAACCTTTAAAATGTGATACATGTGGCGCACGTTTCGATTTGAAATAACGTGGCTGTTCTCATAATGAACCGGAGCCAACTTGATACGTGTGGCTTCCAGTTCACAACAAGTGGCAATTTTAAGTCGGAAATGCGCACTCGCAATGTTAATAAATGATTGAGATGTAACTTATTTTCTCAGTCATTTTTATAGAATGGTTTAGGAAAAAAACAAGTTGACATTCGCATATCACATTTAAGTTGTGATACGTGTGGACAACAGATCAGAAACAGTAGTATGTTAAATATGTTTGTTGTTTGTGGGTACTTGTACCGATGTGAAATGTTTCAAATGCAACACATACACAAAACAGTGTTCGGGAATGTGATTTTCACAATAAAAATGCTTCTTTGGATAAGTTCTGTCTGTGTAACGCCTCACAACGTGTGTTGATGACGTGACATGAACAGCTTGATTTCTCATATCTTAATGTAGGCAAGAGTTTCGTGGACTAGGTTGTCAAGCAGGCTAATATTTAGTGCATAGGCCCACCTGAATAAATTTGTGTTTTCGGCAACCCGTTCGAACCTATTCAATTGTAGCTGCTCGTAAAATTGTCTACAACATGATAAGACAAGTATGTCATTAAACAGCGACACCGTTGCGGTCAACCACATAGCCCACGCTACTCTGGGAGTTGGGATGTAGATCTACGGGTCGACGTGACGAAGCGTTACGCGGAGGTGGGAGTGTACGTTAGCTTGCTTAGCTGCAACGTTTGAATGATGATGCTCAAAATATACCAAATTAGGTATGTCTTTTAGGGTTCTCGGGGTAACAATAAAAACCGGCTCCAACATACCTTCAATATTATTATCACTTCTAGCAAAATGATGCCTGGTAGTTAATTGTTAGTCGCGACAGTAATATTGACCAAATGTTAGAAAACAAACTACATCACTACATGTATTTCGTCGATGACGAATCAAGTGCGTCGTGTTTGCCAGGTGGCATATTGTCACCTCCGAAGCATCGCGTTATTTCGGAAATGTCTTACCATTAATGCCTGCAGAACCATTGTGAACGTCTTAGTCATGTCACGTACTGATTACGGCAACTCAGTGTTATATGGTCTGCCGGAGATGCACTTGCGAATGCTGTAGATGGTACAGAATTCCGCAGCAAAGAACTTTGCCGTCCGCATCAGTGACATTTGTGCAATATTGACAATCGGTTATGTACTTAGGTTGCAGTTATTTATTTATTTATTATATATTTTTTAATTAGCATATTATATGCATTTATATAATTTTAAGCACATTATTTATTTTAGGTATTTAAACGGCTAATTAATTTAATTTATGTATAATATATGTAAGGTAGCAGTTTGGACACCTACACATGTTCATAGTTATGTTGTAAAATGCTAATTAAGAGATGGAATACATCTTAATTGTCATTCTAATGTCGCCACCAGCCACAATATGGCAGCACCATATGCTAAGTAGATGACGGATATTGTTACATTCTTTATTTTGTGAAACTACATTTTTCATGATTTAATTGCTAAGGTGTTGATTATAATTATATTTAGGTAATTAATTACTATGAGTAACCAGTTGCTTGAATGGTATGAGATAAACTCCAGAGACACTGGTCACGTGTGTATTTTCACCAAGCATTGGTACAGCAGCTGTGGGCTAGGCTGGCTCAGGTTTCACACAACAAGGAGGAGACATTTATTTTTGGTGAGTGTCAACTTGTTCAATAATACTTTTAAGGTATTATTTCCCTTTTCTAATTATACCACATCATGAAGTGAAAGATTGTCCATCATTAGACCTAAGCTTGCATGGATGTTTTAAAGCAATTATTTAGTTATAAGGGTTTTCACTATATGGAAAATTGCTTTGAGTGGACACCCCAGGATGCTGTGGTTGACCCACACTGGCTGGTTGTAAACAGCAGTGGTCTTAATGAGTTTTAGAATGCTTGCATCCTGCTGGTGATATAACTTGCAGAGTATACAGTTTTAATAATGTTTAATCAGGTACTGTGTTTTGTATTATGATGCTTAATCTACGTGCTATTAGGTTAATATACGGCCATATTATGCATTTAGCAACAAAATGTGTTCTATAAAGATGTGCAGTCAGTATCAGAAACTGCCCAGTGGCCACTAATGTCCTCCTGATTAATCACCCTATGGGGTTGGCTGTGTAGAGTGTGGAGCATATTCCCTAGAGACTGACACTTTAAAACAAGTTGGGAGCCACCGTGGATAGTGTAGCTAGGTGGTAAACACTGGCCGAGTGTTTGGTTCAGTCATTTAACAAGTCATAGAATATGTATACTGTGTAGTAAATTGGAACAGAATATGGTAACACAAAGTAGTATAGGAATATGGAATTGAAATACTTGTGTAAATAATTATATGTGTTCTGCTATAAATGACATGTTGCACCATGCCATTGCAGGAGGGAGCCAGGCCTCGAATGAATGATGTGAGATTCATTAATGAGCCTCCAGAGCAGTGTTGGGGTGAGCATGGCCATTACAGTCATGGTAGATTATGTAATTATTGCATCTGTTAGATGCTTATACTTGTGTTGTTGATTTACATACATTTGCATTCCTAGTATAACTTGTACGACAATTATATATCTTTAGGTTACTTTACATTATACTGGATTCATTATATTGCGCATGCGTGCTGTGTGACATGTGTCCACGCATCATAATCATTAATATATCTACTTACGTATATTTGTATTGTTAGTACTGTATTGACAAACTGTTTACTTTGCTTAGGTTTCTTTTTGTATCCGGAAGTAAGACCACAAATAAAGAACTTGATCGAAAAGATTGGAGCCGACTTGTTGTTGTACAAATTGGCCCCGTCACAATTTGGCGCTGCGAGCAGGGTTGTTGCCCTGGAGAAACCCCATCACATAAACGGACGGAGACAGCTGGAGGACGAGACCGAGGGAGAACTACAACTACCATCGACGATCTATAACAGTGTCAACAATGAACATTAACATGGACGAGTCAGATCAACTCACTACCATCTTGTTGAGTTGATGAACAATGTTAAATAAGTTGCACATTGATTTGAATGCCATGATTGTTTTGTGTTAACGTACTACTAATCTGTATTCTCTTCTCTCTGTAATCTCACTGTAGCTAGCATGGCACAGTTGCGTCGTGCGCGAGAGGAGCTGGACACATTGAAAAAAGAGCTAGAGGATCAGCGTGTTTTGGCCAGGCGTCTGCAACAGGCAGAACATGCAGCGACAGTGGCAGAGGAGAGGGCTGCTAGAACAGAGGCATCTGCAGGGGCAGTAGACAGAGTAGTATATGTGTCGAGGGAAAAGAAAATTCCTAAGCTACGTGGTCGCCCTCGCGATCAGCAGGATGTAGATGTCACAGACTGGCTGGAGGACATCAAATCAAGCATAAGTGCCAGAAGGATGTCGCCAGATGAACAGGTTGACTTCATAATGCAACATCTGGTTGGTGAAGCGAAGTCTGAGATGCGACTTCGGTTTCGTGGCGAGCGAGACGTGACTCGACTACTGGATGCTATAGAGGAGTCCTATGGTTATGTGGACTCGGCAACAAGTCTGAAGAAGGAATTTTTTCGGCGGGACCAGGGAGAGAAAGAGTCTTTCGAAGATTATTCTTTAGCTTTGGTTAAGGTCGCCGATCGGATTGTTCAAAGAGACAACCGGGAAGACGAAAGCATCAATAAAGAGTTGAAAGAGCGATTGACAGAAGGTGTAGTTGACAACCATTTCCGTCGAGAGCTGCGACGACTGAATATGGACGAACCAGAGCTGACATTCTGGTCATTCAGAGCCAGAGCAATGAAGTGGCTGGGCGATGACAACAGCGGGAAAGCAAGGAACGCCACGGTTCATGAAGTGAGTCGCACACCGACAACAAGCACCCTCGAGGAGAAAATGGGAAAGCAGCAGGCACAGATTGATGCCATTGAGAAGAAACTTGATTTGCTCCTCTGTACACCTAAGAAACACACCAAGCGTAACGACAGTGGAAGAAACGAGAACGGTATACGGGTGTGTTATGGCTGTGGATCACCTGATCACATGATCAGGGAGTGTCCAACCAAGAAGTTGGCAAATCAACAGAAACGAGGTAGACAACCGCAAATGCAGGAACATCCCTCAAGCAAGACGCAGGTGGGAAACTGATTCCCTCCATCACTGAAAGCCAAGTGGTGGAAGGGGGTGACTTTGGCTTGCTGGATGGCATCGATTCGGAGAGGATTTACTCCAGGGCAATAGGTCATTGTCCAGAAGCAACCATCAAGATTGGAGATGTAGAATGTAGGTGTTTATTGGACTCTGGGTCAGAGGTATCAATGGTGACAGAATCATTCTATCGTCGATTGTTAGAACCAGAGGGATATCGGCTCATCCAGATAGACACAGTTCTAACTCTCACAGCAGCAAATGGGCTCAGCGTTCCATATGTCGGTTACTTCGAGCCAGATCTTGTCGCACTTGACAATAGATACAGTGGAGTAGGAATGCTCGTAGTGCGAGATTCTCCAAATCCTGCCCAGCGAGCAGCAAAAGAATCGGTTCCTGGCCTTCTAGGATGCAATGTGTTGCGGCGAATCTCAAAACATGTGTTGAATACAACGGGAAGTGAGGAATTTCAGAAACACCCAGATGGACCAGATTGGCTTAGCGAACTGCCTCTGCACGCAACTAAAGAGAGGAAACAATTCCAAAATACCACGTTGGTCTTGCCAAGGTAGCAGGTAAGATGCCTGTGCTTCTACCTGCACGGACAGTGACGTCAGTACCGTGTACTGGTAATAAGAAAATATCAAGCGAGGTGTTGGTGGAGCGAGTTGGGGTTGAAATACATCTACCTCAAGGGGTCAAGGTACATGATACCTTGTCCATTCTTGAAAAGGGAAGAGTTGTTCTGTGTGTCGCCAATGAAACCGAACAGGACATTTGGCTAAACCCACGAACGCGACTCGGACTGATGACCAAAGTAACAGTAGTAGATGGTCAACTGGAGCGCGACTGTCAGATCCATCAGGTGGAAGAAGACAAGGTAGTGTTAGGCCCACTACAAGAAGACATCACACCGAAGACTGAAGATCTACCTGAACTTCCATTCAGTTTAGATATAGAGGAGAACAACCTCAGTGAAGAACAGAAGAAGTTGCTACACGCCATGCTACTCAGGCATGTGGGTGCGTTCAGTCTCGGTGATGACGACCTAGGCTACATTGACAATGTGAAACATGGGATACCACTAACTGTTGAAACGCCCATAAGGATTCCACATCGTCGAGTGTCGCCCAATCTACAGCAGGAAGTGCGACAACATCTAGAAAATTTGATGCGGCAAGGCATTATCCGAAAGAGCAACAGCCCGTGGGCGTTTCAGGCAGTGCTAGTGAGGAAGAAGACTGGAGAGCTGAGAGTGTGTGTCGACTACCATCCTTTAAATCTAAGGACTCGGAAAGACGCATACCCCCTGCCAAGAATTGACGAGGCGTTGGAAGCACTCCGAGGAGCCATATATTTCTGCACCTTGGATGCCGCCCAAGGATACATGCAATGTGCCATGGAAGAAAACGACATATCGAAGACCGCTTTTCGCGTAGGAACAGGGGGACTCTTCGAGTTCACGAGAATGCCGTTTGGTCTTTGCAATGCTCCTGCCACGTATCAGCGTCTCATGGAAAGCATGTTAGCTGATTTCAACTACGAGAATCTACTAATATACCTCGACGACATTTTGCTGTATGCAAAGAGCATTGAG
The DNA here is from genome assembly GCA_963995525.1 of Escarpia spicata. NCBI lineage: Eukaryota > Metazoa > Annelida > Polychaeta > Sabellida > Siboglinidae > Escarpia > Escarpia spicata. The sequence goes on along the minus strand of OZ023206.1, from coordinate 50,796,481 downwards.
GAGATGATCACCAATCTAGAAGTTGTTTTGACACGCTTAGAAGAGCAAGGTTTGAAGCTCAAGCCATAAAAGTGTCATCTCTTCAAGCGAAAGATAAACTATCTAGGTCACATTGTGTCGGAAGATGGTGTGTCATGTGACCCTGAAAAGACTGAGGCCATAGACAGTTGGCCAACACCAACCTCTGAGACAGAGCTTAGGAGTTTCTTGGGACTTGCTGGGTACTACAGACGTATGGTACCTGGATTCTCCAAGATTGCAGCTCCGCTTAACGCTTTGCTCGGTGGTACTAAGACGAAACATCGCAAGAAGAATACCAGACAAAGGAAGACTCTTGACAGTTCTGCATCTATTTTCGTTCCTTTCGCAAACCGATGGTCTGCAGATTGTCAAGAATCATTTGAGCAGCTAAAAAAACAACTCACTTCTGGTAGAGTGCTTGCATACCCCGATTTCTCTCAACCGTTTGTTGTGGAGGTGGATGCGTCGTACCAAGCACTGGGAGCTGTACTCTCCCAAGACTTTGAAGAGGGACGTAGAGTGATCTGCTATGCGAGTAGAAGCCTCAAACCAACAGAGAGAAATATGGAGAACTACAGTAGCATGAAGCTTGAATTTCTAGCACTGAAGTGGGCTGTTACTGAAAGGTTTCGAGACTACTTACTCGGGTCGAAATTTGTCGTCTTCACAGACAACAACCCGTTGAGTTACCTGCAAACGTCCAAGCTTGGAGCCACAGAGATGCGGTGGGCTTCACAACTGGCATCATTCGATTTCAGTTTGAAGTACCGATCTGGCCGTGCAAATAGGAATGCTGATTCCTTGAGCAGGAGACCGCCGAGTGATAGAGAAGAATCCGAACGAGAAATGACACCATTTGCCGTATCTACTATAATTCAGGAGACTGTTGGTGGTACAATCCTCTCAACCGAACTTAGATCAAAGATTCATGAAACAAACGACATCCTGTCTTCACAAAACCCGACAGCACGAGACGTGTTTGTTCATGAGATAACAACTGCAACAGCCACCATGCTATCTACCATCCCAAAGACTGAGATGATAACCATGCAAGAACAGGATGAAGATATTAGGCAAGTGTTGCCATATCTCAAATCAAACCACAAACCAACAAGAAGACGGATAATGACACTGAGCAAGCCAGCGAGGAAAATCATTGGTCAACAAACTAAGCTTTCTTTCAAGGACGGAGTATTGACAAGGAAAATCGAGATCGAAGGAGTGGAAATCAATCAACTGGTTTTACCCACTCAGTTACGCAACAGAGTACTAATCGCAATGCACGATGCTGCTGGACATCAAGGTTCAGAACGCACATTAGCATTAATAAAGATGCGCTGTTACTGGCCAACGATGACGTGTGATGTACAAAGATGGTGTGACAAATGTGAGCGTTGTTGTCTGGCTAAAGACAAACAACCCAAGCTGCAAACACATATGGGTAGTCTCGTGGCTACTGCACCACTCGATGTGTTGGCGATTGACTTTACGGTTTTGGAGCCTGCATCAGATGGACGTGAGAATGTGCTGGTCATCACAGATATCTTCACCAAATTCACACAAGCAATTCCAACGAAAGACCAAAAGGCAAAGACAGTTGCCACCGTGTTGGTAAATAACTGGTTTGTCCAGTTTGGCGTACCGAGACGAATTCACAGTGATCAAGGTCGCAACTTTGATGGTACTGTGATTAGAGAATTGTGCCGTATGTAAGACATCAAGAAGACAAAGACAACACCGTACAGACCGCAAGGAAACGCTCATTGTGAACGATATAACAGAACGATGCACAACTTACTCCGAACCCTATCAGCAGATGAGAAACGACGATGGCCGAAACACTTGCCAGAGCTGACATTTGCATACAATGCCATACCACATGCTTCAACGGGATATTCGCCATTCTTCGTTATGTTTGGACGAGATCCAAGACTGCCTGCTGAATCGTTCCTGGGGTTGACACAGGAAGATGCCAGGACTGGGTCGGTGGATGATTGGTTGGAGAGCCATTGTCATAGGCTGAACCATGTACTAGAGCGAGTTCGTCGCAATACTGATCGAGGAGTACATGCACGAAAGAGACGGCAGGAGAAGAAAGCAAATGATCAAGGCATCAGGATTGGATCAAGGGTCTTCTTGCGTAACCATCCCATTGGTCGTGCCAAGATTCAGGACGCATGGAAACCGACTCCATACAAAGTGTTGTCTTGTCTCGATGGTGGCAATGTATATATCATTCAACCAGCTGATGGTTTTGGAGCCACAAAAGCAATCCATCGAGCTGAGTTGTTGGATAGCAAAGAATTAGTGCCCAACAATGAGTACACTGAGTTGCGAAGTAATGACAACCAGGAAACAATTGCACCACCTATTGATTCCAACACTCCAGGGTCATCGGATTCAGAAGAGGAGCTGGACGTTATAACAATTGACAGCCTACATCAAGGAGTTGTGCCAGGTGTGCCCACAGGTGTAGATGATGCCTTAAATCAAAATGAGGATAGAGGACAACTGCCAGATGCCGTTGAGATGGAAGTTAGACGAGCAGGAGTTGGGAATGCAGATAATGGGCAACAAATAATTCGACGTTCGGTACGAACCACTGCAGGAAAACATACCAACCTACATCGTCTACCAAGCTCTGCTGCTGTGCAGACTGTCAATGTTTGTAAATTCACTGATATGGAAGATTCCATAGACAGGGCAATTACCTCTCTGTCTAAAGCACTAATTGCTTCCTCGAGAAAGGATCTACAGAAGCAGCTATTGCACAATCACTGAAGGAACGATGAGTAGAATTAGTGTCTACCGAGACGGCAGACATTTAGCTCGGAAGATTGTAAGGTAGCAGTTTGGACACCTACACATGTTCATAGTTATGTTGTAACATGCTAATTAAGAGATGGAATACATCTTAATTGTCATTCTAATGTCGCCACCAGCCACAATATGGCAGCACCATATGCTAAGTAGATGACGGATATTGTTACATTCTTTATTTTGTGAAACTACATTTTTCATGATTTAATTGCTAAGGTGTTGATTATAATTATATTTAGGTAATTAATTACTATGAGTAACCAGTTGCTTGAATGGTATGAGATAAACTCCAGAGACACTGGTCACGTGTGTATTTTCACCAAGCATTGGTACAGCAGCTGTGGGCTAGGCTGGCTCAGGTTTCACACAACAAGGAGACATTTATTTTTGGTGAGTGTCAACTTGTTCAATAATACTTTTAAGGTATTATTTCCCTTTTCTAATTACACCACATCATGAAGTGAAAGATTGTCCATCATTAGACCTAAACTTGCATGGATGTTTTAAAGCAATTATTTAGTTATAAGGGTTTTCACTATATGGAAAATTGCTTTGAGTGGACACCCCAGGATGCTGTGGTTGACCCACACTGGCTGGTTGTAAACAGCAGTGGTCTTAATGAGTTTTAGAATGCTTGCATCCTGCTGGTGATATAACTTGCAGAGTATACAGTTTTAATAATGTTTAATCAGGTACTGTGTTTTGTATTATGATGCTTAATCTACGTGCTATTAGGTTAATATACGGCCATATTATGCATTTAGCAACAAAATGTGTTCTATAAAGCTGTGCAGTCAGTATCAGAAACTGCCCAGTGGCCACTAATGTCCTCCTGATTAATCACCCTATGGGGTTGGCTGTGTAGAGTGTGGAGCATATTCCCTAGAGACTGACACTTGAAAACAAGTTGGGAGCCACCGTGGATAGTGTAGCTAGGTGGTAAACACTGGCCGAGTGTTTGGTTCAGTCATTTAACAAGTCATAGAATAGGTATACTGTGTAGTAAATTGGAACAGAATATGGTAACACAAAGTAGTATAGGAATATGGAATTGAAATACTTGTGTAAATAATTATATGTGTTCTGCTATAAATGACATGTTGCACCATGCCATTGCAGGAGGGAGCCAGGCCTCGAATGAATGATGTGAGATTCATTAATGAGCCTCCAGAGCAGTGTTGGGGTGAGCATGGTCATTACAGTCATGGTAGATTATGTAATTATTGCATCTGTTAGATGCTTATACTTGTGTTGTTGATTTACATACATTTGCATTCCTAGTATAACTTGTACGACAATTATATATCTTTAGGTTACTTTACATTATACTGGATTCATTATATTGCGCATGCGTGCTGTGTGACATGTGTCCACGCATCATAATCATTAATATATCTACTTACGTATATTTGTATTGTTAGTACTGTATTGACAAACTGTTTACTTTGCTTAGGTTTCTTTTTGTATCCGGAAGTAAGACCACAAATAAAGAACTTGATCGAAAAGATTGGAGCCGACTTGTTGTTGTACAAATTGGCCCCGTCACAATTTGGCGCTGCGAGCAGGGTTGTTGCCCTGGAGAAACCCCATCACATAAACGGACGGAGACAGCTGGAGGACGAGACCGAGGGAGAACTACAACTACCATCGACGATCTATAACAGTGTCAACAATGAACATTAACATGGACGAGTCAGATCAACTCACTACCATCTTGTTGAGTTGATGAACAATGTTAAATAAGTTGCACATTGATTTGAATGCCATGATTGTTTTGTGTTAACGTACTACTAATCTGTATTCTCTTCTCTCTGTAATCTCACTGTAGCTAGCATGGCACAGTTGCGTCGTGCGCGAGAGGAGCTGGACACATTGAAAAAAGAGCTAGAGGATCAGCGTGTTTTGGCCAGGCGTCTGCAACAGGCAGAACATGCAGCGACAGTGGCAGAGGAGAGGGCTGCTAGAACAGAGGCATCTGCAGGGGCAGTAGACAGAGTAGTATATGTGTCGAGGGAAAAGAAAATTCCTAAGCTACGTGGTCGCCCTCGCGATCAGCAGGATGTAGATGTCACAGACTGGCTGGAGGACATCAAATCAAGCATAAGTGCCAGAAGGATGTCGCCAGATGAACAGGTTGACTTCATAATGCAACATCTGGTTGGTGAAGCGAAGTCTGAGATGCGACTTCGGTTTCGTGGCGAGCGAGACGTGACTCGACTACTGGATGCTATAGAGGAGTCCTATGGTTATGTGGACTCGGCAACAAGTCTGAAGAAGGAATTTTTTCGGCGGGACCAGGGAGAGAAAGAGTCTTTCGAAGATTATTCTTTAGCTTTGGTTAAGGTCGCCGATCGGATTGTTCAAAGAGACAACCGGGAAGACGAAAGCATCAATAAAGAGTTGAAAGAGCGATTGACAGAAGGTGTAGTTGACAACCATTTCCGTCGAGAGCTGCGACGACTGAATATGGACGAACCAGAGCTGACATTCTGGTCATTCAGAGCCAGAGCAATGAAGTGGCTGGGCGATGACAACAGCGGGAAAGCAAGGAACGCCACGGTTCATGAAGTGAGTCGCACACCGACAACAAGCACCCTCGAGGAGAAAATGGGAAAGCAGCAGGCACAGATTGATGCCATTGAGAAGAAACTTGATTTGCTCCTCTGTACACCTAAGAAACACACCAAGCGTAACGACAGTGGAAGAAACGAGAACGGTATACGGGTGTGTTATGGCTGTGGATCACCTGATCACATGATCAGGGAGTGTCCAACCAAGAAGTTGGCAAATCAACAGAAACGAGGTAGACAACCGCAAATGCAGGAACATCCCTCAAGCAAGACGCAGGTGGGAAACTGATTCCCTCCATCACTGAAAGCCAAGTGGTGGAAGGGGGTGACTTTGGCTTGCTGGATGGCATCGATTCGGAGAGGATTTACTCCAGGGCAATAGGTCATTGTCCAGAAGCAACCATCAAGATTGGAGATGTAGAATGTAGGTGTTTATTGGACTCTGGGTCAGAGGTATCAATGGTGACAGAATCATTCTATCGTCGATTGTTAGAACCAGAGGGATATCGGCTCATCCAGATAGACACAGTTCTAACTCTCACAGCAGCAAATGGGCTCAGCGTTCCATATGTCGGTTACTTCGAGCCAGATCTTGTCGCACTTGACAATAGATACAGTGGAGTAGGAATGCTCGTAGTGCGAGATTCTCCAAATCCTGCCCAGCGAGCAGCAAAAGAATCGGTTCCTGGCCTTCTAGGATGCAATGTGTTGCGGCGAATCTCAAAACATGTGTTGAATACAACGGGAAGTGAGGAATTTCAGAAACACCCAGATGGACCAGATTGGCTTAGCGAACTGCCTCTGCACGCAACTAAAGAGAGGAAACAATTCCAAAATACCACGTTGGTCTTGCCAAGGTAGCAGGTAAGATGCCTGTGCTTCTACCTGCACGGACAGTGACGTCAGTACCGTGTACTGGTAATAAGAAAATATCAAGCGAGGTGTTGGTGGAGCGAGTTGGGGTTGAAATACATCTACCTCAAGGGGTCAAGGTACATGATACCTTGTCCATTCTTGAAAAGGGAAGAGTTGTTCTGTGTGTCGCCAATGAAACCGAACAGGACATTTGGCTAAACCCACGAACGCGACTCGGACTGATGACCAAAGTAACAGTAGTAGATGGTCAACTGGAGCGCGACTGTCAGATCCATCAGGTGGAAGAAGACAAGGTAGTGTTAGGCCCACTACAAGAAGACATCACACCGAAGACTGAAGATCTACCTGAACTTCCATTCAGTTTAGATATAGAGGAGAACAACCTCAGTGAAGAACAGAAGAAGTTGCTACACGCCATGCTACTCAGGCATGTGGGTGCGTTCAGTCTCGGTGATGACGACCTAGGCTACATTGACAATGTGAAACATGGGATACCACTAACTGTTGAAACGCCCATAAGGATTCCACATCGTCGAGTGTCGCCCAATCTACAGCAGGAAGTGCGACAACATCTAGAAAATTTGATGCGGCAAGGCATTATCCGAAAGAGCAACAGCCCGTGGGCGTTTCAGGCAGTGCTAGTGAGGAAGAAGACTGGAGAGCTGAGAGTGTGTGTCGACTACCATCCTTTAAATCTAAGGACTCGGAAAGACGCATACCCCCTGCCAAGAATTGACGAGGCGTTGGAAGCACTCCGAGGAGCCATATATTTCTGCACCTTGGATGCCGCCCAAGGATACATGCAATGTGCCATGGAAGAAAACGACATATCGAAGACCGCTTTTCGCGTAGGAACAGGGGGACTCTTCGAGTTCACGAGAATGCCGTTTGGTCTTTGCAATGCTCCTGCCACGTATCAGCGTCTCATGGAAAGCATGTTAGCTGATTTCAACTACGAGAATCTACTAATATACCTCGACGACATTTTGCTGTATGCAAAGAGCATTGAGGAGATGATCACCAATCTAGAAGTTGTTTTGACACGCTTAGAAGAGCAAGGTTTGAAGCTCAAGCCATAAAAGTGTCATCTCTTCAAGCGAAAGATAAACTATCTAGGTCACATTGTGTCGGAAGATGGTGTGTCATGTGACCCTGAAAAGACTGAGGCCATAGACAGTTGGCCAACACCAACCTCTGAGACAGAGCTTAGGAGTTTCTTGGGACTTGCTGGGTACTACAGACGTATGGTACCTGGATTCTCCAAGATTGCAGCTCCGCTTAACGCTTTGCTCGGTGGTACTAAGACGAAACATCGCAAGAAGAATACCAGACAAAGGAAGACTCTTGACAGTTCTGCATCTATTTTCGTTCCTTTCGCAAACCGATGGTCTGCAGATTGTCAAGAATCATTTGAGCAGCTAAAAAAACAACTCACTTCTGGTAGAGTGCTTGCATACCCCGATTTCTCTCAACCGTTTGTTGTGGAGGTGGATGCGTCGTACCAAGCACTGGGAGCTGTACTCTCCCAAGACTTTGAAGAGGGACGTAGAGTGATCTGCTATGCGAGTAGAAGCCTCAAACCAACAGAGAGAAATATGGAGAACTACAGTAGCATGAAGCTTGAATTTCTAGCACTGAAGTGGGCTGTTACTGAAAGGTTTCGAGACTACTTACTCGGGTCGAAATTTGTCGTCTTCACAGACAACAACCCGTTGAGTTACCTGCAAACGTCCAAGCTTGGAGCCACAGAGATGCGGTGGGCTTCACAACTGGCATCATTCGATTTCAGTTTGAAGTACCGATCTGGCCGTGCAAATAGGAATGCTGATTCCTTGAGCAGGAGACCGCCGAGTGATAGAGAAGAATCCGAACGAGAAATGACACCATTTGCCGTATCTACTATAATTCAGGAGACTGTTGGTGGTACAATCCTCTCAACCGAACTTAGATCAAAGATTCATGAAACAAACGACATCCTGTCTTCACAAAACCCGACAGCACGAGACGTGTTTGTTCATGAGATAACAACTGCAACAGCCACCATGCTATCTACCATCCCAAAGACTGAGATGATAACCATGCAAGAACAGGATGAAGATATTAGGCAAGTGTTGCCATATCTCAAATCAAACCACAAACCAACAAGAAGACGGATAATGACACTGAGCAAGCCAGCGAGGAAAATCATTGGTCAACAAACTAAGCTTTCTTTCAAGGACGGAGTATTGACAAGGAAAATCGAGATCGAAGGAGTGGAAATCAATCAACTGGTTTTACCCACTCAGTTACGCAACAGAGTACTAATCGCAATGCACGATGCTGCTGGACATCAAGGTTCAGAACGCACATTAGCATTAATAAAGATGCGCTGTTACTGGCCAACGATGACGTGTGATGTACAAAGATGGTGTGACAAATGTGAGCGTTGTTGTCTGGCTAAAGACAAACAACCCAAGCTGCAAACACATATGGGTAGTCTCGTGGCTACTGCACCACTCGATGTGTTGGCGATTGACTTTACGGTTTTGGAGCCTGCATCAGATGGACGTGAGAATGTGCTGGTCATCACAGATATCTTCACCAAATTCACACAAGCAATTCCAACGAAAGACCAAAAGGCAAAGACAGTTGCCACCGTGTTGGTAAATAACTGGTTTGTCCAGTTTGGCGTACCGAGACGAATTCACAGTGATCAAGGTCGCAACTTTGATGGTACTGTGATTAGAGAATTGTGCCGTATGTAAGACATCAAGAAGACAAAGACAACACCGTACAGACCGCAAGGAAACGCTCATTGTGAACGATATAACAGAACGATGCACAACTTACTCCGAACCCTATCAGCAGATGAGAAACGACGATGGCCGAAACACTTGCCAGAGCTGACATTTGCATACAATGCCATACCACATGCTTCAACGGGATATTCGCCATTCTTCGTTATGTTTGGACGAGATCCAAGACTGCCTGCTGAATCGTTCCTGGGGTTGACACAGGAAGATGCCAGGACTGGGTCGGTGGATGATTGGTTGGAGAGCCATTGTCATAGGCTGAACCATGTACTAGAGCGAGTTCGTCGCAATACTGATCGAGGAGTACATGCACGAAAGAGACGGCAGGAGAAGAAAGCAAATGATCAAGGCATCAGGATTGGATCAAGGGTCTTCTTGCGTAACCATCCCATTGGTCGTGCCAAGATTCAGGACGCATGGAAACCGACTCCATACAAAGTGTTGTCTTGTCTCGATGGTGGCAATGTATATATCATTCAACCAGCTGATGGTTTTGGAGCCACAAAAGCAATCCATCGAGCTGAGTTGTTGGATAGCAAAGAATTAGTGCCCAACAATGAGTACACTGAGTTGCGAAGTAATGACAACCAGGAAACAATTGCACCACCTATTGATTCCAACACTCCAGGGTCATCGGATTCAGAAGAGGAGCTGGACGTTATAACAATTGACAGCCTACATCAAGGAGTTGTGCCAGGTGTGCCCACAGGTGTAGATGATGCCTTAAATCAAAATGAGGATAGAGGACAACTGCCAGATGCCGTTGAGATGGAAGTTAGACGAGCAGGAGTTGGGAATGCAGATAATGGGCAACAAATAATTCGACGTTCGGTACGAACCACTGCAGGAAAACATACCAACCTACATCGTCTACCAAGCTCTGCTGCTGTGCAGACTGTCAATGTTTGTAAATTCACTGATATGGAAGATTCCATAGACAGGGCAATTACCTCTCTGTCTAAAGCACTAATTGCTTCCTCGAGAAAGGATCTACAGAAGCAGCTATTGCACAATCACTGAAGGAACGATGAGTAGAATTAGTGTCTACCGAGACGGCAGACATTTAGCTCGGAAGATTGTAAGGTAGCAGTTTGGACACCTACACATGTTCATAGTTATGTTGTAACATGCTAATTAAGAGATGGAATACATCTTAATTGTCATTCTAATGTCGCCACCAGCCACAATATGGCAGCACCATATGCTAAGTAGATGACGGATATTGTTACATTCTTTATTTTGTGAAACTACATTTTTCATGATTTAATTGCTAAGGTGTTGATTATAATTATATTTAGGTAATTAATTACTATGAGTAACCAGTTGCTTGAATGGTATGAGATAAACTCCAGAGACACTGGTCACGTGTGTATTTTCACCAAGCATTGGTACAGCAGCTGTGGGCTAGGCTGGCTCAGGTTTCACACAACAAGGAGACATTTATTTTTGGTGAGTGTCAACTTGTTCAATAATACTTTTAAGGTATTATTTCCCTTTTCTAATTACACCACATCATGAAGTGAAAGATTGTCCATCATTAGACCTAAACTTGCATGGATGTTTTAAAGCAATTATTTAGTTATAAGGGTTTTCACTATATGGAAAATTGCTTTGAGTGGACACCCCAGGATGCTGTGGTTGACCCACACTGGCTGGTTGTAAACAGCAGTGGTCTTAATGAGTTTTAGAATGCTTGCATCCTGCTGGTGATATAACTTGCAGAGTATACAGTTTTAATCATGTTTAATCAGGTACTGTGTTTTGTATTATGATGCTTAATCTACGTGCTATTAGGTTAATATACGGCCATATTATGCATTTAGCAACAAAATGTGTTCTATAAAGCTGTGCAGTCAGTATCAGAAACTGCCCAGTGGCCACTAATGTCCTCCTGATTAATCACCCTATGGGGTTGGCTGTGTAGAGTGTGGAGCATATTCCCTAGAGACTGACACTTGAAAACAAGTTGGGAGCCACCGTGGATAGTGTAGCTAGGTGGTAAACACTGGCCGAGTGTTTGGTTCAGTCATTTAACAAGTCATAGAATAGGTATACTGTGTAGTAAATTGGAACAGAATATGGTAACACAAAGTAGTATAGGAATATGGAATTGAAATACTTGTGTAAATAATTATATGTGTTCTGCTATAAATGACATGTTGCACCATGCCATTGCAGGAGGGAGCCAGGCCTCGAATGAATGATGTGAGATTCATTAATGAGCCTCCAGAGCAGTGTTGGGGTGAGCATGGTCATTACAGTCATGGTAGATTATGTAATTATTGCATCTGTTAGATGCTTATACTTGTGTTGTTGATTTACATACATTTGCATTCCTAGTATAACTTGTACGACAATTATATATCTTTAGGTTACTTTACATTATACTGGATTCATTATATTGCGCATGCGTGCTGTGTGACATGTGTCCACGCATCATAATCATTAATATATCTACTTACGTATATTTGTATTGTTAGTACTGTATTGACAAACTGTTTACTTTGCTTAGGTTTCTTTTTGTATCCGGAAGTAAGACCACAAATAAAGAACTTGATCGAAAAGATTGGAGCCGACTTGTTGTTGTACAAATTGGCCCCGTCACATATATACACTTGTAAATATATATATTTATTTTTATTCAGGTTTATCTAACTGACATTTTATGTAATTTGTATATGCTACTTTTAAATCATATTCGTTTATCTTTCTATTTGATATTTCTATTTAATATGTTTTAGGTCACTTAATGTATTTTACTTATACTCTACGATTGTCAGCGTCTTTGAGCAGATTTGTTATCCGGACACACGGCGCTCTATAAATGCTTTATAATAATAATAATTTAAACATCATGGCATGCTCGCAGATACTCGTTGTGTGTTCATTGATAGGCCCTAACCACCACAGTGTTGAATTGTTAACCGATATGTGTCTTGCTGTGCTATTGTTACGAGGGTAGACATAATCATTATTCTGTCTGTGATCAACGCATATGGAGGACACACCCGTTAGTAATCTTGTGACTTTCAAGTTTGCCGCTGAAACTTTGACACTAAAGACTAAGCATAAAAATTAAAGCCATCGTGTTATTGTCACGTGAAAATAATGGCATAAATGTTACACTTAGATCACACTTTTGTGTGGACAGTTTAAACCACTTTTTTATAATGACATTTGTATCATGCGCAGTTTATTTTTGTGGCTAGTCCCTGGGGAACTACTCAGATTCAATGCAGACATTCGCTCTGCCTTAAGTTCCATCACAAGGGAAAATCAGAGGAGGTAGTCAGACTCCGCACATACGCAAAAATCAAATCCTATTAGTGATCGACCTGAAGCCGGCCTCATTCAGTCAACGAATGCGAACTGGTTAGCATCGCCGTTTTATTGTCTCCATACGATGGCAGCCTACTTCGTTGTATGCAATGACAAAGAAGATTTATCAGATTTCCTTTACTTGTATTGTGTTTACAGCAACGTTTATATTTATTAAATTTCATTAATTTGCTAGTCATATATTTATTTTTAGCTTGATTTATTTCATTGATGATAATATTATAATTATGGTTTGGATTAGCATTTAACTTGTATCAAATTTTTTTTTTTCTCCAGAAGAGATTATATCATTTCTGACTTTTAACATAGCCTCTTTATTTTTTACATTAACTCGTATACATTTTGTAGTATGTTCCTCTTTTAGAGTAGCGTTCATAAGCATAACATATGGTTGATGATCATAATTTTTAAAAATTAATATTCCTGCTGTACTTTTCAAAATATGCTTTGTTAAATTACCAAAAAAATTATCAATAAGCGTAACTGTACATGTTGTGAACCTTGTAGGAAGAGTAATTTGGGGGAAGAGATTTCCAATATATATATAAATGCATAGGTTATTATATTATAATAAATAAAAAGTCGTGTGGAAAATAAAGAAGCATTAAACAGAAACCATATCGCAAGTCACGACACAAGTGAGTAGCAAACTGCACTAAGATATATGTTTAAAAAAAGTTGATATAGGGAACACTGCAAATAACAAAACAATATATTGACGAAAAAAAATAGGTACCTTTTAACCAACTTATTTACAAACGTACAGTTCATACAGCAGACATTGCCAATCGCAGAACTAGATTTCGTGTCAGTCAGAAATGTCACGTGAACAATAACTAATTTTTCACATCATTATCACCGTCATTTGGTGCTATGCCTTGCATGTCATTGGTACTTGTCCAGCTCATTCGAGGTGTATATCCTGTGAATCACGTTGTTGACATCCCTGATTACAATGTTCCAGTCCAGCAGTCTCTGATTTTGTTTGCCTTTTTCAACACTCTTATTGAGTAAGCCAACTTTGAGCGCATTGTTGTCAAATCTTCATTTATGAAGATCTTCAAACTTCGCTCGGCTACTCGTTCGTTCTTTTGTTTAAGTGAAGCTCTTGACTGAAACACTTTGTCGCGTGTCTTCTCCGATTTGAAGCGGACGATTACGGGTCGCGGCCTGGTGAAGGTGTCCGTTTTGCGACCAATTCTGTGTACCCGTTCAAAGTCGCTGGGCAATACAGCAGGACTGATTTTTTATGTGCTCGTTACAAATTTCAATGGCTTTGACTCAAGGTCCTCCCCATGACCTGTTTCCTCAAACGTAGGTTTGCCCTATGGCCATATTGTTCATTGTCATCAATTTGGTTCTGGAGATGAGTAACCTTATCTTCAAGCAGTGCAATTTTATTGTTTTTTTCATCCAGTTGCTGTTGAAAGTTTTTGAACATTTGTCTCAATTCACGAATCTCTTTGGCGAGTTCATCCGGAAAGAGAACTTGTTTCATTTTGTTCAGCACCGCTGAATCGTTGAGGGCTGCAATTAGTCTTAGAACTAATTGATCTTCTTGGTTTTCCTCGACATTGCTTGCTCTACGCGACCTAGGCATATTGTAAGCCAACTTGCAAACGCAGTCATGCTGAACACAATAAGAAGTGGGTGTCTACAGTTCCACTGTCCGGCGTTGTTTGCCAGAGCCAGACGTTGTTACGTTATGCACCCTGCTACACAGGCACACACTGACACTGGAGCGTAATGTGCGTCGATTTCAGGCTTAGCCTTAAGGCGTAATGTGCGTCGATTTCAGGCTTAAGTTATGGAACTAATAGCAGCTAAGCGACCTCCATCTAGCACTTTCACAAAGTCCGAAAAGTTCAGCGTGCTCTATCTCCTTCGGTCAATCACCCACCTTGAAAATCTCCACACTCCAACGCCTCCGCACCACAAAAACTATTCAAAGCTCGGGACACATGGAATACACGTCTATCCACGAGCAGCCATCTCTTATTTGATTGATAAAAGAAGACAATCCCTAGTACAATTGGTGCATTACTACAAGACAAATGTACATGATATTATGTCTTATATATATTATATATTACACTTACTAAAAACACAAACGTACAAACAGTTGGTTTCTAAATTAAGTAATTTATTACAAGAGACACAGCTGGCGTCCAAAGATATCAATATTACATATATAACAGTTTGGGATTGTACACTGCTCAGCAAGAGTATTCAGATAATAAAGCTTGGAATAAGTTGCAAAGGCATATAAACTGTGAGTGGTAATCTTGTTCTTTATTAAATCTGGTGCATTATATATTGTATGTGGCAAACTATACCTGAAGCTTCGTTGGGCTAATTCATAATGTAACCTGATTGATGAATTTTATACTGAGTGTAAAATTTGCGATAACTGTTGTTTTGAACAAATGGCAAGTTTTATAGAGATACTGGTAGTTTATTGCATGAATATTTATGGAATAGTTTGAATTCGTGAACATTTAGAAGATGTTCTACTTTTGGTAATATAAGACATCTGAACAGTGCATTGGTGTTAGCGTTAAATTTATTTAGTTATATTTCTCTCACATCTATAGCCCTAGGCCGTTAAACCATAATTTAGATTTTAAAAATATGGTAAGTTACCTTTCAGAGTCCTATGTTGCTAAGAACGGAGCTTTTCGACCTTCCCGCGATCTTCCTGGAAGTGTTGTCACGTGACAGTTACCAACATAGTTACATGACGACCGAGAGTGGCGCAGACCAATGCTGATGAAGACGTCGTGAAGAGGTCGAAAGCTCCGTTCTGAGCAACATAGAACTCGGAAAGGTAACTTACCATATTTTCAAAACTATGAATGTAACCGAGTCCGGAAGCAATTTACATGCTAACATAATTTAGATGTGATAATATCAGAGAGTTGTATATTCAGAGGTAACAATCGTTTAAGTATAGTTAGGGTACCTGTAGTCCAGGAGCATCTATTTTAGATTTTCTCAATATGACTGTGTCTGTTTAATTATTAATTAAACCACTTAGGCCTAGGAAAATTAACTTCTCTACCCTATCATTGTTTGTGTTATATATTTGTAGATTTTATGGGTTTATCATATTAATATTTCTTCTAGTTTCTTTGAAAATTATATATTTTGATTTATTTACATTTGTTGATTAGAGATTCCACATTTTCATTGTTTTCACATTGCACAAAAGAATCTAGAGTACTTGAGAGATACATACGTTATATAGTTTAATTTTGGATTAGATTGGGCAGTCATTAATCAAGACTAATAATAACAAAGGGCCTAGAATTGATCCTTGAAGTGCGCCTTTTGAGATATTAAGCATTTCAGATTGGGTTTCTTCAATGTCTTTTTTCTATTTGTTTAAAATAGTTTTTGAACAGATCTAGGGCTACTCGTTTTATGCCATGAAACTCAACTTATCTATTAATATTAAGTGGTCCAGGATATCAAATACTTTTGAAATGTCCAGGTAGATTATTAAAAAAGTGTGGATAGTAAATCCAGTTCTTAATTCGACAGCGGTAAATGCAGTTGAATGATCCTTTATAAATCCATATTGGTTATCTTAGATAAGTTTGTCTTTTAAAGAAAGATTCAAGCTGGTTATAAATAAATGTTTAGATTGCTTTTGAAAATGCAGGTAAGATTTGTATCATCTCCATGCATTATAATTCATAAAACTGAACAGGTCACAGTATTCTGGTTGATCGTAGACGTCGCTGTACAAAATAATTATACATTTGATTTATAATGGCTTGTATAACTTTAAATAGTGCTGATTAGAACAATTATATATATTGTTGGAAGTTGATATGCCGCGTTTATACATTTCATTGCCATTTTAAAGTAGGTTGTGATTATTCGCGTATATATTATTAAGATTTTATTATATGTTTTGTGTTTAGGCAATGAAATTATGACACATGTAGTAATAATAGTCATAGTGGTAGGTTTGTAGACACTCCAGGAATTCTTTCTGAGCACTTGTTTGATATTGACATCAAAGTCTTTGATATATAAACCGTTAGTCTAATATATCAGTCACTACTCCAATGCTGGGGCATTGGAGTATGAATGTTCAACAAGATGTATACAGTTTCAAATTGAGAAATTGTTCAGTAATGCAAAAGGTGGCAGCACTAATATATAACATATCATTATATCGGCGATGGTGATGAAATCGTACTCTATATTTCACTGTTTGAACAAAAACAGCTGTAAATACGTATAACCACCACCACAGGAAAGAAACAGTCAATGTCAATGGTCCCGAGAAGCCTGTTGTGAGTGGCATCTTCCCAAACAACGAGGCTATCCAAATTTGGCATAATGAATCTTGCAAATATACTCATTTAAATAAATGTGTATTTGCTATAAAAAAAAAATACGAGCTTCATTCAAAATAACCTCTGTATTGACTGTAAGAATTTGTCTGAACTGAAAATTAAAGGGAATAAAAACATCTATTGCTTGAATTCATATTAAATTAGATCCTGCTATATATTTCCATGTCCACCAAGCCAAAAAAATCCCCCAAAATCGAAGAATTAGAAATTCCACATTTTATGCTGTACATCCGGACATTTTCGAATATGCATATTTTTGGCGCGCTTTTCGGGATGCCGAGATGTGACGTCAGAGTTGACTCTGCCGATACAGCGACCGCTTGTTTACATTCATTCTCAGCAATATGACAGCAGAGGTGGCTGTGTAATGCGAATATCATCATGGTTCATTGTGCGGCATTCGGTTGTAATGCAAACTCTTCTAAACATAGAGCAACACACAATTTTTTTCGGTTCCCTACGGATCCAGTTTTATTGAAGAAATGGATCGCCAAAATCAAGCGAGCTAATTTCAAGCCGACGAAACACAGCCGGCTTTGCTCCGCTCATTTTGAGAAAAGCTGTTTCGCACGCGATCCGGAGATGTTGGCAACCCTTGGATATCTTGGTGCTCGAATATCGTTGAAAAGCGATGCAGTCCCAACAATATTCCCGGCAGTAGAAGCTGCATTGATGCCGTCAATCCGCAGAAGACAGGCGTCGGCACGGGCAGGATCGACGGCCGCTTTGCCCGAGTCGAAGGCAAGCGGGTCTCGCAAGCGTTGTTCCAGTGCCGCAGGCTCCGCTGCCGCTGTGACTACAGCCGGCTCAGCAACTACACCCATGGCTTCTTTGGGGTACCAGGTTCCTTCGACGAGTGGTGAATTTACGAGGTCTGCTTACCGAAAGCGGCAACGAATCAAGGTAATTCTTACATGTTATATCTACTATTATTATTCTGTAGGTCTAGTATAATGCCTGGACTGGACGGTCTCGTGTGTGTCAAGTGTCAAAATAAGTTATTCAACTTATTGTCATTGTATCCCATTGGTTCCAATCATATCACGGAACTCTTCCTAAGTATCTGATATTCTAAATATTGTAGTTATGCACGATACTACTATAATAAATCTACATATACTCAGTTTTGTGGAAAATTTGATAGTGTAATCAAATCGATTCAGGTGACTGTTTTTATCATTATCATGGTTACAGGAATGTAAGGCATTTAATTAATCTATTTAGTTTTACATGCAAATAAGAAATAATTATTTTAATTATACTCGTTGCCGAGTCAGGTTAGTCTGTTATAATGTTTTTTAAACCGTAAGAAGCAATACTTGGATATAGAACATTGCAATGTGAATTTGCAGATGGAAGAATAATTATATTTTCAAATGTATTTAACGTTGAATTTGCATAAATTAATTATTATTTTTCATACATAACATTTGTTGTTTTTTAAATGACAATACTTGGACTTTATGAAAGTGCCATGCATTTTGATCAACATCAAATATATGTACACATAAAGTACCATGCATAAGTTATATATTTAAAACAAAAATTTAAAAATTAGGAAGTGGTCTGTCTCACTCTCATAGTTGGAACCAGTTGCTGGCAATCTCCTCCTCTGACACATGACTCACTAAAGTCTTATGTCATCAATGACTTGCTGAAGAATTATCCCCCATCAGTATTCTCTGTAGAAACAGTTTATTACAGTGTTTGGCACCTGTCTGCTAATCCAGCTAATTGGACTCCTTTGTTGTGACTCCTCCACTTGACTGAGGAACTAAGTGTAGTGTTTGCCTGAGTCAACTGATCAAAGATCAAATCTAATTAATTACCAGTTGACATTGCACTTTGTAGGTCTTTCCTGCTATGAATAACAAATACACCAGCCACCTCCAGCTGGCCCACTGCATTCTCCCTCCAGTTAAAATAGTTATCTGAACCTGATCTACTGGTAATTAAAGCATGCTAGGTGGAAATGGCAGGAACTGGGTAATATGGATGTGACATGTCGGATACTTATTATTACTATAATTAACCCATGCAATTAACCCATGCCTAATATCACCCTGATCACCATTGCAATTGGTAAACCTTGCAGGTAGATGTGATTAATTATTATTAATATTGAATGGTTACCACATTGAACACCCTGTAGATTACAGTATGTATTCATCGAGTTAATAATCTATTATGTTTAAGTTTTCAAAAGTAATGTTTTCAATAAATATAATTCTTACAGTAGATGCAGCTTTCATAACACACACTATTGTAACACACAAGTACTGTTACATTTGTTACTATAGAATTCTTACAGTAGATGCAGCTTTCATAACACACACTATTGTAACACACAAGTACTGTTACATAACACACACTATTGTAACACACAAGTACTGTTACATTTGTTACTATATAATTCTTACAGTAGAGAGCAGCTTTCATAACACACACTATTGTAACACACAAGTACTGTTACATTTGTTACTATAGAATTTTTAATATTTCAATAGTAATTTATTGATTTGTATTTTCATAACTCCAGTGCACAGGTGAATTACATTACAGTGTCATATATTGCTATTGCCTAGTTTCCATTTTATTACAGTTGAATATCGAAGACAATGTACATCATGCAATATATACTATTACATTTGAAGGTATTATCATTACATTTTGAATTGGAACTACAGTATGTACCGAGATAAATATTTAGAACAAAAATATAACTATTGTATCTTGTATTATCTACTAACAACGTTTACGGATAGAACATATTTTTCATTTTATGTCTGTATAACATGAATGAATGGAAGACAAAAGAAATGTCACTGCAATTTAATAGATTGCAATCAGTGTAATTACACCTTACTGCTTGGTGCATTGCTAATTACTGGCACAAATCATGATGTTTTTTTAAACAGAAGCTCAGAAATGTACCAAGGACCATTATTCGGCTCCCACATTATTCATGGGATGGATGTTGGCAATCATAAAACCTGGATAAACTAGTTCAATAGGATACAGAAAGCATAATTAAATTTCTATTTTGATGGGACATATATTAATAAACATGTATATATATTATATGCCAGTTACTATTACATTGTTTCTGTTATTATATTGTGCTTTGTTCAACTTATTGTTACTAATAGGTATTATTATTATTACACCACTCCTGGAGCAGGCTTCCTATTGTGACTATAAAATTGAGTATTGCAGGATTGTTCATGTCTGCAGTCACATATTGTTATGATAGTCACATATTGTTATGATAGTAACTATATCAATGGATAAGGATTCTACTAATGATGTTACAAAATGTCATTAATGAATTTATTTGATTTTTAACTTAATGTTATTAAAAAAATCAAGTAAATTTATCAAATAATAAATATGTTCACATTTGGATGTGGGTTGTTGCCCAGCTACCAAGTGTGAAAATGGTCATTTGTTGTGAAACAATAACAATAAATGCAATGCAAGTTGCAAACCTATCTATTGTATATTTAATAGATGATTAGTTATAACCAAAAATAAAATGTTCACAAGTAATATATTGTCACATTTTCCAGGTAATTGTTTGCATAAAAGTGTAACATAACAAAAGTAACTATGTCTCTGTGTAGATTCTGTAAGCGTAATATCAATTATTTATGATGTTTTTATCATAGAATAAACAATACATACCTTGCAACTTGAAATAAATTTATTAATTTGTATTTTTCACAGCTAGGCAGTCTGTTCACACTTGGAAGCTGGGCAAATGACTAGACAAATGGATGTACTCCTTTCTGACAAGATGGTAAAAGACAGGATTTTGTTTGCTTTTGTCAGAAACCTACAACAATTAATTTGTTTGCAAATTCTATAAGGGTCATTTGTTATTTCAGTTATTTGCTGACATTCTGACAGCAGCTCGAGATAGTCCACCGTCGACCAAGAATGGGTCATCTGAAGATACAGCAACTGAATATGACAGCTCTCGTACGGATTCCTGTGATACAGAGGATTCCACACCTGAGTCAGTCACAGCATCCACTCCAAAAAGGAGCAGCAAATGCTTTCAGGTTGACATCAGGCCATCAACTCGCACGAGAAGAGTGCAAGCAGTCTGTGCATCAGAGCAGGTTGCTGTGCAGGTGACATCAGCAGTGAGGTCAACGAGTGTGCAGTGAAGTTTGTTGACTGGTCCGATTAGTGACTCGAGTGACTAAAAACGGGGAGGAAGTGACATCTGCTGCAGATCCAGAGTATGTTTGCTCTGACAATGAGTCGACTAGTCGTGACAGCAGCAACAGTGACAGCGATGACCATGTCGACCAGTACACTGACACAGAGGAGGGTGTTACAAACAAGACTCCCTTGAGGAAAGATTGCTGCCCTTCCAGGGAGAGGTACTTCTTGGTGGCAGAGTCTTCACTTCGTCATCTTTTCGCACGTTGCCGAAACTGCACTGGCCAAACCAATGTCGTAGTGCAGCAGTTTCTCGGCTCAATGGGAAGTTGCCCTGTAAAGATAATAATTGGTCTGTAGATGTGAAGCTATGCTATTTATTAGCATGTCATAGGTAAAGTGATCAACAAAATGGACTAGATAACTTGTTTATCAATGGGTATTTGCTGAAGCCATATTCTCATCTGCCTGCAGGGGAAATATTCCCATGGGTGTTTTTTGGCTTATAACCATTGTCTGTGCACCGTGTGGTGATTCACATTGTGTTACCAGATCTCCACAGTTACCAACATTTGGAATGATTCATCCCAGTAACACTGTGTTATGAAACTTGCTTGATGAATTTGTAATGATTCAATCCAGTAAAACTGTGTTCTGAAACTTGCTTGATGGATTTGTAATAAATATGTCACACAAAAAATGTGATTAAAAATGCTATGTCCTTATGATTTTTATGGACATAGTCGTAGGGCACATATATACCCACTGGTAGCATCTCACATATAAGACCCCTAAGGTTACACTAAACCCCTAGGTCTAGGACATAACCCTTCAGGCTATAACCCATTACCATAATTATTCAATTGTTCTGCATGTTGTTTTAATGTTTATTTTAGTTTATTTTGATTATATAGTAGCTATATTGTTATGTGTCAGACTCAGAGTAATAAAATTATTGTTCCACATAAATGACATAATCTAGAGCTGTCGTTATATACAGTGTATGTCATGATATTATGGTCATCTCGCGAACAACTGTCCAACTAAAAAAGTGTGGGTTTTGTCCAGAGGGGTGATATCGTAAGTAGCTATAACGTCCTAAACTCGATCCGCATAAACCAGACAACCATGCTTACGACGTTCGACGGTTCGTAACTTTGTGAAGTTTGTCTTTGACAAGTCTGTTTACAATTACTTCGTCCGATGACCTACTTAGCTACAACCTCTAGCTAACTCTCTGTACAGCTTTGACACCGCATTTTATAATATAACGTCGTACTAAAACGATATCAGTGTTGTTGTCGAAGTTTTCACACCATATGTGTCATTATAATGAAGTTGCAGCTTACCAGTCGGTGTTGCCTGAGCGAACATTCACATTGTGACTGTCCGACTCCGCATCATCTTCTTCGCTACCGTCGCTGAAATGCTCGGAAAGAGCGGAATCAGACGAATCATCCGCTGTAACCGTTCCCGCTAGTGGCTCAAAATCGTATGATTTCACTTGAAACTCTGGGAAACTCCCACTAGCCATGATGTTACAAGAGAATGGAGAGAACAACAATGGCGATGCATAGATGTCAACAAAGCCGAGAGTCATCTTTGACGTCACGATACCACGTGATCGCCTAGCTCATTAAATTTCAACTTTCTGCGGGAATCTCTACACACTAACACAGACGGGTTTAAAATAGAATTTTGTCTACAAACGTATTTTTCTGTATTTTTTAAATGTTGTCAAATGTTACATACAATGTTAATCTTTGTGTACACATGGAAAACGGATTTTAGCTAATGCCTTGTTTTTATTCCCTTTAAATCAATCTAAATAAAGCCTGCCTAGGCAGGGTTAGGCTATAGTCAGTGTTTCAGCCCAGGTAGTTTTTAGATTTGTTTTCAAAATATCATATTGATAATTACGTTTGACTGTTTGAGTATGATGGTACAAATAAAACACAATTGGGTAAATTGTTGCTTACCAACCAAACACGCCGCACATGTCATGTGTGAGTGTGCCACTGGATCTCAGGATGAATCACCCGTTTATCGCTCACAATAAAATAATTTGATTAAATACCCCAATGTATATTTGGGTAAAAAAACGAAAATGAGCTAAATCAACATTAAACAAATACTTTTCTGCACAGAACCCTTCCTCTGTTGATTTATAGAAAACATTGTTTACAAACATTGTAAGTCATAGAACATTTATTTTTTGAAAACTGAACAAAATTCCATCCCCCTGTGTCGCGTCTGTCAAGCAATATTTTCCAAAAAAGTAAGAAGGAAAACAAAATATCCCATGTACAGTGGTTGACCTATTTTCAATTAACAAATTAAAACATTTTAGTTAGTGAATTGCAGTTAATAAACAAATTGTTCAATTCCGACCCTCAATACGTCGCTTATATCACCGTGAAAATGGCGGAAATTTTCTTTGTTACCATGGAAATGGGGGTCTGAGACTGGGTGAGAAAAATACAGTATATTTTTACTCATTAAGACCCAATCTGTCCTTTGGACAGACAGAATTGCACTATTTGCATGAATTAAAAATAGTCCCACAGACGCGAAACTAAATTGCGAATGATCTATTTGATCATAATAAACACCAGGCAATAACTAATAATTTACTTATCACTTTGGTACACTTTCAACCCTATATTACAACATCATATAACGAAATTTTTTTTTTACGAAAGACATGTTTCACTCCCAATTTTTAGACGAGTATTCTATTTCTTGTGAATCAAGGTGTAGAAAACATTTTCTAAATTTACATTGTTTCTTTTCCCAGGGACCTGTAATCTAATTATATTATCTGTGAATCTAACAAAATAAGCTGAAATTATATCGTATTTATTAATGTCTACCAGAATATTTTATCATCTGTTATTGTCCATTGCATGGTAATGGTAGCCTATATGTATATATATATATATATATATATATATATATATATACCTGTATATATATATGCCATGGAAGACATTGTGCTGTGCAGACATATGTGGATCCGCACGTGGCTCTAGAGCCCTATGCATATATGTATACATTTGATAACACAATCATATTCTGTTTTTGAGATAGTATCATAAAGACATCACTATCGGTGTTCTCTGCTTCATATAATGTTATATAAACAACACTATGATTGGTGTTCGTGACATTTCAGATGAAATCTCTCATGGAAGAAATGCTTTGATGTTATCAGTTTGGGATTAATAAAGACAGCTTGGTGACCTCTACAAAACATGGTTTGTATTCGCTGCACATCATACATCATCCCAGCATCTATTCCACCTGGTCATTCATACAACCAATTTGAAATTTAATTTGTATTGAACATCTAAACAGCACTTACACAAGCATTAATGTATACATACATACATGAATGGTTTGCCTACAAATCTGTTGTTATTCAATGAAGTCTCTTCTTCATTCTTTTTACTAGACATATTCTTTGTCTCACGTCCATGAAATAAACGTGTTAAGTAGTAAAACGGTAGCATGGAACTCTATTGTAGTAGTTATCTTGTATTAACTTTTATACCTGCATATGACCGAAATCGCCAATTGTGGAACAGTTGTGTAAAAATAAAGTATGAAAAAATTAGACCACATTGTATAGCACTGTACACATTTGTTTCATAATTTTCTGTTTAATTTTTGGGAAAGTAAAGTGTGACAGACACGACATAAAGGGACGGTATTTGTTTCGTAAAACATTTCTCTATGACATAACTCTCAATTTCTTCTTCAAAAATTCAACTGTATAAAGTTTCTGTGGCAGAACAATATTTTTAATGTTTATTTAGGTACTTTCCTTTTTTATTTAGATAGACAATATTACAGCTACCACACAAAACTATTGTATTTTAAAAACAATGCCAGATTCTCACCTTAATAACCAAGGTGGGAGTAAATAATAAATGTGTTCACCAAAACATATACATACATTCGAGTATACATTAAATATAACAAATAAAAGGACGCATCCAGATATTATATTAATTTTTGGTTTTAAATTTGAAATGTTGTTAACAAACGTAATTATATATAGTTATATAGACAATATTTGCTAAATAAAGTGGGGTATTCGAATAAATAACTGAATAGCAAAGCTCATATATTTATAAAATGAAAGTGTTCCATGACTTTACTCACATATCAACATTGCATTTTCTTCACTTTCCAATAATATCCCTTGTGCCTAGTTAAGAGAAAAACTTCCTAGTGGTATACAAGTACAATAACTAACGAGATAATCGTACTCAATCAGTCATACCTTTTTAAAATTATGATGTGGTTAGCATGGTCTCCTCCTCATTCCGTTGTTTAATTGAAGTAAAATATAACAATATATAAGCAAAGTCACAAAACATGGTTCCAACACTTGTGCAACAATTGGGAGTGATACATTTTCTTTCCCTATTACCTGGTGTTTATTGTATAAGATGATGATATAGATCATTCACATGTTTGTGTCGCATCTCTCGCACTTATTAATAAGTTTCCAGCAATCAATTATATTTAGGCTATTTTTTAATTCATACAAATAGTGCAGTTTTTTCTCTTCCCAAAGAATAGTTTGGATCTTACTGAAAACACTATACTGACCTTTTTCACATAGACTCTCATTTCCATGGTAACAAAACAAGTCCGCCATCCACTGTGTGGCATAATCGAAGTTTTGAGAGACGGAATTTATTAATGTTTTGCTAATTGTTAATTGCAACTCACTGGTTAATAATTCTGCATCTGTGAATTGCAAATGGGTCAACCACTGTATAATATATTTTCTGATATTTGTCACCTTATTTTTGGGGGAAAATAGGGTGTGCCAGACTCTGCATAAGGACATGGAAGTTTTCCCAAAATATATTCTCTATGAGTTTGTTAATTTTATTTTTTATATAAATCAACTGATGAAGGGTTCTGTAGCAAAAACATATTTTGTAATGTTCATTTAGCAAATTTCCTTCTTTCAGAGAGACCCGAGTACACCTACCTCACAAAATTACTGTCTTTAAAAACAATACCTGATTCTCACCTCAGTAACTCAGCTATAGGTAGAAGTAGATAGATAGGAGGCCTTCATATTTTCAGTAGTTGTTGTTTTTAAGTTTGAAATGCTGTCGACAATCGTTGATACAAATCGATTTTTATGCCAAAATACCACAATTTTTAGGTCTTTGTCACGGATTAGCGAGGTCTCCGTACACTAGATGGCTCAGTCTAGTAGGGTTCTTATATATCAAGGTCAACGCATATGAGAAAGAACGGTTTTTGTGAACAAGCAACAAAGAACGAGGAAAATGTAATAACTTTATTACAAGATATCCTTCTTTTGGTAAATATCTCGATTAACAAAATAAACAGAATAATGAAATCCCGTAACCAAAACTTAATAGAACATAATAAACAATAACACTGAATCTTTCAATTATCAAATTCCACTCCCTTTCTAATGTGGATTATACCGCTACACGACCATACACTAGGCGCCAAGTGTTATCTAAGAATAACTCCCTTAATATAATACACAGTATAAGCTAGTCCTCGCGGACTCTCATTACAGTAATCTATTACAACACACACATATATATACATATATATGTGAATACTTCAAGGGTAACAATACCTCACTTCAAACACAGATAACTACCAATCATAATACAGCAAATAATAGATACGTTCAATCAGAAAACAGACATTGATACTGGGCTAATCCCATCTCGAATATATACGAACGTTTGTTGAAGTCAACACGCCGAGCTCCGAACACAATTAGAACGGGGTATCTCGGCCGCACGAGTGATGATGCCGGGCACTTGACGATTGCCGTCGTACGCCGCGAATTCTCGAGTCGCGTACGTTCAATGATCGCACGGTCGCAAACGATTGCGAAGTCAGTTGAATACGTTCAACTGGAAGACGAAGCCGGGCAGTAGACGCTTACCGCCGGCCGCTACGAATTCGATCGAGAGGTCTTGCCCTGTTGCGAACGATCGAGAAGTCGAATGAACGGGTTCGCGCAAATGACGACGCCTGGCAGTATACGTTTACCGCCGGCCGCTGCGAGTCGCATTCGGTCAATCTTTCTGACGTTGTCGCTGTGAGACCGATGTTCGAGGATGGCCCGTGCAGGGTGAGCGCGTCGCGATTATCGCTCATCGACACAAATACGTTTGGGTCGACCGGAACGTTGTATCAATATACCGCTGACGTGGCGGCATGGCTTCTTCGAAGCGCGATCAAACAGTCACTCTGGACACTGAATATTACACACACACAAAAGCTTGGGAACGTAACCCACGTTAACGATTCCCATCACGCTTTACGACTTGACTAGCCATTCTCTTGGCAGCAGGGCAACCTGTCTCGTTCAACCCTGGATCTGTCCCAGTCCTTCGCCAGCGCCCAGATGGCGAAATGCGTACAATAAACGGTTATATAAGCGGACCTATTTACACATCATATGACAGGTTTCCATCATTTCTATTGGCTAAAGCAGTATACAATTCAAACTAAACATTGTGGAACACCCTCTAAGATTACAGTGAAACCACCTGCTGGCAATGCTAGCAACAGAATACCACGCTCCACTGAGCGCATCTGCAACCGAGTGGCCGTAATTATGTAACCAAGGTGGTTGGTCAACAATATGTCTATCTACTGGCTTGACCTTCCTCATTTCCCAAATTAAACCTCAGACAAGTATATTTAACCATCTTGAAATAGCAGAAATGCTACATTACCCCCCGCTAAGAATCTACTTCCTGAACAAAAATATTAAGGAATAAATTTAATACACTAATTTAATACATTCAATTTAATCCAACAAATAACCTGGCGATCACTCGCCGAACTAGTAACTATCTAGTTGCACAACAAAATTCATGACACTTCAGTGTTTCAACTAATTTGATGGAACCTACATCTATTCCATTCGGCTTAGGTAGTCTACACCTATGTTATCTATTCCAGGGATTGACTCTACCCGGAAACGATAGGGTTGGACTTTAAGAGCCCACCGCACAACGCGATTGTTTGTCAACTTCGCAGTGTTTAGGAATTTCAGGGATCGTTGATCACACTGCACAATGAAACTTCGCCCATATAGGTATAGGTGAAATTTCTCGAGTCCCCAAACAATTGCCAGACATTCTCTTTCTACTACGGAATATCGCCTTTGTGTGGAATTGAGCTTCTTGCTCGCAAACGCGACTGGGAATAAGACTCCGTTATTCTCTTGGAGTAACATTGCTCAGAGTCCGGTATCGGACGCATCTGTACGCAAGACAAAGGGTCTGTTGACGTCAGGCAATTTGAGGATAGGCGCCTTACACAGGGCCTGCTTCAGTTGAATGAAGGCCTTGTCCGCCTCATCATTCCAACTTACCTTGTTAGGCTGTTTTGCCTTTGTGAGATCAGTCAATGGAGCCGCGATTCTGGAATACCCATTAACAAACTTCCGGTAATATCCTGCCAAACCTAGAAAAGACCTCACTTGTTTCTTCGTGGTAGGAATGGGCGCATTCCTAATCTTGTTTACCTTGTCTTCCTGGGTCTTCACTTCTCCTTGTCCTACTTGGTGCCCCAGGAAATCGACGGATTCAAACCCAAGAAAACACTTCGACGGTTTTATTGAGAGACCCGCTTGTCTCACTCGGACGAACACTGCCCGCAGTGTTGATAAGTGATCGGCCCATGTTGAGGTGTGAATCAATACATCGTCAACATAATTGGTAACACCACCGAGGCCATCTAAGAGTATGCGCATCATGCGACTGTACGATGCGCCGGCGTTGACTAGACCGAAAGGCATGACGCAGAATTGGAACAACCCTTGGGGAGTACAAAATGCGGTTTTCTCCTTATCGTCCGGTTCCATCCTTATTTGCCAGTAGCCTTTGCAGAAATCTAGTTTGGACAAGTACCTATCCTGCCCCACCTCAGCCAAGATAGTATCGGGATTTGGCATAGGTTCTGCATCGAATTTAGTAACCTTGTTTAACTGGCGAAAATCTACTACCGGTCTGTATGTGGAGTCAGATTTACGAATTAGCAACAAAGGCGAAGAGTACGGTGAATGAGATGGCTCAATCACGCCCATTTCTCGCATCTTCTCAACCTCTTGTTTTACCACTCCCAACTTGGCTAATGGAATAGGGTACGGTTTGCATCTCACGGGACTAGAGGACGTTACCTCAATGGCATGGGACAAGAGACTAGTTTGCCCTGGAGTGCTTGAAAAGATGGAAGGAAATTCTTCCATCAGCTGTTTCAAGTCTCGTGTCTGATCAGGTGATAAACTATCACTCACATGGACGTCCCCAATGTTTTCCTCTCTCTCAGGAATGGGAAAATCCTCATCAGTCTCACATTCAGGTTGTTCTTCGACAACAGCAGCTAAACCTAGCATCTCCACATTACCTCTCTCATAGTATTTCTTCATCATGTTGATGTGGAAGAGTTTACGATTATCTCCGATCTTTACCCGGTAATCGTTTATCCCCACTCTCTCTATCACTTCATATGGACCCTTCCATTGCATGAGCAACTTGTTTGAATCGGTGGGGAGAAGGATGAGGGCTTTGTCTCCTACTTCTAGGGTTCTCACCTTGGCCTTTCGATCAAAGTGTTCCTTATACCGGTCTTGAGAATTCTTCAGATTCTCTCTAGCTAGTTCGCAAGTTGATTCTATCCGATTACGGAGATCCACTACGTACTGGTACGTTTCTACTAGCTCCTCGTCTGGTTTCTCATTCTCCCATAACTCTCTAAGAATCATCATAGGCCCCCTGACTGTCCTTCCATAGAGTAACTCAAAGGGGGAAAATGTCATGCTCTCCTGGGGTGCTTCGCGGTATGCAAACATAAGAGGTTCCAGATACCGATCCCAGTCTCGTGGACGTTCAGAGCACATCCGCCTTAGCATTCGTGTTAAGGTACCGTTCCATTTCTCTACCAATCCATTGGCCATGGGATGGTAAGGAGAAGAGTGGACTTGTTGGATAGAGAGTAACCTAGCTACCTCGGTCATAGTTTTTGACACAAACTGACTGCCATTATCGCTGAGTACTACTTTAGGCAGACCCACCCTTGAGAAAATCTTCAGAAGAGCCTCTGCTATCGTTTCCGTGTCGATATTCGACACTGCTACCGCTTCTGGGTATCTAGTAGCGAAATCTACCAGGGTTAAGATCCACCGATTACCTCTTTCTGTCACTGGGGTTAAGGGACCTACCAAATCTATCGCTACCTTTTCAAAGGGCGTGTTTACGATGGGGATCATTTGTACAGGAGCCTTAGGGACATTGCCTCGACTAACGGTCCTCTGACAGATGTCACATGATTGGCAGAATCTATGGACATCACCCACTATCCCTGGCCAGTAGAAGTTAAGGAGGATTCTATCTAGCGACTTCCTAATTCCCTGATATCCAGATAGGATAGTTTCATGTCCTAATGTCATGACTCGATTGCGCAAAACTCGGGGAACTACTAGTTGTTTCACAGTCTCACCCTCTTTCTCTTTTTGATACAGACGATAAAGGAGTCCCCTTTTGATCACAAATTGACTTGTTTGTTCTCCCTTAGGTTTCCCTTTAGTCTCTTCAGCCGAATCAAAGCATTTCTTTAAGGTCTCATCCCCCTTTTGCTCTCTCAAGAAATCATCGGCGGATATACTCACACCAACAACTTGAGGCACTATCAAAGGTTTTGTGGGCTTGGAAAGGCGCTCCCGTTGAGCACGGGTTTCTACAGCACAACCAGTGACTGGGATGTCATTCAAAGGGGCCTCAACTGTAACGGGGACACCATCTGACTTGGTTACTCGAAAAGGAGAACCTTCACTGTTATCGGAACAGGGCAAATTTAGTTCATCAACATTGCCAATGACTAAATCATAAACGGGGTTGTTTACACAAAGGGCTTCAATTTCTCCTGTGAAAAAGGGAGTTCTCACATAGCACCGGGCAGTCGGGACTTCAATGACGGATCGGTCCATCAGCATAAGGACTTTGGTTTTCCCAGTTAACTGATCTTCCGGAACTAGGCTCCGTCGTACAACGACTCCGTTACACCCGCTGTCGCGTAGTACTTTCACTGGGGATCCCCCCACATACCCCTCTACAACCGGTAAGTTACAACTGTTTTCATGTTGTACACAAGCACTAGCAATTACGGGGATCTTACATCCACATTGCAACGTGACATCAGTCCCACCCACAGGACATTGGTGACTAGGGGAATTCTGGTTTAGCACAACTGCACAATTCCCAACCACAGGTTTCATCCTTTGCGGTGGAGGATTCCTATTCTGCACTCCCACTGTACACTGTCTCGCGATGTGACCTGGCCGATTACAAAGGAAACATGTACGCGGCGGAGGAACGGGCCGCGGGGTAGGGCTAGAAATAGGGTATCTCCCCTCCCCTGATCTACTTTTCGGGACGGGTGAAGGGACGGGAGTGGGTCGGACTCGGTCTCTACGATTTTCCCGTTTACCATATGATGAATGGGCATCTGTAAATGTTCTCACCAACTCTAACAAATTCTCTTTCCCCATCGGTTTGTATTCTCTCAGAAAAACGGACAGTTCCCTAGGGCACATAAACAAGAATTGCTCTCTCAGAATGAGTTCCTTAAGACCCTCGAAAGACTCATTAATGTTTGACAAAGAAATCCACTGAGTCAAATAATGCTCCATACGAGCAAAATACTGCGACACTGTTTCGGTCGAATTTAGAGAACAGGTGTAAAACTTCTTACGAAAATCGCCTACAGTCAGTCGGTACCATCCTAGCAATGCTTGCTTTAACTGGTCATAATCGTTGGCCACGGAAATCGGGGAACGAGAATAAACTTCCAGTGCATGACCGGTTAACAATGCGCTCAGAAATATAGCGTAATTCTCACGCTCCCAACCCTGGTTTTCAGCATATCTTTCAAATCGCTGGAGATATGCATCAATCGAATCCCTGTCTTCGTTAAAACAGGGTAACGGAGGACTACGGATTCCTTTAGTAATGGCTGAAGCATTACCCACCGAATCTCGGTTCTCTACGGTCGTAGCCTCGTTGTGGAGTCTGGCCATATTTTCTTAATGCTCCATTTCGCGCGCGCGCATCTCCATATCGGCCTGCCTTGCCGCCTCCTTTTCTCGGAGCTCGGCCTGGAGCCTCTCCTTATCGGCTTGGAGCCTCTCTTTCTCCATATCAGCCTGCCTTGCCGCCTCCTTTTCTCGGAGCTCGGCCTGGAGCCTCTCTTTCTCCGCCTCACGAGCGGCCTGTCGCTCAGCCCGGGCGGTTCCTTGTTCATCGCGAACAAATGCCTGAAGTTCGGGACCTGTTAACCCTAACTTCTCGCCTAACTCAATCAATTGAGCAATATCCATGTTTGCAAACTAGTGCAACACACGAAACAATCACTAAACGGATATCACGTTTAAGTAAAACACAAGGTCAATCACCTGTAAACCACAAAAGTGTTAGCTACGCTACAACACTCCACCCAATCTTCTCATAAGACTGGAATAACGAAATCACTATACGATTTCAACCACGCCGTGTCAACTATCAACACACGGACATTCTGTAGGACTTCAATTTGCCCAATGCCAACACGGCAATTGCAACAAGTAAATCAACTTCCTCATACAGCTGAAGAATAACAAAGCTCCTACTTGCCCTTAATTCGACGATTAATTCATGGTCCTTTCCTGCTGTAATAAACAAGTCTACTGCCTCAAAACGTGAATGACACACTATACATGTAACGAGAAATATGGGACTCAGAATTATGTCCGGGCAGAAACGACAAGGGGCATGTGAATTACCCTACACTACAGCTACTGGAATATATGTAGGTTTCGTCTCTAGCCACGGAACAACGCTGACATTCCACGGAACCAGAGTGCAGCTAAGTTCTCAGGCATGTTCTATGTTGCCGTCACGTGTTACCCGCAATTCATAGCGTTGACCGAAGGTGTTATTTTAATTTCCCCCTCGCCGGAATCCCGCGTACGAGCCCCCAATTATGTCACGGATTAGCGAGGTCTCCGTACACTAGATGGCTCAGTCTAGTAGGGTTCTTATATATCAAGGTCAACGCATATGAGAAAGAACGGTTTTTGTGAACAAGCAACAAAGAACGAGGAAAATGTAATAACTTTATTACAAGATATCCTTCTTTTGGTAAATATCTCGATTAAAAAAATAAACAGAATAATGAAATCCCGTAACCAAAACTTAATAGAACATAATAAACAATAACACTGAATCTTTCAATTATCAAATTCCACTCCCTTTCTAATGTGGATTATACCGCTACACGACCATACACTAGGCGCCAAGTGTTATCTAAGAATAACTCCCTTAATATAATACACAGTATAAGCTAGTCCTCGCGGACTCTCATTACAGTAATCTATTACAACACACACATATATATATACATATATATGTGAATATTTCAAGGGTAACAATACCTCACTTCAAACACAGATAACTACCAATCATAATACAGCAAACAATAGATACGTTCAATCAGAAAACAGACATTGATACTGGGCTAATCCCATCTCGAATATATACGAACGTTTGTTGAAGTCAACACGCCGAGCTCCGAACACAATTAGAACGGGGTATCTCGGCCGCACGAGTGATGATGCCGGGCACTTGACGATTGCCGTCGTACGCCGCGAATTCTCGAGTCGCGTACGTTCAATGATCGCACGGTCGCAAACGATTGCGAAGTCAGTTGAATACGTTCAACTGGAAGACGAAGCCGGGCAGTAGACGCTTACCGCCGGCCGCTACGAATTCGATCGAGAGGTCTTGCCCTGTTGCGAACGATCGAGAAGTCGAATGAACGGGTTCGCGCAAATGACGACGCCTGGCAGTATACGTTTACCGCCGGCCGCTGCGAGTCGCATTCGGTCAATCTTTCTGACGTTGTCGCTGTGAGACCGATGTTCGAGGATGGCCCGTGCAGGGTGAGCGCGTCGCGATTATCGCTCATCGACACAAATACGTTTGGGTCGACCGGAACGTTGTCTCAATATACCGCTGACGTGGCGGCATGGCTTCTTCGAAGCGCGATCAAACAGTCACTCTGGACACTGAATATTACACACACACAAAAGCTTGGGAACGTAACCCACGTTAACGATTCCCATCACGCTTTACGACTTGACTAGCCATTCTCTTGGCAGCAGGGCAACCTGTCTCGTTCAACCCTGGATCTGTCCCAGTCCTTCGCCAGCGCCCAGATGGCGAAATGCGTACAATAAACGTTTATATAAGCGGACCTAATTACACATCATATGACAGGTTTCCATCATTTCTATTGGCTAAAGCAGTATACAATTCAAACTAAGCATTGTGGAACACCCTCTAAGATTACAGTGAAACCACCTGCTGGCAATGCTAGCAACAGAATACCACGCTCCACTGAGCGCATCTGCAACCGAGTGGCCGTAATTACGTAACCAAGGTGGTTGGTCAACAATATGTCTATCTACTGGCTTGACCTTCCTCATTTCCCAAATTAAACCTCAGACAAGTAGATTTAACCATCTTGAAATAGCAGAAATAGTTATCGAAATGGTAAATCTTTAAAAAGCATGCTAAAGGGGTCTTTCCTGAGAGATGAGACCATTTTTTTATTCCTTGCAATGTAATGGTAAAGTCATTTGATTAACTCCATAGGTAAGCTCAGAAATACAAATATCAAAATGTTCCATTTTTCGTGACCTCACTCACATATAAACATAGTATTTTTGTAATTTGGAAAAACATGTCTTGTGCCCACATAAGATAAAAACTTCCTAGTTGTATACAAGTAAATTAACTAACCAGGTAATCGTTCTCTGTCGTTCATACTCTTTTAAAAAATATGATACCTAATATTCCATATATTTATTTACTGAATAGTATTTGTTTGATTAAAGAGTAAAACTTTTTTCAAAACACAACATGTTTATTAGGTTTTATGTGATCTGTATTTGACAGTACAGGTGAGTATACAGTTGAATATGCTCCAAAGCCTACACACGCCATACATTGGTCGATTTATATCATGTGTAATTTGAATATTCCATAGACAGTTTAACTGTCAATTGAAAACACCGTAAACAGATTAACTGTCAGTAGAAGACATTACGATAACATCTCAATGGATCTAACTGATGTACTGCAGCTGTGGCATTCGAAGACCCGCTCAAGCCTACAATTGTCAAATTTACAAATTTTAGTATTATACAAACACATGATTGCTCATGCATTGGTTGAATTGTCGTGTGCAATGTGGAGGCTTCGTAGACATATTAATCGTTGATTTGTGACATTATATCTCTCAGCGGCTCCACTTGTTGTTACTTTCTGGAAATCAATGAAGTTGTGCGCTCCTTTTTATTTTTTATGCTACTGAAGCGCCTTGCCTGCCGAGCAATTTCCACGCATATTCCAACATGAAACTATCATATGGGTAATCTTGCGTTGCAATTATTTCAAAACAAGAAAAAGAACATAATTTATTTTGTATCTACCTGTTAATTAATGTAATTTCACCAATTTGTATGGAAACTAAACTAAATACATGATGATGGCGTATGTATTGTTATAAGCAGATATGCGGGTTAATGTTTTCCTTGAGTAAACCAAAGGAACAATTATCTTTATTGTATATGTAAGTCAATATGTTGTACCGGCTTATGTATGCCCAGCAGTGCTGTTTAGATCCTCAATACAAATTAAATTTCAGTATGGTTGTATGTATAACCAGGTGAAATAGATGCTGAGATGATTTAGGATGTGCAGCGAACACAAACAATGTTTTGTAGAGGTCATCAAGCTGTCTTTATTAATCCCAAACTGATAATATCAAAGCTCTTCTTTCATGAGAGATTTCTTCTAAAATGTCGGGAACACTAATCATAATGTTGTTTATACAACATTAAATGGCGCAGAGAACACCAATTGTGATGTCTTTATGATATTATATTAAAAACAGAATATAATTGTGTTATAAAATGTATACATATATGCATAGGGCTCCGGAGCCACGTGTGGATCCACATATGTCTGCACAGCACAATGTCTTCCATGGCATATATATCATCATCATCATTGTGCATCCGTAGTAGTCCGTGGTTGGGCGAATGCCTCAGCATGTCCTTTCCAAATCTGCCTGTCTTGCGCTATCCTCTGCCAGATGGTGCCCTTCCAGTACTCGTCTAGTTCGTCTCTCCACCGTCTCGCCGGTCTTCCTCTAGATCGTTTCCCTTCGTAAGGTCTCCAGGTTGTGATACGCGATGTCCATCGGTTATCTCGTAGTCTGCTGATGTGCCCTGCCCAGGTCCACTTCTGTCTTCTGATTTGCTCTATCACGTCTATGACCTTTGTCTTCTGCCTTACCCAGATGTTTGTTTTTCTCTCCTGGTATGTGATGTTTAACATACTTCTTTCCATCTTCGTTTGTGGGCTGCTAGCTTATTCTTTGCCTGGATGGTGAGTGTCCATGTTTCCGCGCCGTATGTCATCGCTGGAAATACGCATGAGTTGAAGACTTGTCTCCTCAAGCAGGTTCCAAGGTTACCTTTGAAGATGTCGCGGTGTTTGGCGAATGCTGTCCAGCCGGCTGTGATCCTTCTTTGAATCTCCTTGTCTTGGTTTTTGTCTCTGATACTGTATCACTGTCCCAGATAGACGTAACTTTCAACGTTCTCTATCTGCGTCGTGTTGATATATATATATATATATATATATATATTGGTGTGTCATTTTCTAGCATCACTTTTTTCTTCGAGATGTTCATCTTACGACCTTGTTTTTCACTTTCATCAGCTAGCTACTGCAGCATGTTTTGTAGTTCTTCCGGTGTATTAGCGCATATGAATATGTGGTCGGCGAAGCGAAGATGGCTGAGATATTCTCCGTCTATCATCAAGCCTCTGGTTTCCCAGGTCAGTCTTCGGAATATGCTTTCGAGTGTTGCCGTGAACAGCTTGGGCGATATGGTGTCACCCTGTCGTACTCCTCTCCTGATGTTGATCTTGTTGCTCTTTTTGTGTAGGTGGACTGTCACCGA
Source organism: Escarpia spicata (assembly GCA_963995525.1). NCBI lineage: Eukaryota > Metazoa > Annelida > Polychaeta > Sabellida > Siboglinidae > Escarpia > Escarpia spicata. The sequence continues at coordinate 50,759,422 of OZ023206.1, read as the reverse complement.
GCTGTTGGTGTAGATGTCTTTCAGGAGATCGATATACACATCTTCTATCCCCTGTTCTTGAAGGGAGGTCAGTATTGCTTGAGTTTGCACTGTGTCGAAAGCTTTCTCGTAGTCGACGAAAGCGATGCAGAGCGGGATATTATCTTCTCGGCACTTCTCTTTCAGTTGGTTTACGACGTGTATGTGGTCTGTCGTTGAGTACCTGCTTCTGAATCCTGCTTGCTCTCGTGGTTGGTTTTCGTCCAGTGTCTTCTCTAGTCTGTTCGTTAGTATCTTTGTGAGTAATTTGTAGATGTTTGATAACATACATATCGGTCTGTAGTTCTTCAAGTCTTTCTTATTTGCCTTCTTGAAGATTATCATCATCTTTGCGTTCTTCCAAGCGGTGGATATTCGTCTTTCTGTTAAGCATTTAGTATACAGCTTAGCCAATTTCTTCGAGAGTATATCTTCTCCTGCTTTTAATGTTTCAATGTTTACATGGTCTTTGCCTGATGTCTTCCATTCTTCACATCTCTTAGCGCAGCTTCCACTTCCCATGGTGTTATCTCTGGTACCTCTTTCGCATCGGTGTGAATTATGGTACTCTGTTCACTGGGATATAGCTCGGTGTAGAATTCCTCTATTCGTTCCATGATCATATCTTGGTCTTGTATTTATCTACCCTGCTTGTCTAGAAGGGTAACCAGTCTGTCTCGTCCTAGTGCTTGCATTCTTCTTGCTTTCTTCAGGCTCTTTGATGACATAATCGTTTCTCGTATGATCTTTTGTTTGTACTTCCTGATGTCCTCCTTCGCTTTCTTTTTGATGGTCTTGCATATTTCTGCGTACTCTATTTGTTTTGTACGGTCGCCGTTATCCACCATTTCTCGTCGTTTCTTCATTAGTGCTCGTGTCGGTGACGATATTCTCGTCACTACATGCGTGTTGATTGCTTTGGCTACACTTGTTGCACTTAGTTGGATCATCTCAGTGATGTTTTCGCTCATGGTGTCGATGTCATCTAGTTCCTGTAGAGTCTCGAATCGATTTCGCAGTTCGATTTGGAATTCAATCTTTTTTGTTCCGATTTGTGTGGTGTCTACACTCGGTGGTCTCTTGTTTACCAACTTCTTCCTTTCAGCCTTGACATCTAGTTTGATGTTGCTATTTACCATTCTGTGGTCACTTCCAATGTTGACTTGGTTAATGACAGTTACGTCAGTCACCATATCTGGCTTGTTTGTTAGGATGTAGTCAATTTCGTTCTTCGTTTCTCCATTTGGGCTTTTCCATGTCCATCTCCTTCCTGCTTTCTTCTGGAACATGGTATTCATGATTTTGTACTTTCTTGATGTTGCCCATTCTACCAAGGTGTCGCCTCTTTCGTTTCTTACACCTAGGCCAAATTTGCCTGTTGCCGTTTCCGAAATGTTTGTTCGTTTCCCTACTTGCGCGTTAAAGTCTCCCATCACTATCGTGTAGTGATTTAGCTTTTCTAAGGTATCATCCACGTCGTTGTAGAAATTGTCTATGTCTTCTTCTGAGTGTGATGTTGTTGGTGCATATACTTGTACTATCTTCAGTTTGTAGCGCTTTGTTATGCATAGAACAAGTTCTGCTACTCTGGGGGCTGATGCTGTTAACCTTCACTATATTGTCTTTCCATTTCTTGTTTATGAGAAAGCCTACTCCAGCTTGGCCGTTTTTCGCTGTGGAATGGTAGATGGCCGCTTTGTAAGGTAGTGAAGCATTCCTCTCTTCTTCGGACTTCTCCGATCCCGATCACATCCCATACGAACTTCGTTTCCCCCGAGTTCTTCCTCCAGTTCGTGTATCTGTTCATCTCTTAGTAGTGTTCTTATGTTATATGTTGCTATCTTCAGTCTACTTACCTTCTCTCGGCGGCTCTTCTTGACCCAGAGATTCTTAGCAACCCCTGCACGTAGCCCTACTTGACCCGAACCGCCTCCTTGGTCACAGACTATTTCGATGCTGCTGGGGACTGGGGGCCTTGACTTCATTGTACTTTGCATGCTGGTGTTGTTGGCCTACCCTTCCACGCTGGCCGGTGCGGGATGGAAGGGAGGAGACGTAAGGTGAACGTAATTGCCCAAGTTTCGATATGGCAGCCGAACCAGTACTGAACCACTCGGCCGTGATTTGAACTCCGGTCCCTCCAGTCGAGAGTACGATACTCTAAACACTCGGCCACTGCGCCCCACGCATATATATATATACAGGTACATATATATACATATAGGTTACCATTACCATGCAATGGACAATAGCGGATGATAAAATATTCTGGTAGACATTAATAAATACGATATAATTTCAGCTTATTTTGTTAGATTCACAGATAATGTACTTAGATTACAGGTTCCTGGGAAAAGAAACAATGTAAATTTAGAAAATGTTTTCGACACCTTGATACACGAAAAATAGAACAGTCTGTAAAAATTGGGAGTGAAACATTTCTTTCCTAAACTAATGTTTTCCTTATATGATGTTGTGATATAGGGTTGAAAGTGTACCAAAGTGATAAGTAGAATATTACTTATTACCTGGTGTTTATTATTTAGAATGATCAAATAGATCATTCGCAATTATCTTTCGCGTCTGTGGGACTATCTTTAATTCATGCAAATAGTGCAATTTTTTTGGTCCAAAGAATTAATTGGATCTTAGTGAGTAAAAATATACTGTATTTTTTTTCACCCAGTCTCAGACCCCCATTTCCATGGGAACAAAGCTAACTTCCGCCATTCACACGGTGATAGAAGTGACGTATTGATGGTCGGAATTGATTAATTAGTTTGTTAACTGCAATTCACTGATTAAAATGTTTGAATTTGTGAATTACAAATAGGTCAAGCACTGTACATGGCATATTTTGTTTTCCTTCTTTCACTTTTGGAAAATAGTGCGTGACAGATGCGACACAAGGGGTTGGAATTATGTTCACAGTTTTCAAAAAATAAAATGTTTATGACTTATAATGTTTGTAAACAATTTTCTTCTATAAATCAACCGAGGAAGGGCTCTGTGGCAGAAAAGTATTTGTTTAATGTTGGTTTAGCTCATTTCCTTTCTTCAGAGAGACTCAAGTACTCCTATCGCCAAAACTTCTGTCTTCTCGAACATTTTTATGGGAGGACAAAAATAATAATTGTACTATCAATGATCAATAATTTTGATATACTTACAATAATTGTGAGAGTTTATTTAACAAACTCTTAGTAAGCACATTAGTTGTTTTCATTAAACCAATTTCATTTCATAGAAGTTTAAATACAAACACGAATGGCAGTGTCTAAATATTTTCTTATATTGATCGTTATGCATTCAAACTAGCAAATATCAACTGACACAAGTTATACATTCCTGATATAATTTATACTAGTATAACATTCTACAAAGCAATAAAAGCAGCCTATATCGTTGCATAATAACCATCACCTTTAGGCCAATAAATGCTTTTACTGGGAGGCCTCTAAATTCAATGGCACTGTATGGGGTGTGCAATCAAATATACAGACTACAGCAAGCTACGGATTAGTTATTACTTCACTGTTCTATGCCCAAATTTATGATTATGTCTAAATACAATAGCCACTGTCTGTGTCACTTGATTTCGTGTTAGGATGAATATTTGTAATTTGACAACTCAAAAATAAAGTTTGTTGGTTTCCTAAAAAGGTAAACAATTTAATAAATGTTGCCTGTATATTATTGTATAATATCTGTAGTACCGTTCATAAAATTGTCCATGTCCACGCCTTATCCTACAAATTGGGATTCAGGGAGAATAAACAGTTGAGACATGTACACTGTACTCGCTAGTGTTATCAGCGTCACGTGCTTATCTTTTACCATATAGTTCATGCAATTCAATCTTTGTGAAGACTGTTTTTTTTCTTCAGACTTGTGATCAAATTGTAGGCATACAACACTATTTTGCCTAATTAAACATATTTTCAGTCATTGTATTTGTAGGCCAGCGTGACGCCAATGACAAATATTATGACACAAGTGTGTTGCTAATGACATATGATGCAAATCAATTACTTTTCGGATAATATTTTATTCACAAGACTGAAACGTGTAATTACTCGCAATTGTGTCATGTTAGGATCGGTCAGACACGCCGAATACACTTTCTGACGATTTAGGGAAAAAGTTTAATTTTGCTTGCCAGATCTAGATGCCGTTCTCTTATGACACACACCGAGAGGGCAATTGTAAATAGTTCAAAAACGGAGATATTATACAAAAACTAAACAATATATCTACACACTGTCTTCCCGCGTAAATGCACACGTCATACGTAAACATCTTGCGATATATTTCACATGGAAAATGTTACATTACACGTTCTTTTGTTTTTTACCACGAGCTTTATGTTTATCACGTTGTGTACTCGATTGTAAACATATTGTATTGTTTTTAGTACGATTATTCCTGTTTCTTCAAAATACATTTTCCCAGTCATCCACAATGTTCTTTACACTCTATTGTTTATGCTTAGCATGTTACAAAGGACGTATGATGGTGTTACTTACTTTTATTTTGTTTCAGGACTATCAAATGTTTGTGACAGAACTGTCAACAATAAAATAACAAAGCTACAAAAACTCGCGAGTATTGACACCAACAACTGTCACGTCGTTTGCAACAACACGACATAGGACATCGAGGCACGTCACACAGTGTCAACACAAAGAAGAGAACACATGTGACGGAATGATTCATGTCGCAATATTTAGCGTTTATGCAGACACCAACTCCCTGTGACGGGGAAACATTCAAGTGTGACAGTTGTGTAGCAAATGTAAAGTTTCGTTTGCTTTCTCAGACAGTTCAGAAAACTCTGACACACGTGGAAGACATTGTTTTCGGAGGAACGGTTTAAAGTTGCACATTGAGACAGATTTGTAAATGTAACAACAATAACAAATGTTTTAACAATGTTGTTTTAAAACTATGTTGTTCCACCTTGGTTGAAACTATGAATGGTGAGAATATCTTAAGACGTGATGTACACTAGTGATAACACGTATATGTGCTTGTAGCAAAAAGTGCATTAAGGATAACAGCACAGTACAAAGTAATGTGTTTATATAAAGTTTCAAAACAAATACAGTTTAGTTATGTCTGTGAATGAGCACACTGGTAGTGTAGAGAAACGATTCAAATGTGACACATGTGGTGCACAGTTCTCAAAAAGTCGAAATTTGAAAACGCATGTCCGTATACACACTGGGAAAAAAACATTCAAATGCTATACCAGTGGTCACAATTCTCACAAAGTGGAAATCTCCAGACGCATGTCGGTATCCACACCGGGGAGAAACCTTACAAATGTGATACGTTTGGTGCAAGGCTTTCAGAAGGGTTGTTTGAAGATGCATGTACGTATCCACACCGGGGAGGAACCCTACAAATGTGATACCTGTGGAGCACAGTTCCCAGAAAGTGGTAATTTAAATAAACATGTCGGAATACATACAGAGAAAAACCCTATAGATGTGACACCTGTGGTACACAATTATTTGCAAGTGGAAATCTGAAGACGCATGTCCGCACACACACCGGGGAGAAACCTTATACGTGTGATACGTGTGGTGCACAGTTCTCAAAACGTGGTCATTTGAAGACGCATGACAGTATCCACACTTGGGATAAACCTTATCAAAAGGTGATACTTGTGGTGCACGATTCTCAGAAAGTGGAAATCTGAAGACGAATGTCCGTATCCATACGGGGGAGAAACCCTACTTATGTCATATCTGTGGTGCTCAGTTCTCCGCAAGTGGAATTCTTAAGAAGCACTTCCGTATCCACACCGTGGAGAAACAAATGTGATAACTGCAGAGCACAATTAGCATATAGTATCAATTTGAAAGCACGTGGCTGTTCTCATAATGAAGCTGAGGCGAGGTGATACGTGTGGCTTCCTGTTCACAAGTGGCAATTTTAAGTCAGACATGTGCACTGGCAATGTTAACACACGATTGAGATAAAACACATGTGGGTGCTCAGTCATTTTTAAAGAATGGTTCAGGAAAGAAACGTGTTGACATTCGCACAACACTTTTAAGATGTGATAAGTGTGAACATCAGATCGGAAACAGTAGTATGTTAAATATGGTTGTTGTTTGTGGATACTTGTACCGATGTGAACTGATTGAAATGCGACACATGTAGAAAACAGTATTCGGGTCTGTGATTTTTACAATAAAAATGCTTCTTTGGATATGTTCCTGGACAATGTTGTCAAACAGGGTAATTGATAATGCATAGGCCGACCAGAATAAAGTTGTGTTTTCGGCAACCCGATCGATTCTATTAAAAGGTAGCTGGTCGTAAAGTTGTCTATATCATTATTATTATATAGCATTTATAGAGCGCCGTGAGTCCGAATAACAAATCTGCTCAAAGGCGCTGACAATCGTAGAGTGTAAATAAAAATACATTAAATGACCTAAAACATATTAAATACAAAGGTAAAATAAAATGATTTAAAAGTAGCATATACAAATTACATGAAATGTCAGTTAAATAAACCTGAATAACAATAAATAAATATATATATTTACAAGTGCATATACATATATAAATTAAATGCATTAGCCGTTTAAATACCTAAAATAAATAAGGTGCTTAAAATGTATACAATAAATACATATAATAGGCTAATTAAAAAATAATAGTAATAAATAACTGCATCCTAAGTACTTAACCGAATGTCAACATTGCATAAATGTCACTTGCGGATTCCACAGTTCTTTGAAGGCCTGTCGAAATAAATATGTCGTTAAGAGTGATTTGAAAGTGGCAACGCAGTTTGCATGCCTGACTGCATGAGGCAAGGCATCCCATAGCCAGCCACCGAGAAGGAAATACGGCCTTTATGTTCACGGTGATATCTTGGAACAGTCAGCAAACCTGGTTCGGCCGATCTAAGTGATCTGGTCGGCGTGTAGGATGAAACGAGCGATGAAATGTACGCAGGGCCGAAATAGAGCACTGCACGATATACCAGCAGTAACATCTTGAATTCGACCCTCTGGCGTATAGGCAACCAGTGTAGACGGTACAGAACAGGTGTTATGTGTTCTCGTCTCCTAGTCCCGGTATTGAGACGTCCTGCGGAATTCTGTACCATCTGCAACTATCGCAAGTGCGTCTCCGGCAGACCATATAACACTGCGTTGCCGTAATCAATACGTGACATGAACAAAGCGTTCACAAGTGTTCTGCAGGCATTCACTATAAGACATTTCCTAATTAACGCGATGCTTTGGAAGTGACAATAAGCCACCTAACAAACACGATGCACTTGATTCGTCATCGACATAGTGTTGTCGAGTAGAATGCCGATGTCGTGGATAACCGGCTTCGGCGAAACAGAACAGCTACATACATCAATGACTTGGTCAACAGGCGGGTGAACAAGTTTCCGATTGTTCACTGCAGATATGACGATTATCTTAGCTGTGTTCTCGTTAACAGGGATTATGGTAAGACATCCACGCTTTCACATCGGTGGTACAACGAGATATTCGGTCGGTGGCCATTGTAAATGGCTAGTCACGGGGAAAGTCCACAAATAATTGCGTATCATCAGCGTACATATGATAGCGCAGTTGATGATGTTAAAAAACATGATTGAGTCCAAGGCAGTGAACAGAAGAGGTCCGATCACGCTATCCTGAGGCAGACCACATGTTAGGTCGACACTTCTTGAAATGATGTTGCCAACTTTAACTGCCTGAGTTCGCCAATTCTCTGCAGTTGTTTGAACTGCAAATGGTGTTCGACAGTATCAAAAGCGGCACTGTGATTTAGTAGCCCTAGTTTCAAGCTCTTCTTGTTATCCATATGTCGTCTTGTCTTGTATGCGTACTAGGCCTGTTTCACAGCTGTGCGTTGGACGGTACGCACTTTGGAAAATATCGAAGATGCCGTTCGCATCCATGTGCTGTCGTATTTGGATAGCAATGCATCTCTCGGCGAGTTTCGATACGAAAGACAGATTTGATATTGGACGATAATTCGATAACAGTTCTGGATCAAGACCATTCCTCTTTAAAAGCGGTGTTACTACGGCATGTTTCTAGGCAACAGGTCGTAATACCGACACGATGGACATGTTAACAATGCTGGTTAGCATTGGTCCGAGAATGTCAATGTTAGATTTAAGCATGCTTCCAGAAATGACGTCAACGCTGGAAGAAGATTTGCTGGATGTCTTTTCAACCAGACCGTAGATGGCGGTGACTCTAGCAAGTTGGACGTCGCACAATGGTTCTTCAATACGGCATTCGAAGTCTTGTAGAAATGCGGGCAGTTTTCATTGCGAGCGTGCAGTCACCAGCCGTGTACTGATATCAGCGATCTTATATGTGAAATAAGAGACCAATCGCTCAGCTAGCGCATCCGGTCGTCGTCACATTCGGGGAGCACAAGCGTACTAGTACGACCCATCAAATTGTTCGTGATGCAATACATTGCTTTGATATCGTGAGATGTAGTTTCCATTTCAGCACCGTAATATGCAGATTTGGTTGTGGCGATGCTCTGCTTAAATGCTTCACGCAAGTCAGTGTAAATTTCACGATGACAGCTAGCCACTTGCGCCCTGCTCGTCGCACTTGGTGTCTCATCAGCTGTAAGTTGTCAGTACGACATGGTTGTCTTGGACGCACGTTTAATAATCGTTGGATAACTGGTGCATGTATGCCAATTACCGTTCGAAGTTCATCATTATACTGTTCAAACAGACTCTCAATGTTGTCGGCGGAGTTTATAATCAGTGGGAAAGCGCGTAAGTCGCATTGAAACTGTTGCATGTTGATTGCAGCGTGTTTACGATAAATCACTTCCTTAAGCTCTGGTCGTGGCTTAGATGAAACCAACTTTCACATGATGATGTGGTGGTCTATGAGCAAGGACTCCACCGACACGTCAGTCACAATAGACCTATTCACTGGGGTGATAACGAGGTCGAGAATGTTACCCAGGCAGTGTGTTACTGATATCACATGTTGTTTAGGTTTACATCGTTCAATTAAGCCACGTGCAACTTTGTCGTCATCATTTCCATAGCGAACATTGAAATCATCGGGTATGACGAAACCGGTATTTCGAAGCGCATTTAAGACATTCGCCGAATTCTACGAGGAATTGGCGAAAGGACTTCGACTTGAGAACAGACGATGGTGGTCGGTAACTTACAAAGTCGCGTGCCATTGCCGTAACTCTCGACCCGCGTAAAACCACTTCAAGGCATTCGAAAGATTCCGCGGGCCATGGTCTGGATTGGGAAAGGTGGAAGGACGTCTTAAAATACCCCAACTCCCCCACCACGTCGATTGCTCTGCGGGAGATGTTCAAAATTGTAACCGTGAGGGACCATCGTAGAAGTGACAATCTCATTATTACTGTACAACCACGTCTCTGTCAGGCACAGAATGTCGATGTCATTTTCACATAATTGTAGTCTGTGACAAAGTCTACTTTGTTACGTTCAACAGCCCAATCGTAGCAGTAGCTGGGCTGTCAAACGTAAGTCGAATCAGATTTTGCATGCAGATGTTACGTCTCGCGGTAAACGATGGAGTCATACGTAAACATCTTGCGATATATTTCACATGGAAAATGTTACATTACACGTTTTTTTGTTTTTTACCACAAGCTTTATCACGTTGTGTACTCGATTATAAACATATTGTATTGTTTTTAGTACGATTATTCCTGTTTCTTCAAAATACATTTTCCCAGTCATCCACACTGTTCTTTACACTCTATTGTTTATGCTTAGCCTGTTTCAAAGGACGTCTGATGGTGTTACTTACTTTTATTTTGTTTCAGGACTAAAAAAAATGTGTGACAGCGGTGGATAATTAGAAAAGTAATTGGTCTTTGCTTTGATATCCCTGCCCTACAGGCCTTGCGAGTCCGACCATTGTTCAAGCGTCCAAGTGGTCCAAGTTGTACCACACAAGCGTCTAGTGTAAGGTGAATTCTGGTAACAATCGCGCGTCCAATCCGCAGTAGGTCAGTTCAATAGTCCGCGAACATGCTGTGAAGAATGGCTGTGCAGTGGTCCTGTTGTTGCCGTCATGCCTCAAACAGAGGGTCACAGCACCCTAGGCCAGCGATCGTTTGGCAATTTCAAAGGTCTCTTCTGATTGCATTGTCATTGTGTAATTGGGGATCAGTACTTTTTGCCTAAGACATGATCAACCATATTTTGGAGAAGTGTTGACAAACTGACATTTATACTGCAAAGGATATTATCTTGAAGTTGAAAGGTGGGAGTTTGTAAACAAGATATGCCCTGGAAACAAATGCCCTGAATTCGCACCGTTTTAAGAACTTGTGAATGGACACGATCTCTGTTCATTATATATTTATATTCTACACACAAGTCGATTAGCTGATAACGTTGCCACCATCAGAGAGGAAATCTAGCTTTTACCAGTATCACACCAAAATTAAGCTTCTCTTAACTTGGCCAGAACATGGTTGAAAATTACAACTGACCTGCCTGATTGATATTTTCGACTGCTCAAATCTTGGAACTTCAGTGGAAATTCTTGATAATAGATTTCTTTTTTGAAAAAATTCAAAACCATAACTCGTAAAATTGGAGGCGCAAGATTGATTTTGGTATCTTTGTTATGTTGGAAACAATATTCAAAACAAGTTCACAATGACTAATTTAATAATTACAAATGATGATGATTTGTAATTATTAAATTAGTCATTGTGAACTTTTCAGTTCTCCTAATTTTTGAAGTAATGCTCATCAAAAAAACTTTCTGTTGCAACGTCAATTTTTATTAACTATTATTTGCATCACTTGTCTTGACATAAAAATAAACTTGGTAAAATATGTTTGTTGAAGTGACAACAAACGTAGAGAGCCTGGAACAAAGGAGTCTTCACATGTATTCGACGATCCAAAAGAAACGTCAAACAATATCCTTCTGCATATCTCGAAATAATTGCAACGAGTCTTAAAGTCAAGAAAAGGAGCACCACGAATTGAATGTAAATCCGATGGAAGATTTATTGAAGCATCTACGCATGGTCCTGCTGCTGGAGGGATCGCCTCCATTACTGCAACCAGTTGCGCTTCCATCATCTGGCCGTCTTCTTCCGCTACGATAAATACATAATTTACTAGAGCAAAAACGACACAATTGTTGATTTTGTGTTAGTGGTCATTCAGAGTATTAATATACTGTCATACGTGCACTGCGATTTGTTGTCACCAATTGACAATAGTAATATATTGTTATTATCTACTATGTTTTGTCACCAACTGAGAGTGATAACTTATTGCAATACTGTCAAATGTCCACTGCAATTTGTTGTCACCAACTGATAGTGATTATGTATTGTCACACGTGCAAAAATAAATTCTTTATTGCCATTTATCTACTAATATCTTTTGTCACAAAACGGACAGTGATAATTTAATGTGAAATGCTTACAGCAATGTGCTGCCACCAATTTCTACCCTGGTTAGGAATTAATCAGGATTTCGTCATATTATACATTAGATAAAACAATGAAAGCCTTATATACCAATTAGCAGTGGAGGGATGATTTACTTGTACATATATGAATTAATGCAAGCCTTGTTTTGTTGACATATATTAAACCATATAACAACATATTAAACATTAAACAATATACCATAGAATATAATAATATAATGTACACAACAATTATAAATATACCGTATATCAATGGAACAGAATGATATATCTTCACATAATATATCTATAACTTCACTTACATGATGTCATATGAAAATGATACATGTTATATACTTGTGGGTACCACAGCCTCCTTTTCTATTATATGACAGTTAAAAAAGTAAAAGTTTTTTTGTCAAGAAATCTCGATCCCAAACTTGTCATGCAAAGTACTGCTTGATTATTTCAAGTCATGCTTTAGGTGCCATTACCATTCAAGGTGTAGGTTTGTAGTAATTACATGAAACAACCACCATTATTATAAAGATGTTGTGGCCATCATCCAAAACACATACTAGTAAATTATAAGGGCATCAGTATATTTAAAAAAAACAACCAATATATATTTTTACTTGGCCTCAAATGATCATAACTCTTGTACAACAGTTTATAATTGTACGTTTTCTATATTGTTCCATTCTCATTTACGATTATGTTTTTTTATACATGATGCGTACTAGTAAATGTACATGTTGAATAAATCGTGTAGTTGTTGAAGCCATTACGTAAACCAGTGTCTGACTCTGTACACACTACACTGTAGCCAGACTGTACGCCTAGTCCAGTGGTTCTCAAACTTATTTGAGTCATTACTGTTACAGAGTCATGTTAGAAATTCACCATACCACCTGAATGTTTCTGGAATCGCAGAAACCCTGTCTGAGAAGTATCATTGTTTTCAGGTGGTAGATGTCAGCGGGACATTAAATGGGCCACTTAGTACTGGCCTATATGTTTGACCCAGTGTTTCACACAATTATCTTACAAACTCTGAGTTCTAATATTGTTTCCAACATGATAAAGATACCAAAATAAATCTTATGCCTCCAATTTTACGAGTTATGGTTTTGAATTTTTTTTTAAGAAACCTATTATCAAGAATTTCAACTGGAGTTAAAGTTCCAAGATTTGAGCAGTCGAACATATCAATCAGGCAGGTCAGTTGTAATTTTCAACCATATTCTGGCCAAGTTAAGATAAGCTATATCTTGTGTGATACTGGTAAAAGCTAGATTTCCTTTCTGATGGCGGCGACATTGTCAGCTAATCGACTTGTGTGTAGAATATAAATATATCAGGAACAGAGATCGTGTCCATTCACAGTGTTTCACACAATTATCTTACAAACTCTGAGTTCTAATATTGTTTCCAACATAACAAAGATACCAAAATCAATCTTGCGCCTCCAATTTTACGAGTTATGGTTTTGAATTTTTTCAAAAAAGAAATCTATTATCAAGAATTTCCACTGAAGTTCCAAGATTTGAGCAGTCGAAAATATCAATCAGGCAGGTCAGTTGTAATTTTCAACCATGTTCTGGCCAAGTTAAGAGAAGCTTAATTTTGGTGTGATACTGGTAAAAGCTAGATTTCCTCTCTGATGGTGGCAACGTTATCAGCTAATCGACTTGTGTGTAGAATATAAATATATAATGAACAGAGATCGTGTCCATTCACAAGTTCTTAAAACGGTGCGAATTCAGGGCATTTGTTTCCAGGGCATATCTTGTTTACAAACTCCCACCTTTCAACTTCAAGATAATATCCTTTGCAGTATAAATGTCAGTTTGTCAACACTTCTCCAAAATATGGTTGATCATGTCTTAGGCAAAAAGTACTGATCCCCAATTACACAATGACAATGCAATCAGAAGAGAACTTTTGAAATTGCCAAACGATCGCTGGCCTAGGGTGCTGTGACCCTCTGTTTGAGGCATGACGGCAACAACAGGACCACTGCACAGCCATTCTTCACAGCATGTTCGCGGACTATTGAACTGACCTACTGCGGATTGGACGCGCGATTGTTACCAGAATTCACCTTACACTAGACGCTTGTGTGGTACAACTTGGACCACTTGGACGCTTGAACAATGGTCGGACTCGCAAGGCCTGTAGGGCAGGGATATCAAAGCAAAGACCAATTACTTTTCTAATTATCCACCGCTGTCACACATTTTTTTTAGTCCTGAAACAAAATAAAAGTAAGTAACACCATCAGACGTCCTTTGAAACAGGCTAAGCATAAACAATAGAGTGTAAAGAACAGTGTGGATGACTGGGAAAATGTATTTTGAAGAAACAGGAATAATCGTACTAAAAACAATACAATATGTTTATAATCGAGTACACAACGTGATAAAGCTTGTGGTAAAAAACAAAAAAACGTGTAATGTAACATTTTCCATGTGAAATATATCGCAAGATGTTTACGTATGACTCCATCGTTTACCGCGAGACGTAACATCTGCATGCAAAATCTGATTCGACTTACGTTTGACAGCCCAGCTACTGCTACGATTGGGCTGTTGAACGTAACAAAGTAGACTTTGTCACAGACTACAATTATGTGAAAATGACATCGACATTCTGTGCCTGACAGAGACGTGGTTGTACAGTAATAATGAGATTGTCACTTCTACGATGGTCCCTCACGGTTACAATTTTGAACATCTCCCGCAGAGCAATCGACGTGGTGGGGGAGTTGGGGTATTTTAAGACGTCCTTCCACCTTTCCCAATCCAGACCATGGCCCGCGGAATCTTTCGAATGCCTTGAAGTGGTTTTACGCGGGTCGAGAGTTACGGCAATGGCACGCGACTTTGTAAGTTACCGACCACCATCGTCTGTTCTCAAGTCGAAGTCCTTTCGCCAATTCCTCGTAGAATTCGGCGAATGTCTTAAATGCGCTTCGAAATACCGGGTCGTCATACCCGATGATTTCAATGTTCGCTATGGAAATGATGACGACAAAGTTGCACGTGGCTTAATTGAACGATGTAAACCTAAACAACATGTGATATCAGTAACACACTGCCTGGGTAACATTCTCGACCTCGTTATCACCCCAGTGAATAGGTCTATTGTGACTGACGTGTCGGTGGAGTCCTTGCTCATAGACCACCACATCATCATGTGAAAGTTGGTTTCATCTAAGCCACGACCAGAGCTTAAGGAAGTGATTTATCGTAAACACGCTGCAATCAACATGCAACAGTTTCAATGCGACTTACGCGCTTTCCCACTGATTATAAACTCCGCCGACAACATTGAGAGTCTGTTTGAACAGTATAATGATGAACTTCGAACGGTAATTGGCATACATGCACCAGTTATCCAACGATTATTAAACGTGCGTCCAAGACAACCATGTCGTACTGACAACTTACAGCTGATGAGACACCAAGTGCGACGAGCAGGGCGCAAGTGGCTAGCTGTCATCGTGAAATTTACACTGACTTGCGTGAAGCATTTAAGCAGAGCATCGCCACAACCAAATCTGCATATTACGGTGCTGAAATGGAAACTACATCTCACGATATCAAAGCAATGTATCGCATCACGAACAATTTGATGGGTCGTACTAGTACGCTTGTGCTCCCCGAATGTGACGACGACCGGATGCGCTAGCTGAGCGATTGGTCTCTTATTTCACATATAAGATCGCTGATATCAGTACACGGCTGGTGACTGCACGCTCGCAATGAAAACTGCCCGCATTTCTACAAGACTTCGAATGCCGTATTGAAGAACCATTGTGCGACGTCCAACTTGCTAGAGTCACCGCCATCTACGGTCTGGTTGAAAAGACATCCAGCAAATCTTCTTCCAGCGTTGACGTCATTTCTGGAAGCATGCTTAAATCTAACATTGACATTCTCGGACCAATGCTAACCAGCATTGTTAACATGTCCATCGTGTCGGTATTACGACCTGTTGCCTAGAAACATGCCGTAGTAACACCGCTTTTAAAGAGGAATGGTCTTGATCCAGAACTGTTATCGAATTATCGTCCAATATCAAATCTGTCTTTCGTATCGAAACTCGCCGAGAGATGCATTGCTATCCAAATACGACAGCACATGGATGCGAACGGCATCTTCGATATTTTCCAAAGTGCGTACCGTCCAACGCACAGCTGTGAAACAGGCCTAGTACGCATACAAGACAAGACGACATATGGATAACAAGAAGAGCTTGAAACTAGGGCTACTAAATCACAGTGCCGCTTTTGATACTGTCGAACACCATTTGCAGTTCAAACAACTGCAGAGAATTGGCGAACTCAGGCAGTTAAAGTTGGCAACATCATTTCAAGAAGTGTCGACCTAACATGTGGTCTGCCTCAGGATAGCGTGATCGGACCTCTTCTGTTCACTGCCTTGGACTCAATCATGTTTTTTAACATCATCAACTGCGCTATCATATGTACGCTGATGATACGCAATTATTTGTGGACTTTCCCCGTGACTAGCCATTTACAATGGCCACCGACCGAATATCTCGTTGTACCACCGATGTGAAAGCGTGGATGTCTTACCATAATCCCTGTTAACGAGAACACAGCTAAGATAATCGTCATATCTGCAGTGAACAATCGGAAACTTGTTCACCCGCCTGTTGACCAAGTCATTGATGTATGTAGCTGTTCTGTTTCGCCGAAGCCGGTTATCCACGACATCGGCATTCTACTCGACAACACTATGTCGATGACGAATCAAGTGCATCGTGTTTGTTAGGTGGCTTATTGTCACTTCCAAAGCATCGCGTTAATTAGGAAATGTCTTATAGTGAATGCCTGCAGAACACTTGTGAACGCTTTGTTCATGTCACGTATTGATTACGGCAACGCAGTGTTATATGGTCTGCCGGAGACGCACTTGCGATAGTTGCAGATGGTACAGAATTCCGCAGGACGTCTCAATACCGGGACAAGGAGACGAGAACACATAACACCTGTTCTGTACCGTCTACACTGGTTGCCTATACGCCAGAGGGTCGAATTCAAGATGTTACTGCTGGTATATCGTGCAGTGCTCTATTTCGGCCCTGCGTACATTTCATCGCTCGTTTCATCCTACACGCCGACCAGATCACTTAGATCGGCCGAACCAGGTTTGCTGACTGTTCCAAGATATCACCGTGAACATAAAGGCCGTATTTCCTTCTCGGTGGCTGGCTATGGGATGCCTTGCCTCATGCAGTCAGGCATGCAAACTGCGTTGCCACTTTCAAATCACTCTTAACGACATATTTATTTCGACAGGCCTTCAAAGAACTGTGGAATCCGCAAGTGACATTTATGCAATGTTGACATTCGGTTAAGTACTTAGGATGCAGTTATTTATTACTATTATTTTTTAATTAGCCTATTATATGTATTTATTGTATACATTTTAAGCACCTTATTTATTTTAGGTATTTAAACGGCTAATGCATTTAATTTATATATGTATATGCACTTGTAAATATATATATTTATTTATTGTTATTCAGGTTTATTTAACTGACATTTCATGTAATTTGTATATGCTACTTTTAAATCATTTTATTTTACCTTTGTATTTAATATGTTTTAGGTCATTTAATGTATTTTTATTTACACTCTACGATTGTCAGCGCCTTTGAGCAGATTTGTTATTCGGACTCACGGCGCTCTATAAATGCTATATAATAATAATGATATAGACAACTTTACGACCAGCTACCTTTTAATAGAATCGATCGGGTTGCCGAAAACACAACTTTATTCTGGTGGGCCTATGCATTATCAATTACCCTGTTTGACAACATTGTCCAGGAACATATCCAAAGAAGCATTTTTATTGTAAAAATCACAGACCCGAATACTGTTTTCTACATGTGTCGCATTTCAATCAGTTCACATCGGTACAAATATCCACAAACAACAACCATATTTAACATACTACTGTTTCCGATCTGATGTTCACACTTATCACATCTTAAAAGTGTTGTGCGAATGTCAACACGTTTCTTTCCTGAACCATTCTTTAAAAATGACTGAGCACCCACATGTGTTTTATCTCAATCGTGTGTTAACATTGCCAGTGCACATGTCTGACTTAAAATTGCCACTTGTGAACAGGAAGCCACACGTATCACCTCGCCTCAGCTTCATTATGAGAACAGCCACGTGCTTTCAAATTGATACTATATGCTAATTGTGCTCTGCAGTTATCACATTTGTTTCTCCACGGTGTGGATACGGAAGTGCTTCTTAAGAATTCCACTTGCGGAGAACTGAGCACCACAGATATGACATAAGTAGGGTTTCTCCCCCGTATGGATACGGACATTCGTCTTCAGATTTCCACTTTCTGAGAATCGTGCACCACAAGTATCACCTTTTGATAAGGTTTATCCCAAGTGTGGATACTGTCATGCGTCTTCAAATGACCACGTTTTGAGAACTGTGCACCACACGTATCACACGTATAAGGTTTCTCCCCGGTGTGTGTGCGGACATGCGTCTTCAGATTTCCACTTGCAAATAATTGTGTACCACAGGTGTCACATCTATAGGGTTTTTCTCTGTATGTATTCCGACATGTTTATTTAAATTACCACTTTCTGGGAACTGTGCTCCACAGGTATCACATTTGTAGGGTTCCTCCCCGGTGTGGATACGTACATGCATCTTCAAACAACCCTTCTGAAAGCCTTGCACCAAACGTATCACATTTGTAAGGTTTCTCCCCGGTGTGGATACCGACATGCGTCTGGAGATTTCCACTTTGTGAGAATTGTGACCACTGGTATAGCATTTGAATGTTTTTTTCCCAGTGTGTATACGGACATGCGTTTTCAAATTTCGACATTTTGAGAACTGTGCACCACATGTGTCACATTTGAATCGTTTCTCTACACTACCAGTGTGCTCATTCACAGACATAACTAAACTGTATTTGTTTTGAAACTTTATATAAACACATTACTTTGTACTGTGCTGTTATCCTTAATGCACTTTTTGCTACACGCACATATACGTGTTATCACTAGTGTACATCACGTCTTAAGATATTCTCACCATTCATAGTTTCAACCAAGGTGGAACAACATAGTTTTAAAACAACATTGTTAAAACATTTGTTATTGTTGTTACATTTACAAATCTGTCTCAATGTGCAACTTTAAACCGTTCCTCCGAAAACAATGTCTTCCACGTGTGTCAGAGTTTTCTGAACTGTCTGAGAAAGCAAACGAAACTTTACATTTGCTACACAACTGTCACACTTGAATGTTTCCCCGTCACAGGGAGTTGGTGTCTGCATAAACGCTAAATATTGCGACATGAATCATTCCGTCACATGTGTTCTCTTCTTTGTGTTGACACTGTGTGACGTGCCTCGATGTCCTATGTCGTGTTGTTGCAAACGACGTGACAGTTGTTGGTGTCAATACTCGCGAGTTTTTGTAGCTTTGTTATTTTATTGTTGACAGTTCTGTCACAAACATTTGATAGTCCTGAAACAAAATAAAAGTAAGTAACACCATCATACGTCCTTTGTAACATGCTAAGCATAAACAATAGAGTGTAAAGAACATTGTGGATGACTGGGAAAATGTATTTTGAAGAAACAGGAATAATCGTACTAAAAACAATACAATATGTTTACAATCGAGTACACAACGTGATAAACATAAAGCTCGTGGTAAAAAACAAAAGAACGTGTAATGTAACATTTTCCATGTGAAATATATCGCAAGATGTTTACGTATGACGTGTGCATTTACGCGGGAAGACAGTGTGTAGATATATTGTTTAGTTTTTGTATAATATCTCCGTTTTTGAACTATTTACAATTGCCCTCTCGGTGTGTGTCATAAGAGAACGGCATCTAGATCTGGCAAGCAAAATTAAACTTTTTCCCTAAATCGTCAGAAAGTGTATTCGGCGTGTCTGACCGATCCTAACATGACACAATTGCGAGTAATTACACGTTTCAGTCTTGTGAATAAAATATTATCCGAAAAGTAATTGATTTGCATCATATGTCATTAGCAACACACTTGTGTCATAATATTTGTCATTGGCGTCACGCTGGCCTACAAATACAATGACTGAAAATATGTTTAATTAGGCAAAATAGTGTTGTATGCCTACAATTTGATCACAAGTCTGAAGAAAAAAAACAGTCTTCACAAAGATTGAATTGCATGAACTATATGGTAAAAGATAAGCACGTGACGCTGATAACACTAGCGAGTACAGTGTACATGTCTCAACTGTTTATTCTCCCTGAATCCCAATTTGTAGGATAAGGCGTGGACATGGACAATTTTATGAACGGTACTACAGATATTATACAATAATATACAGGCAACATTTATTAAATTGTTTACCTTTTTAGGAAACCAACAAACTTTATTTTTGAGTTGTCAAATTACAAATATTCATCCTAACACGAAATCAAGTGACACAGACAGTGGCTATTGTATTTAGACATAATCATAAATTTGGGCATAGAACAGTGAAGTAATAACTAATCCGTAGCTTGCTGTAGTCTGTATATTTGATTGCACACCCCATACAGTGCCATTGAATTTAGAGGCCTCCCAGTAAAAGCATTTATTGGCCTAAAGGTGATGGTTATTATGCAACGATATAGGCTGCTTTTATTGCTTTGTAGAATGTTATACTAGTATAAATTATATCAGGAATGTATAACTTGTGTCAGTTGATATTTGCTAGTTTGAATGCATAACGATCAATATAAGAAAATATTTAGACACTGCCATTCGTGTTTGTATTTAAACTTCTATGAAATGAAATTGGTTTAATGAAAACAACTAATGTGCTTACTAAGAGTTTGTTAAATAAACTCTCACAATTATTGTAATTATATCAAAATTATTGATCATTGATAGTACAATTATTATTTTTGTCCTCCCATAAAAATGTTCGAGAAGACAGAAGTTTTGGCGATAGGAGTACTTGAGTCTCTCTGAAGAAAGGAAATGAGCTAAACCAACATTAAACAAATACTTTTCTGCCACAGAGCCCTTCCTCGGTTGATTTATAGAAGAAAATTGTTTACAAACATTATAAGTCATAAACATTTTATTTTTTGAAAACTGTGAACATAATTCCAACCCCTTGTGTCGCATCTGTCACGCACTATTTTCCAAAAGTGAAAGAAGGAAAACAAAATATGCCATGTACAGTGCTTGACCTATTTGTAATTCACAAATTCAAACATTTTAATCAGTGAATTGCAGTTAACAAACTAATTAATCAATTCCGACCCTCAATACGTCACTTCTATCACCGTGTGAATGGCGGAAGTTAGCTTTGTTCCCATGGAAATGGGGGTCTGAGACTGGGTGAAAAAAAATACAGTATATTTTTACTCACTAAGATCCAATTAATTCTTTGGACCAAAAAAATTGCACTATTTGCATGAATTAAAGATAGTCCCACAGACGCGAAAGATAATTGCGAATGATCTATTTGATCATTCTAAATAATAAACACCAGGTAATAAGTAATATTCTACTTATCACTTTGGTACACTTTCAACCCTATATCACAACATCATATAAGGAAAACATTAGTTTAGGAAAGAAATGTTTCACTCCCAATTTTTACAGACTGTTCTATTTTTCGTGTATCAAGGTGTCGAAAACATTTTCTAAATTTACATTGTTTCTTTTCCCAGGAACCTGTAATCTAAGTACATTATCTGTGAATCTAACAAAATAAGCTGAAATTATATCGTATTTATTAATGTCTACCAGAATATTTTATCATCCGCTATTGTCCATTGCATGGTAATGGTAACCTATATGTATATATATGTACCTGTATATATATATATGCGTGGGGCGCAGTGGCCGAGTGTTTAGAGTATCGTACTCTCGACTGGAGGGACCGGAGTTCAAATCACGGCCGAGTGGTTCAGTACTGGTTCGGCTGCCATATCGAAACTTGGGCAATTACGTTCACCTTACGTCTCCTCCCTTCCATCCCGCACCGGCCAGCGTGGAAGGGTAGGCCAACAACACCAGCATGCAAAGTACAATGAAGTCAAGGCCCCCAGTCCCCAGCAGCATCGAAATAGTCTGTGACCAAGGAGGCGGTTCGGGTCAAGTAGGGCTACGTGCAGGGGTTGCTAAGAATCTCTGGGTCAAGAAGAGCCGCCGAGAGAAGGTAAGTAGACTGAAGATAGCAACATATAACATAAGAACACTACTAAGAGATGAACAGATACACGAACTGGAGGAAGAACTCGGGGGAAACGAAGTTCGTATGGGATGTGATCGGGATCGGAGAAGTCCGAAGAAGAGAGGAATGCTTCACTACCTTACAAAGCGGCCATCTACCATTCCACAGCGAAAAACGGCCAAGCTGGAGTAGGCTTTCTCATAAACAAGAAATGGAAAGACAATATAGTGAAGGTTAACAGCATCAGCCCCCAGAGTAGCAGAACTTGTTCTATGCATAACAAAGCGCTACAAACTGAAGATAGTACAAGTATATGCACCAACAACATCACACTCAGAAGAAGACATAGACAATTTCTACAACGACGTTGATGATACCTTAGAAAAGCTAAATCACTACACGATAGTGATGGGAGACTTTAACGCGCAAGTAGGGAAACGAACAAACATTTCGGAAACGGCAACAGGCAAATTTGGCCTAGGTGTAAGAAACGAAAGAGGCGACACCTTGGTAGAATGGGCAACATCAAGAAAGTACAAAATCATGAATACCATGTTCCAGAAGAAAGCAGGAAGGAGATGGACATGGAAAAGCCCAAATGGAGAAACGAAGAACGAAATTGACTACATCCTAACAAACAAGCCAGATATGGTGACTGACGTAACTGTCATTAACCAAGTCAACATTGGAAGTGACCACAGAATGGTAAATAGCAACATCAAACTAGATGTCAAGGCTGAAAGGAAGAAGTTGGTAAACAAGAGACCACCGAGTGTAGACACCACACAAATCGGAACAAAAAAGATTGAATTCCAAATCGAACTGCGAAATCGATTCGAGACTCTACAGGAACTAGATGACATCGACACCATGAGCGAAAACATCACTGAGATGATCCAACTAAGTGCAACAAGTGTAGCCAAAGCAATCAACACGCATGTAGTGACGAGAATATCGTCACCGACACGAGCACTAATGAAGAAACGACGAGAAATGGTGGATAACGGCGACCGTACAAAACAAATAGAGTACGCAGAAATATGCAAGACCATCAAAAAGAAAGCGAAGGAGGACATCAGGAAGTACAAACAAAAGATCATACGAGAAACGATTATGTCATCAAAGAGCCTGAAGAAAGCAAGAAGAATGCAAGCACTAGGACGAGACAGACTGGTTACCCTTCTAGACAAGCAGGGTAGATAAATACAAGACCAAGATATGATCATGGAACGAATAGAGGAATTCTACACCGAGCTATATCCCAGTGAACAGAGTACCATAATTCACACCGATGCGAAAGAGGTACCAGAGATAACACCATGGGAAGTGGAAGCTGCGCTAAGAGATGTGAAGAATGGAAGACATCAGGCAAAGACCATGTAAACATTGAAACATTAAAAGCAGGAGAAGATATACTCTCGAAGAAATTGGCTAAGCTGTATACTAAATGCTTAACAGAAAGACGAATATCCACCGCTTGGAAGAACGCAAAGATGATGATAATCTTCAAGAAGGCAAATAAGAAAGACTTGAAGAACTACAGACCGATATGTATGTTATCAAACATCTACAAATTACTCACAAAGATACTAACGAACAGACTAGAGAAGACACTGGACGAAAACCAACCACGAGAGCAAGCAGGATTCAGAAGCAGGTACTCAACGACAGACCACATACACGTCGTAAACCAACTGAAAGAGAAGTGCCGAGAAGATAATATCCCGCTCTGCATCGCTTTCGTCGACTACGAGAAAGCTTTCGACACAGTGCAAACTCAAGCAATACTGACCTCCCTTCAAGAACAGGGGATAGAAGATGTGTATATCGATCTCCTGAAAGACATCTACACCAACAGCTCGGTGACAGTCCACCTACACAAAAAGAGCAACAAGATCAACATCAGGAGAGGAGTACGACAGGGTGACACCATATCGCCCAAGCTGTTCACGGCAACACTCGAAAGCATATTCCGAAGACTGACCTGGGAAACCAGAGGCTTGATGATAGACGGAGAATATCTCAGCCATCTTCGCTTCGCCGACCACATATTCATATGCGCTAATACACCGGAAGAACTACAAAACATGCTGCAGTAGCTAGCTGATGAAAGTGAAAAACAAGGTCGTAAGATGAACATCTCGAAGAAAAAAGTGATGCTAGAAAATGACACACCAATATATATATATATATATATATATATATATATATATCAACACGACGCAGATAGAGAACGTTGAAAGTTACGTCTATCTGGGACAGTGATACAGTATCAGAGACAAAAACCAAGACAAGGAGATTCAAAGAAGGATCACAGCCGGCTGGACAGCATTCGCCAAACACCGCGACATCTTCAAAGGTAACCTTGGAACCTGCTTGAGGAGACAAGTCTTCAACTCATGCGTATTTCCAGCGATGACATACGGCGCGGAAACATGGACACTCACCATCCAGGCAAAGAATAAGCTAGCAGCCCACAAACGAAGATGGAAAGAAGTATGTTAAACATCACATACCAGGAGAGAAAAACAAACATCTGGGTAAGGCAGAAGACAAAGGTCATAGACGTGATAGAGCAAATCA
Source organism: Escarpia spicata (assembly GCA_963995525.1). Classification (NCBI taxonomy): domain Eukaryota; kingdom Metazoa; phylum Annelida; class Polychaeta; order Sabellida; family Siboglinidae; genus Escarpia; species Escarpia spicata. Next base: position 50,735,116 of record OZ023206.1, on the reverse strand, counting down.
GAAGACAGAAGTGGACCTGGGCAGGGCACATCAGCAGACTACGAGATAACCGATGGACATCGCGTATCACAACCTGGAGACCTTACGAAGGGAAACGATCTAGAGGAAGACCGGCGAGACGGTGGAGAGACGAACTAGACGAGTACTGGAAGGGCACCATCTGGCAGAGGATAGCGCAAGACAGGCAGATTTGGAAAGGACATGCTGAGGCATTCGCCCAACCACGGACTACTACGGATGCACAATGATGATGATGATATATATGCCATGGAAGACATTGTGCTGTGCAGACATATGTGGATCCACACGTGGCTCCGGAGCCCTATGCATATATGTATACATTTTATAACACAATTATATTCTGTTTTTAATATAATATCATAAAGACATCACAACTGGTGTTCTCTGCGCCATTTAATGTTGTATAAACAACATTATGATTAGTGTTCCCGACATTTTAGAAGAAATCTCTCATGAAAGAAGAGCTTTGATATTATCAGTTTGGGATTAATAAAGACAGCTTGATGACCTCTACAAAACATTGTTTGTGTTCGCTGCACATCCTAAATCATCTCAGCATCTATTTCACCTGGTTATACATACAACCATACTGAAATTTAATTTGTATTGAGGATCTAAACAGCACTGCTGGGCATACATAAGCCGGTACAACATATTGACTTACATATACAATAAAGATAATTGTTCCTTTGGTTTACTCAAGGAAAACATTAACCCGCATATCTGCTTATAACAATACATACGCCATCATCATGTATTTAGTTTAGTTTCCATACAAATTGGTGAAATTACATTAATTAACAGGTAGATACAAAATAAATTATGTTCTTTTTCTTGTTTTGAAATAATTGCAACGCAAGATTACCCATATGATAGTTTCATGTTGGAATATGCGTGGAAATTGCTCGGCAGGCAAGGCGCTTCAGTAGCATAAAAAATAAAAAGGAGCGCACAACTTCATTGATTTCCAGAAAGTAACAACAAGTGGAGCCGCTGAGAGATATAATGTCACAAATCAACGATTAATATGTCTACGAAGCCTCCACATTGCACACGACAATTCAACCAATGCATGAGCAATCATGTGTTTGTATAATACTAAAATTTGTAAATTTGACAATTGTAGGCTTGAGCGGGTCTTCGAATGCCACAGCTGCAGTACATCAGTTAGATCCATTGAGATGTTATCGTAATGTCTTCTACTGACAGTTAATCTGTTTACGGTGTTTTCAATTGACAGTTGAACTGTCTATGGAATATTCAAATTACACATGATATAAATCGACCAATGTATGGCGTGTGTAGGCTTTGGAGCATATTCAACTGTATACTCACCTGTACTGTCAAATACAGATCACATAAAACCTCATAAACATGTTGTGTTTTGAAAAAAGTTTTACTCTTTAATCAAACAAATACTATTCAGTAAATAAATATATGGAATATTAGGTATCATATTTTTTAAAAGAGTATGAACGACAGAGAACGATTACCTGGTTAGTTAATTTACTTGTATACAACTAGGAAGTTTTTATCTTATGTGGGCACAAGACATGTTTTTCCAAATTACAAAAATACTATGTTTATATGTGAGTGAGGTCACGAAAAATGGAACATTTTGATATTTGTATTTCTGAGCTTACCTATGGAGTTAATCAAATGACTTTACCATTACATTGCAAGGAATAAAAAAATGGTCTCATCTCTCAGGAAAGACCCCTTTAGCATGCTTTTTAAAGATTTACCATTTCGATAACTATTTCTGCTATTTCAAGATGGTTAAATCTACTTGTCTGAGGTTTAATTTGGGAAATGAGGAAGGTCAAGCCAGTAGATAGACATATTGTTGACCAACCACCTTGGTTACGTAATTACGGCCACTCGGTTGCAGATGCGCTCAGTGGAGCGTGGTATTCTGTTGCTAGCATTGCCAGCAGGTGGTTTCACTGTAATCTTAGAGGGTGTTCCACAATGCTTAGTTTGAATTGTATACTGCTTTAGCCAATAGAAATGATGGAAACCTGTCATATGATGTGTAATTAGGTCCGCTTATATAAACGTTTATTGTACGCATTTCGCCATCTGGGCGCTGGCGAAGGACTGGGACAGATCCAGGGTTGAACGAGACAGGTTGCCCTGCTGCCAAGAGAATGGCTAGTCAAGTCGTAAAGCGTGATGGGAATCGTTAACGTGGGTTACGTTCCCAAGCTTTTGTGTGTGTGTAATATTCAGTGTCCAGAGTGACTGTTTGATCGCGCTTCGAAGAAGCCATGCCGCCACGTCAGCGGTATATTGAGACAACGTTCCGGTCGACCCAAACGTATTTGTGTCGATGAGCGATAATCGCGACGCGCTCACCCTGCACGGGCCATCCTCGAACATCGGTCTCACAGCGACAACGTCAGAAAGATTGACCGAATGCGACTCGCAGCGGCCGGCGGTAAACGTATACTGCCAGGCGTCGTCATTTGCGCGAACCCGTTCATTCGACTTCTCGATCGTTCGCAACAGGGCAAGACCTCTCGATCGAATTCGTAGCGGCCGGCGGTAAGCGTCTACTGCCCGGCTTCGTCTTCCAGTTGAACGTATTCAACTGACTTCGCAATCGTTTGCGACCGTGCGATCATTGAACGTACGCGACTCGAGAATTCGCGGCGTACGACGGCAATCGTCAAGTGCCCGGCATCATCACTCGTGCGGCCGAGATACCCCGTTCTAATTGTGTTCGGAGCTCGGCGTGTTGACTTCAACAAACGTTCGTATATATTCGAGATGGGATTAGCCCAGTATCAATGTCTGTTTTCTGATTGAACGTATCTATTGTTTGCTGTATTATGATTGGTAGTTATCTGTGTTTGAAGTGAGGTATTGTTACCCTTGAAATATTCACATATATATGTATATATATATGTGTGTGTTGTAATAGATTACTGTAATGAGAGTCCGCGAGGACTAGCTTATACTGTGTATTATATTAAGGGAGTTATTCTTAGATAACACTTGGCGCCTAGTGTATGGTCGTGTAGCGGTATAATCCACATTAGAAAGGGAGTGGAATTTGATAATTGAAAGATTCAGTGTTATTGTTTATTATGTTCTATTAAGTTTTGGTTACGGGATTTCATTATTCTGTTTATTTTTTTAATCGAGATATTTACCAAAAGAAGGATATCTTGTAATAAAGTTATTACATTTTCCTCGTTCTTTGTTGCTTGTTCACAAAAACCGTTCTTTCTCATATGCGTTGACCTTGATATATAAGAACCCTACTAGACTGAGCCATCTAGTGTACGGAGACCTCGCTAATCCGTGACATAATTGGGGGCTCGTACGCGGGATTCCGGCGAGGGGGAAATTAAAATAACACCTTCGGTCAACGCTATGAATTGCGGGTAACACGTGACGGCAACATAGAACATGCCTGAGAACTTAGCTGCACTCTGGTTCCGTGGAATGTCAGCGTTGTTCCGTGGCTAAAGACGAAACCTACATATATTCCAGTAGCTGTAGTGTAGGGTAATTCACATGCCCCTTGTCGTTTCTGCCCGGACATAATTCTGAGTCCCATATTTCTCGTTACATGTATAGTGTGTCATTCACGTTTTGAGGCAGTAGACTTGTTTATTACAGCAGGAAAGGACCATGAATTAATCGTCGAATTAAGGGCAAGTAGGAGCTTTGTTATTCTTCAGCTGTATGAGGACGTTGATTTACTTGTTGCAATTGCCGTGTTGGCATTGGGCAAATTGAAGTCCTACAGAATGTCCGTGTGTTGATAGTTGACACGGCGTGGTTGAAATCGTATAGTGATTTCGTTATTCCAGTCTTATGAGAAGATTGGGTGGAGTGTTGTAGCGTAGCTAACACTTTTGTGGTTTACAGGTGATTGACCTTGTGTTTTACTTAAACGTGATATCCGTTTAGTGATTGTTTCGTGTGTTGCACTAGTTTGCAAACATGGATATTGCTCAATTGATTGAGTTAGGCGAGAAGTTAGGGTTAACAGGTCCCGAACTTCAGGCATTTGTTCGCGATGAACAAGGAACCGCCCGGGCTGAGCGACAGGCCGCTCGTGAGGCGGAGAAAGAGAGGCTCCAGGCCGAGCTCCGAGAAAAGGAGGCGGCAAGGCAGGCTGATATGGAGAAAGAGAGGCTCCAAGCCGATAAGGAGAGGCTCCAGGCCGAGCTCCGAGAAAAGGAGGCGGCAAGGCAGGCCGATATGGAGATGCGCGCGCGCGAAATGGAGCATGAAGAAAATATGGCCAGACTCCACAACGAGGCTACGACCGTAGAGAACCGAGATTCGGTGGGTAATGCTTCAGCCATTACTAAAGGAATCCGTAGTCCTCCGTTACCCTGTTTTAACGAAGACAGGGATTCGATTGATGCATATCTCCAGCGATTTGAAAGATATGCTGAAAACCAGGGTTGGGAGCGTGAGAATTACGCTATATTTCTGAGCGCATTGTTAACCGGTCATGCACTGGAAGTTTATTCTCGTTCCCCGATTTCCGTGGCCAACGATTATGACCAGTTAAAGCAAGCATTGCTAGGATGGTACCGACTGACTGTAGGCGATTTTCGTAAGAAGTTTTACACCTGTTCTCTAAATTCGACCGAAACAGTGTCGCAGTATTTTGCTCGTATGGAGCATTATTTGACTCAGTGGATTTCTTTGTCAAACATTAATGAGTCTTTCGAGGGTCTTAAGGAACTCATTCTGAGAGAGCAATTCTTGTTTATGTGCCCTAGGGAACTGTCCGTTTTTCTGAGAGAACACAAACCGATGGGGAAAGAGAATTTGTTAGAGTTGGTGAGAACATTTACAGATGCCCATTCATCATATGGTAAACGGGAAAATCGTAGAGACCGAGTCCGACCCACTCCCGTCCCTTCACCCGTCCCGAAAAGTAGATCAGGGGAGGGGAGATACCCTATTTCTAGCCCTACCCCGCGGCCCGTTCCTCCGCCGCGTACATGTTTCCTTTGTAATCGGCCAGGTCACATCGCGAGACAGTGTACAGTGGGAGTGCAGAATAGGAATCCTCCACCGCAAAGGATGAAACCTGTGGTTGGGAATTGTGCAGTTGTGCTAAACCAGAATTCCCCTAGTCACCAATGTCCTGTGGGTGGGACTGATGTCACGTTGCAATGTGGATGTAAGATCCCCGTAATTGCTAGTGCTTGTGTACAACATGAAAACAGTTGTAACTTACCGGTTGTAGAGGGGTATGTGGGGGGATCCCCAGTGAAAGTACTACGCGACAGCGGGTGTAACGGAGTCGTTGTACGACGGAGCCTAGTTCCGGAAGATCAGTTAACTGGGAAAACCAAAGTCCTTATGCTGATGGACCGATCCGTCATTGAAGTCCCGACTGCCCGGTGCTATGTGAGAACTCCCTTTTTCACAGGAGAAATTGAAGCCCTTTGTGTAAACAACCCCGTTTATGATTTAGTCATTGGCAATGTTGATGAACTAAATTTGCCCTGTTCCGATAACAGTGAAGGTTCTCCTTTTCGAGTAACCAAGTCAGATGGTGTCCCCGTTACAGTTGAGGCCCCTTTGAATGACATCCCAGTCACTGGTTGTGCTGTAGAAACCCGTGCTCAACGGGAGCGCCTTTCCAAGCCCACAAAACCTTTGATAGTGCCTCAAGTTGTTGGTGTGAGTATATCCGCCGATGATTTCTTGAGAGAGCAAAAGGGGGATGAGACCTTAAAGAAATGCTTTGATTCGGCTGAAGAGACTAAAGGGAAACCTAAGGGAGAACAAACAAGTCAATTTGTGATCAAAAGGGGACTCCTTTATCGTCTGTATCAAAAAGAGAAAGAGGGTGAGACTGTGAAACAACTAGTAGTTCCCCGAGTTTTGCGCAATCGAGTCATGACATTAGGACATGAAACTATCCTATCTGGATATCAGGGAATTAGGAAGTCGCTAGATAGAATCCTCCTTAACTTCTACTGGCCAGGGATAGTGGGTGATGTCCATAGATTCTGCCAATCATGTGACATCTGTCAGAGGACCGTTAGTCGAGGCAATGTCCCTAAGGCTCCTGTACAAATGATCCCCATCGTAAACACGCCCTTTGAAAAGGTAGCGATAGATTTGGTAGGTCCCTTAACCCCAGTGACAGAAAGAGGTAATCGGTGGATCTTAACCCTGGTAGATTTCGCTACTAGATACCCAGAAGCGGTAGCAGTGTCGAATATCGACACGGAAACGATAGCAGAGGCTCTTCTGAAGATTTTCTCAAGGGTGGGTCTGCCTAAAGTAGTACTCAGCGATAATGGCAGTCAGTTTGTGTCAAAAACTATGACCGAGGTAGCTAGGTTACTCTCTATCCAACAAGTCCACTCTTCTCCTTACCATCCCATGGCCAATGGATTGGTAGAGAAATGGAACGGTACCTTAACACGAATGCTAAGGCGGATGTGCTCTGAACGTCCACGAGACTGGGATCGGTATCTGGAACCTCTTATGTTTGCATACCGCGAAGCACCCCAGGAGAGCATGACATTTTCCCCCTTTGAGTTACTCTATGGAAGGACAGTCAGGGGGCCTATGATGATTCTTAGAGAGTTATGGGAGAATGAGAAACCAGACGAGGAGCTAGTAGAAACGTACCAGTACGTAGTGGATCTCCGTAATCGGATAGAATCAACTTGCGAACTAGCTAGAGAGAATCTGAAGAATTCTCAAGACCGGTATAAGGAACACTTTGATCGAAAGGCCAAGGTGAGAACCCTAGAAGTAGGAGACAAAGCCCTCATCCTTCTCCCCACCGATTCAAACAAGTTGCTCATGCAATGGAAGGGTCCATATGAAGTGATAGAGAGAGTGGGGATAAACGATTACCGGGTAAAGATCGGAGATAATCGTAAACTCTTCCACATCAACATGATGAAGAAATACTATGAGAGAGGTAATGTGGAGATGCTAGGTTTAGCTGCTGTTGTCGAAGAACAACCTGAATGTGAGACTGATGAGGATTTTCCCATTCCTGAGAGAGAGGAAAACATTGGGGACGTCCATGTGAGTGATAGTTTATCACCTGATCAGACACGAGACTTGAAACAGCTGATGGAAGAATTTCCTTCCATCTTTTCAAGCACTCCAGGGCAAACTAGTCTCTTGTCCCATGCCATTGAGGTAACGTCCTCTAGTCCCGTGAGATGCAAACCGTACCCTATTCCATTAGCCAAGTTGGGAGTGGTAAAACAAGAGGTTGAGAAGATGCGAGAAATGGGCGTGATTGAGCCATCTCATTCACCGTACTCTTCGCCTTTGTTGCTAATTCGTAAATCTGACTCCACATACAGACCGGTAGTAGATTTTCGCCAGTTAAACAAGGTTACTAAATTCGATGCAGAACCTATGCCAAATCCCGATACTATCTTGGCTGAGGTGGGGCAGGATAGGTACTTGTCCAAACTAGATTTCTGCAAAGGCTACTGGCAAATAAGGATGGAACCGGACGATAAGGAGAAAACCGCATTTTGTACTCCCCAAGGGTTGTTCCAATTCTGCGTCATGCCTTTCGGTCTAGTCAACGCCGGCGCATCGTACAGTCGCATGATGCGCATACTCTTAGATGGCCTCGGTGGTGTTACCAATTATGTTGACGATGTATTGATTCACACCTCAACATGGGCCGATCACTTATCAACACTGCGGGCAGTGTTCGTCCGAGTGAGACAAGCGGGTCTCTCAATAAAACCGTCGAAGTGTTTTCTTGGGTTTGAATCCGTCGATTTCCTGGGGCACCAAGTAGGACAAGGAGAAGTGAAGACCCAGGAAGACAAGGTAAACAAGATTAGGAATGCGCCCATTCCTACCACGAAGAAACAAGTGAGGTCTTTTCTAGGTTTGGCAGGATATTACCGGAAGTTTGTTAATGGGTATTCCAGAATCGCGGCTCCATTGACTGATCTCACAAAGGCAAAACAGCCTAACAAGGTAAGTTGGAATGATGAGGCGGACAAGGCCTTCATTCAACTGAAGCAGGCCCTGTGTAAGGCGCCTATCCTCAAATTGCCTGACGTCAACAGACCCTTTGTCTTGCGTACAGATGCGTCCGATACCGGACTCTGAGCAATGTTACTCCAAGAGAATAACGGAGTCTTATTCCCAGTCGCGTTTGCGAGCAAGAAGCTCAATCCCACACAAAGGCGATATTCCGTAGTAGAAAGAGAATGTCTGGCAATTGTTTGGGGACTCGAGAAATTTCACCTATACCTATATGGGCGAAGTTTCATTGTGCAGTGTGATCAACGATCCCTGAAATTCCTAAACACTGCGAAGTTGACAAACAATCGCGTTGTGCGGTGGGCTCTTAAAGTCCAACCCTATCGTTTCCGGGTAGAGTCAATCCCTGGAATAGATAACATAGGTGTAGACTACCTAAGCCGAATGGAATAGATGTAGGTTCCATCAAATTAGTTGAAACACTGAAGTGTCATGAATTTTGTTGTGCAACTAGATAGTTACTAGTTCGGCGAGTGATCGCCAGGTTATTTGTTGGATTAAATTGAATGTATTAAATTAGTGTATTAAATTTATTCCTTAATATTTTTGTTCAGGAAGTAGATTCTTAGCGGGGGGTAATGTAGCATTTCTGCTATTTCAAGATGGTTAAATATACTTGTCTGAGGTTTAATTTGGGAAATGAGGAAGGTCAAGCCAGTAGATAGACATATTGTTGACCAACCACCTTGGTTACATAATTACGGCCACTCGGTTGCAGATGCGCTCAGTGGAGCGTGGTATTCTGTTGCTAGCATTGCCAGCAGGTGGTTTCACTGTAATCTTAGAGGGTGTTCCACAATGTTTAGTTTGAATTGTATACTGCTTTAGCCAATAGAAATGATGGAAACCTGTCATATGATGTGTAAATAGGTCCGCTTATATAACCGTTTATTGTACGCATTTCGCCATCTGGGCGCTGGCGAAGGACTGGGACAGATCCAGGGTTGAACGAGACAGGTTGCCCTGCTGCCAAGAGAATGGCTAGTCAAGTCGTAAAGCGTGATGGGAATCGTTAACGTGGGTTACGTTCCCAAGCTTTTGTGTGTGTGTAATATTCAGTGTCCAGAGTGACTGTTTGATCGCGCTTCGAAGAAGCCATGCCGCCACGTCAGCGGTATATTGATACAACGTTCCGGTCGACCCAAACGTATTTGTGTCGATGAGCGATAATCGCGACGCGCTCACCCTGCACGGGCCATCCTCGAACATCGGTCTCACAGCGACAACGTCAGAAAGATTGACCGAATGCGACTCGCAGCGGCCGGCGGTAAACGTATACTGCCAGGCGTCGTCATTTGCGCGAACCCGTTCATTCGACTTCTCGATCGTTCGCAACAGGGCAAGACCTCTCGATCGAATTCGTAGCGGCCGGCGGTAAGCGTCTACTGCCCGGCTTCGTCTTCCAGTTGAACGTATTCAACTGACTTCGCAATCGTTTGCGACCGTGCGATCATTGAACGTACGCGACTCGAGAATTCGCGGCGTACGACGGCAATCGTCAAGTGCCCGGCATCATCACTCGTGCGGCCGAGATACCCCGTTCTAATTGTGTTCGGAGCTCGGCGTGTTGACTTCAACAAACGTTCGTATATATTCGAGATGGGATTAGCCCAGTATCAATGTCTGTTTTCTGATTGAACGTATCTATTATTTGCTGTATTATGATTGGTAGTTATCTGTGTTTGAAGTGAGGTATTGTTACCCTTGAAGTATTCACATATATATGTATATATATGTGTGTGTTGTAATAGATTACTGTAATGAGAGTCCGCGAGGACTAGCTTATACTGTGTATTATATTAAGGGAGTTATTCTTAGATAACACTTGGCGCCTAGTGTATGGTCGTGTAGCGGTATAATCCACATTAGAAAGGGAGTGGAATTTGATAATTGAAAGATTCAGTGTTATTGTTTATTATGTTCTATTAAGTTTTGGTTACGGGATTTCATTATTCTGTTTATTTTGTTAATCGAGATATTTACCAAAAGAAGGATATGTTGTAATAAAGTTATTACATTTTCCTCGTTCTTTGTTGCTTGTTCACAAAAACCGTTCTTTCTCATATGCGTTGACCTTGATATATAAGAACCCTACTAGACTGAGCCATCTAGTGTACGGAGACCTCGCTAATCCGTGACAAAGACCTAAAAATTGTGGTATTTTGGCATAAAAATCGATTTGTATCAACGATTGTCGACAGCATTTCAAACTTAAAAACAACAACTACTGAAAATATGAAGGCCTCCTATCTATCTACTTCTACCTATAGCTGAGTTACTGAGGTGAGAATCAGGTATTGTTTTTAAAGACAGTAATTTTGTGAGGTAGGTGTACTCGGGTCTCTCTGAAAGAAGGAAATTTGCTAAATGAACATTACAAAATATGTTTTTGCTACAGAACCCTTCATCAGTTGATTTATATAAAAAATAAAATTAACAAACTCATAGAGAATATATTTTGGGAAAACTTCCATGTCCTTATGCAGAGTCTGGCACACCCTATTTTCCCCCAAAAATAAGGTGACAAATATCAGAAAATATATTATACAGTGGTTGACCCATTTGCAATTCACAGATGCAGAATTATTAACCAGTGAGTTGCAATTAACAATTAGCAAAACATTAATAAATTCCGTCTCTCAAAACTTCGATTATGCCACACAGTGGATGGCGGACTTGTTTTGTTACCATGGAAATGAGAGTCTATGTGAAAAAGGTCAGTATAGTGTTTTCAGTAAGATCCAAACTATTCTTTGGGAAGAGAAAAAACTGCACTATTTGTATGAATTAAAAAATAGCCTAAATATAATTGATTGCTGGAAACTTATTAATAAGTGCGAGAGATGCGACACAAACATGTGAATGATCTATATCATCATCTTATACAATAAACACCAGGTAATAGGGAAAGAAAATGTATCACTCCCAATTGTTGCACAAGTGTTGGAACCATGTTTTGTGACTTTGCTTATATATTGTTATATTTTACTTCAATTAAACAACGGAATGAGGAGGAGACCATGCTAACCACATCATAATTTTAAAAAGGTATGACTGATTGAGTACGATTATCTCGTTAGTTATTGTACTTGTATACCACTAGGAAGTTTTTCTCTTAACTAGGCACAAGGGATATTATTGGAAAGTGAAGAAAATGCAATGTTGATATGTGAGTAAAGTCATGGAACACTTTCATTTTATAAATATATGAGCTTTGCTATTCAGTTATTTATTCGAATACCCCACTTTATTTAGCAAATATTGTCTATATAACTATATATAATTACGTTTGTTAACAACATTTCAAATTTAAAACCAAAAATTAATATAATATCTGGATGCGTCCTTTTATTTGTTATATTTAATGTATACTCGAATGTATGTATATGTTTTGGTGAACACATTTATTATTTACTCCCACCTTGGTTATTAAGGTGAGAATCTGGCATTGTTTTTAAAATACAATAGTTTTGTGTGGTAGCTGTAATATTGTCTATCTAAATAAAAAAGGAAAGTACCTAAATAAACATTAAAAATATTGTTCTGCCACAGAAACTTTATACAGTTGAATTTTTAAAGAAGAAATTGAGAGTTATGTCATAGAGAAATGTTTTACGAAACAAATACCGTCCCTTTATGTCGTGTCTGTCACACTTTACTTTCCCAAAAATTAAACAGAAAATTATGAAACAAATGTGTACAGTGCTATACAATGTGGTCTAATTTTTTCATACTTTATTTTTACACAACTGTTCCACAATTGGCGATTTCGGTCATATGCAGGTATAAAAGTTAATACAAGATAACTACTACAATAGAGTTCCATGCTACCGTTTTACTACTTAACACGTTTATTTCATGGACGTGAGACAAAGAATATGTCTAGTAAAAAGAATGAAGAAGAGACTTCATTGAATAACAACAGATTTGTAGGCAAACCATTCATGTATGTATGTATACATTAATGCTTGTGTAAGTGCTGTTTAGATGCTCAATACAAATTAAATTTCAAATTGGTTGTATGAATGACCAGGTGGAATAGATGCTGGGATGATGTATGATGTGCAGCGAATACAAACCATGTTTTGTAGAGGTCACCAAGCTGTCTTTATTAATCCCAAACTGATAACATCAAAGCATTTCTTCCATGAGAGATTTCATCTGAAATGTCACGAACACCAATCATAGTGTTGTTTATATAACATTATATGAAGCAGAGAACACCGATAGTGATGTCTTTATGATACTATCTCAAAAACAGAATATGATTGTGTTATCAAATGTATACATATATGCATAGGGCTCTAGAGCCACGTGCGGATCCACATATGTCTGCACAGCACAATGTCTTCCATGGCATATATATATACAGGTATATATATATATATATATATATATATATATATATACATATAGGCTACCATTACCATGCAATGGACAATAACAGATGATAAAATATTCTGGTAGACATTAATAAATACGATATAATTTCAGCTTATTTTGTTAGATTCACAGATAATATAATTAGATTACAGGTCCCTGGGAAAAGAAACAATGTAAATTTAGAAAATGTTTTCTACACCTTGATTCACAAGAAATAGAATACTCGTCTAAAAATTGGGAGTGAAACATGTCTTTCGTAAAAAAAAAATTTCGTTATATGATGTTGTAATATAGGGTTGAAAGTGTACCAAAGTGATAAGTAAATTATTAGTTATTGCCTGGTGTTTATTATGATCAAATAGATCATTCGCAATTTAGTTTCGCGTCTGTGGGACTATTTTTAATTCATGCAAATAGTGCAATTCTGTCTGTCCAAAGGACAGATTGGGTCTTAATGAGTAAAAATATACTGTATTTTTCTCACCCAGTCTCAGACCCCCATTTCCATGGTAACAAAGAAAATTTCCGCCATTTTCACGGTGATATAAGCGACGTATTGAGGGTCGGAATTGAACAATTTGTTTATTAACTGCAATTCACTAACTAAAATGTTTTAATTTGTTAATTGAAAATAGGTCAACCACTGTACATGGGATATTTTGTTTTCCTTCTTACTTTTTTGGAAAATATTGCTTGACAGACGCGACACAGGGGGATGGAATTTTGTTCAGTTTTCAAAAAATAAATGTTCTATGACTTACAATGTTTGTAAACAATGTTTTCTATAAATCAACAGAGGAAGGGTTCTGTGCAGAAAAGTATTTGTTTAATGTTGATTTAGCTCATTTTCGTTTTTTTACCCAAATATACATTGGGGTATTTAATCAATATAACAAAAGGAGGTCTTAATATCTCCTTGTAATTTTTGTTTTTAGCTTTGAAATGCTGTTGTCAAAAGTTTTTATATTAATATAACAACATTTCCCCATTTTAAATCTTCTAATATCTACAGAAATGGCAAATGTTGATGGAAATGGTAAAGAGGTCTTTCCTGACAATCAAGTCCATGTTTAAAGCATAAAAAAGGGATATTTTTATAGCTAAAAAAATTAGAAAATGATCGTGTTCCATTTTTTTTGACTTCCCTCATATGCACTGACATTTTATCCACATACATACCGGCAACGGACATTGAATCTGGTGACTAATTTGTAATTTACCTGAGCACCTTTTTTGTTTTAGCAGAACTTTCCATTATCTACATTAAAACAATAATGTAAATACATGTGGCACATATCGGTCTTCCTTTAAGCGAATAGACGCATATGCATATGTATAGGTTCATATGTTGGGTAGTTCCTACATGCATATAACGACTCCTGTATCTCGATGTGTTTTTTGTGGGAGGACATAACTAATAATTGTACGATCAATGATAAATAATTTTGATAACATTTACTTTAATTATGAGAGTTTATTTAACAAACTCTTAGCAAGCACATTCGTTGTTTTCATTAAGAAAATATAATTTCACAGAGGTTTAAATACAAACACGAATGGCATTGTCTAAATATTTTCTTATATTGATCGTTATGCATTCAAACTAGCAAATATCAACTGACACAAACTATACATTCCTGCTGTAATTTATACTGGTATAACATTCTTCAAAGCAATAAAAGCAGGGTATAACATTTCATAATTACCATCACCTTTAGGCCAATAAATGCTTTTACTGGCAGGCCTCTAAATGCAAGGGCACTGTATGGGGTGTGCTATCAAATATACAGTCTATAGCACGCTAGGGATTAGTCATTACGTTGACTGTTCTGTGCCCAAAGTTATGATTATGTCTAAATACAGTAAAAAGTATAGGTAAGTTCTTATGTAGAGTTGTGTCCAGTCCTCGTGAGTGTTCAAAGCGCTGTACACGTGAATCCTTGGTAGATCTGTCCAATCGAGCATCATGTCAACTTCTCTAAGAAGTACACATCATCACTTCAAATACAGCGCAAGGACAACTCGTAAACAAATACCCACCACTGTGTGTAGTGATGTACTCATTTATAAAGCTAACAGAATAGCTACAACATGTAGTGAACTTTCTTGTCCATCGTTCGAAACTGAATAAAAATGGTTATATCTCAGAATTTCTCAAAAGAGAGTCCGTTGCTCTAACTAATACGCCGCTGCGCCCCACAACAAGGAAATAACGAAAGCAACACAAATAACAGAAGACATTAGCTAACGAAACGTCAGCGATCTTTTACTTTCGGACCTAACCATGAAAATGACAACCTACAGCCGCCAAACTTCTCCTCACATATCTTACATACATACACACATAAAGATACATGTCTCCATTAAATACCTTATTAATAATTATTAGTATCCATGCCTCTTCTAGTCTCTTTTGGGAATAGGGGAGACGGTTTAGTCTATGTTTTACTTAAGTAAAGGGGTGCTTGGTTTGTAAGGCCGAACGTGTTTTGCGCGCTTTCATTTGGGAGTGGATATTACACGTTTGCTTGTGTCGGCTTCTGAATTGATATGTTTAAAAACATAATTTAAAGGAAATAAAAACAAGGCATTAGGTAAAATGCGTTTTCCATGTGTACTTAAAGTTTAACATTCAATTAAAAACCCGTCTGTTTGGCGATTCCGCGGAATATAAATTTAATGAGCTAGGCGATCACGTGGTATCGTGACGTCACACATGAGCCATGCTCGCATCAGGCCGACCCTTTCCATGCATTCAGAGCGTTTTTACAAGGATAGCATCTGGGTCGAAACGAGCTTCAGGATGTCTTATTGTGCAATATTCCGTCATCATAGAAGAACAAGCAGTTATTATACGGTTCCAAATCAATTCTATTTTATTCAAAATATTGAATGCGAATGGGCTTCCAAGTCAATTAGGTTTCGCAGAGCTTCTGCTCGTTTTCAGAATAATTATATCGAATGCAACCAACGGGAGATAATCCACACCAATACACATACATAGCAAATATATATATTGTATCCAGCTACAGAAAGTAACGTATATAATCTCATAATATCACTAGAATATCGATATATAAATGAGCTGTACAATTTATCATAACAACTGAAATATATCAGTGAATTATGGTCGATGTCGCTAGCTCAGTTGGTAGATGGGTTGGTTTCTGATCATTTATTTTACAATCGGGCGACGCCGGTTCAATCCTGACATAAAATGATGATTAGTGTTTGTATTATATCAGGATATCGCACAATAACTAATTTTGACGATCATTTCGACCCAAAAGCTATCCTTGTAAACATGCTATGAATGCATCGAAAGGGTCGGCCTGATGCAAGTATGGGTCATATGTGACGTCACATATCGGCATTCCGAAAAGCGCGCCAAAAATATGCATATTCGAAAATGTTCGGCTGCACAGCATAACATGAGGAATTTCTAATTCATTGTAACAAATTGTTTGGCTTGGTGGACATGAAAATAGATAGCAGGATGCAATATAATATTAATTCAAGCAATATATGTTTTTATTTCCTATAATGAACATTTTAAAGATGGTATGTGTGTCTGTCATTCAGAAACTCCACTCTCGCTACTGAACTCCATGTGGTTTGTAATAACAATGTTTCTGGGACTGAGAGGCAGAGATGAACACTTCAGACAGAAGGGAGTACGTTGAATTTACTGAGTGGACAACCAAAACCAGGACGGGGACCAACACCAAAGAGAGGAGATCTTATAATTCCAAGATGTTTTAGTCTCCCATTCAAAGCATGCTTACATGTTATAGCAAGATAAACAAATTTATGATAATATTGTACCGTTCAAAGCAATAATAATAATAACGTTAATAATGATGGTAATAATAATGATAGTAAATTTCTTGCAGATGATCCCCTGTCCCATTAGGGTGTACATGGAATGTAGCAGGAGACCCATGGAGGCTTTGATTCCTGGAAGTAGGGTGTAGTTCGCACTGAACATCGAGTAGAAGGAGACGGGCTTATGGTGCAAACAAGCACCGAAGAGCAAAAACATACTAGGCTTACTCGGCAGATCAATGTGGGCATACCAATCAGTGTACGCAGAACAGCAGTTTCGAATCTGTTGGAAAGAGGGGTGCACGAAAGAAAAGTGCAGCAATTATGTGAACATAAGAATGTAGAGAGCTTGAATACTTACCGCACAAACTCCTTCAACCAGCAATATGATATGTCATCTACACTATCAACAACGCTAACCAATTCAACAAATCTCAACCAATTTCCAACAACTGATTACAGATCATTCCAAGCCTTAACATCTTCAGAACCGACACCAGCGTTTACTGCTCCCAATACGGTCACTTCACTTCCTACCACCGACCCTCACCAACTCTGGCTATTGAAACTAAACCACGTGCACAAAATTTCGTCGCCACAAGCACACAGTCAATGGACCTGATGGACATTATTAATGATGTTCTCTTGGACTTTGCGAATGACCCATTCATGGATCTTTCGACTTCTCCCCCAAATGTCATCCCTCGCTTTCCTGTTATACAGAACTGTACTTTCAAAGGAGCCGTTACCATACACTTTGTTAATGGTTCGAAATAAGGACGTTGTTTTTTATTAAAATAAGTTCTGTTCCCAAATTGTAACATACAATATTTTTAATATGATCTTATATTGCTTTTTTAGTATTAAATAAATAACTTAATTTTAGGAAGTGTTTTGCTGTAGATATGTGATCAATAAGTTATTACATGTCATGTTCTGTATCACGCCCTGTATCATGCCCCGATGTACCTGTATCAGCCCGATTCCGATAGGCTGATACAGGTACGTCGGGGCATGATGCAGGGCGTGATACAGAACTAGACATGCAATAATATATATATATTATATATATATATATACTTATCATGTTGTAGACAATTATACGTCTCTTTATTCGGGTGGGCCTATGCATTAACAATTAGCCTACTTAAAAACCTTTTCCAGGAATCTCGTGCCTACAGTAAGATATGAGAAATCAGGCTGTTCATGTCACGTCATCCACAAACATTGTAAGGCGTCACACGGACAGAACATATCTAAAGAAGAGTTTTTATTGTGAAAATCACATTCCCGAACACTGTTATCTGCATGTGTCGCATTTGAAACATTTCACGTCGCTACAATACCCATAAACAATCATATTTAATTACTGAATGTCCACACGTAACACACCTTAAATGTGATATGCGAATGTCAATATGTTTCTTTCGTGAACCATTCTTCAAAAAATTACTGAGCCCCCACATATTACATCTCAATCGTGTGTTAACATTGCGACTGCGCATGTCTGACTTAAAATTGCCACTTGTTGTGAACTGGAAGCCACACGTATCACGTCGGCTCCGGTTCATAACGAGAACAGCCACTTGATTTCAAACGCTACTGTACGCAAACTGGGCCCCGCCGATATCACATAAGATTCTCCCCTGTGTGGATACGGACATATTTCTTCAGAATTCCACTTGCGGAGAATTGTGCACCACAGGTATGACATTTGTAGGTTTTCTCCCCCGTATGAATACAGACATGCGTCTTCAAATGACCACTTTTTGAGAACTGTACACCACACGTATCACATTTGTAAGGTTTCTCCCCGGTGTGGATACGGACATGCGTCTGCAGACTTCCACTTTGTGAGAATTGTGCTCCACACGTATCACATTTGTAAGGTTTCTCCCCGGTGTGGGTACGGACATGCGTCTTCAAATAATCACTTTTTGAGAACTGTACACTACACGTATCACATTTGTAAGGTTTCTCCCCGGTGTGGATACGGACATGCATCTGAAGACTTCCACTTTGTGAAAATTGTGCTTCACACATATCACATTTGTAAGGTTTCTCCCCGGTGTGGGTACGGACATGCTTCTTCAAATGACCACTTCTTGAGAACTGTACACCACACGTATCACATTTGTAACGTTTCTCCCCGGTGTGGATACGGATATGGGCCTGCAGACTTCCACTTTGTGAGAATTGTGCTATACACACGTATCACATTTGTAAGGTTTCTCCCCGGTGTGGGTACGGATATGCTTCTGCAGAGTTCCATTTTGTGAGATTTGTGCTCCACACGTATCACATTTGTAAGGTTTCTCCCCGGTGTGGATACGGACATGCTTCTGCAGTGTTCCATTTTGTGAGAATTATGCACCACAGGTATCGCATTTGAAGGGTTTTTTCCCAGTGTGAATACAGATATGCGTCTTCAGATTTCTAATTTTTGAGAACTGTGCACCACAACTGTGACATTTGAATGGTTTCTCTAAAGTACTTGAGTATACAGTCACATACATTATTAAACTGTTTTTGTTTCGAACCTTTTCACACACACATTATTTTGTACTGTGCTGTTGTCCTCGATGCGCTATTGCAAACAAACACATAAACGTGTTATCACTAGAGTACATCACATATGAAGAGTTTCTCACTAGTCGTAGTGTTTACCAAAGAGGCACATTATAGTTTCAAAGCAATATTGTTAAAACATTTTCCACAAGTGTCACATTAAAAAATATGTCTCAATTTGCAGCTTTAAATCGTTCCTCGGAAAAGAATGTCTTCCACGTGTGTCAAACAGAGGTTTCTCAACTCTATGAGTAAGCAAACAGGAACCTTTACATCTGCTGCACAACTGTCACACTTGAATGGTTCCCCGTCACAGGGAGTTGATATCTGCATAAACGCTAAATATTGCGACATGAATCATTCCGTCACATGTTTTCTCAAATTACAGTGGGCTTGTGTTGGTTATTGCATAAAATCAACTTAATGACGTGTTTGCGGGCAATTACACCTGACGGTTTCCGACTGGTTTTCCTAGGCCGCCACACACACACACACACACACACACACACACACACACACACACACACACACACACACACACACATATATATATATGTATATATGAAGAAAAAAAACATGCTCAAAACTACATACATGATGATATATATATATATATATATACAGCATATACATATATATATATATATATATTATCATGTATGCAGTTTTGCTTGAATTCGTTTTCTGAATGTTGATTTGTCATGGGAATGTAAGAGAATTGTTTAGGTAACCTAATAAATGTATAAAAATAATACCGCTGTACAAAACAATAGTTAGGCCTCATTTAGAATATTGTATTCAAGCGTGGAGGCCATATCGCAGGAAGGACATAGATATGCTAGAAAGAGTGCAGAGGAGAGCAACTAAAATGATACAAAATCTGAGGGATCTTAGTTATGAAATACGCCAAAAAAAATGCGGTTTAACAACACTAGAGACCAGGAGATTGAGAGGAGATCAGATAGAAGTGTTTAAAATATTGAAGGGTTATGAAAATATTGATAGAAATATGTTTTTCTCAGTTAAGAAAGATAGAAGGACTAGAGGACATGATCTTGCATTAGCAAAGGAGCAGAGTAGATTGGATATAAGAAAGTTTTCATTTTCACAAAGAACTGTAAATGAATGGAACAGATTACCTGCTGATTGTGTGGGTGCTAGTAGCGTGAATATGTTTAAAAATAAAATCGACACATACCTCAGACGGGCGGGATACACATAGATAAAAAGGTCGGACTCTCGAAAAGCCAAGGGCTTCCTTGTCCACCTGCTACCTAGAGTTAATTCTCTGGGAGGCAATCTTGTTAAATATGTACGTAAGATACGTGAGGAGAAGTTTGGCGGCTGAAGGTTGTCATTTTCATGGTTAGGTCCGAAAATAAAAGATCGCCGAAGTTGTTTTTAGCTAATGTCTTCTGATGTTTGTGTTGCTTTCGTTACATCTTCGTTGTGGGGCGCAGCGGCGTATTAGTTACAGCAACGAACTCTCGTTCGATAAGTTCTGAATTAGAATCGTTTTGATTCAGTTTCGAACGATGGACGAGAACATTCACTACATGTAGTTGCTGTTCTGTTGGCTTTATAAATGAGTACATCGTTATTTACAGTGGTGGATATTTGTTTACGAATTTCGTTTGTGCTGTAATTGCAGCGTAGCTGTGTACTTCCTAGTGAAGTCGACATGATGCTCGATTGGAGAGCTCTACTATGGATTCACGTGTGTAGCGCTTTGAACACTCACGAGGACTGGACACAACGCTATATAAGGTCTTACCTATACTTTTTATTGTGGCAAACCATTGCCAGTGGGATAAGGAGAAGTTGCAAAACGTTTCACACAGTAGTTCTTACTGCAGGATTCAACACATCTGAATAGGGGCCGGTTTGCAGTGGCCTTCTTGCGCGTATGAATGCTTAGTGAAGCGAACCCCTGTCTTAAATTTCGTTTGATTTCGAACGCAAGACGTTCTCTGCGACGTTCTGGACCAGAACGGGATGACGTATATAGCGGTCATAACTTACTGTAGTTGTTACGTAGTTTCATTTGCTTTGTAAAACGTTTGCCTAACATTGCTAGCTACCGCTGCACTGGTGGGCTTCACTTCACGGCACGAAGTTAACCGAAATGGCACAGACCCATTCTACCAAGACGGCAATGATCGAAGATCTTAAGAATACCGCAGTCAGCTTGTTTACAGACGACGAGATTGCAGGTACAGACGCTTGTGTAGGACGAATCTCATGAACGTATCTGCGTACTGCGTACTGCTAAAATGAATACAGGCATTATGACTGATTGATTTGTATCATGTCTGTGGCATACCAAAACAAGCCTAAGTTGCAGTCCATGATCACTAGGTTGTGTACCGCTTTCTTCTACTTTGTCATATTTACCTTAATTTATTCATGTTTGTTTTAATAATAATAATACTAGTACTAATACTACTGCTGCTGCTACTACTACTACTACTACTCCTACTACTTCTACTACTACTACTACTATTACTACTACTACTACTACAAATACTAATAATATTATTAAGCGTTGTCATTGTCGTGTACATAGCAAAATTCGTCTAAAAAATGGGTGGAATTACTAAGCAGCTAAGGAGGAGATGCTATGCTTTCATCTTTGGAACATCCATTTTAACTGTTTTCTCTTTGTTCTTCTCTCCTCGTTTTATACGTTTGTGAGCCAGAGATCCGGAAGGTGTTCATGGTCTTCGACCAACAAGTGACCCAGACGATCCCTATTGACTGTGTACCCTTGGCTCTGCGCGCTCTTGGACGGTTACCGACAGAATCACAGACGCAGAAGATTCTTGACGAGTTCGGGGACACGGCACTAGGTGAGGAGCTTTGAAAAAAAAAAAAAAAACTATCGACCCGGCAGGGAAGCTAGTAATCGTCTTGACAGAATGCTGAAGTTAACCTGAGCCAGTCATCTCGTTGCCTTTCAAGATACGACTGTGTGGAGGTGCGCAAGAGGTTACATGTTTGGGAAGTAGGAGTAATTATGTGAATAAACTGCTCATGAGAATAACCGAACGGGACATTATATTGTGATTTCCATTAGTTGCGACTTTGGTGTGGGGCGCGGGCGTGCACGCATCATGGTTCTCTCAACACAGCACGACCGGCAGACAGTTCTTGGACGACGTGAAGCTGTGTAGCTGATTTAGTGAACTTCTGAACATTGCCAGGGTTATTGTAAACAAATCCCTGGCTTGCGATTGAGTACTATCAAATTAATTACGAAATACGCCTTAAGGAATGCGGTATAACAACACTAGAGACCAGGAGGATAAGGGAAGGTCAGATAGAATTGCACAGATATTGAATGGTTAGTGTATAGACAAATATTTATGGTAGTATTTCTTGTTAGGTATGACAGATAGAAGGCCTAGAGAACATTAAGTAACCGAAGCGAAGAAACAGGGGATTATAAATGAATGGGAAGAGTTGCACAATACAAAACCGACAAAATACCTCAGAAGGGCAGAATACACATATATAAATAGTTGGACTCTGGAAAAGACAAAGCCATACACATACCCCACCCCTCCTCACAAACACCTACACGCGCGCGAACACATACATAAACACACGCGTAGACATACATACACGCATGCACGCACGCACACTCGCTCGCACGCATGACCGACATGCTTTAGCACAACAGCCACTTAAAATGAAACTCTTTTGTGCAGTGGACTTCGCGCAGTTCTGCGCGTTGATATATCGAGATCGATGGGGCATGCTGGGATCGGAAGAAGAGCTCCGGTCGAGCATTGTAAACGGTTTCGATCCGCGACACACGGGCCGTCTCAACAAGAAGAGGTTCATTTACCAGATGACGACCATTGGAGACAAACTGACGCAAGAGGAAGTCAAAGAAATGCTCTTTCACTTTGACATTGACGGCGAGGGTGAAATCGAATACGAAGGTAAGACAAGTAGGATTCTGGGTAGATCAGTGCTATTGCATAAATGTGTAACGTGGAAAGTAAAAGATATGGACAACCGAAAAATAATTACATTCCGTTTCATGTGTTTAAGAAGGATACTGAATGTTACATGGTCAGTGGTGACATTAAACAAAGACATCCAGACAATTACAGCAGACGAGTGTGAAAACAAAACCAAGTCAAATAAAAATTGGCATGTATTGAGCATGTGCTCAGGAAACATGAAAGCAGCCAGTGACTGACAACAAAACCATGGATATTCGAAGGACTGATGGAATTGGTTAGCAGAAAGTAACATGGCAAACATAGTGTTTTACATCGGATGGCAGACGGATGCTTATCGACTGTTAAAGATATTACTCGTGTCATCAATGGTTATTCAGTGCAACGTGGACCGTCCGTAGATCAGTTGGAATCGTTTTACATAACATGCTTTGCGAAACACTGCTCACATTTACATCAAAGCAAACATTCTATACGAATAATAACATAAAAACGTATACAGTCTCCGTTTGTGAGTTTTTGTCCAGGAGAATAAGTATTTTTATTAATGCACTTAAATATTGTTCCAGCTTTCTATGTGGATAATCTATTTCCAGGCAACTGTTCAAATGTAGATATGAAGAAATAACACACATTGCAATTTTCTTTTATAGAAATGATACAATGGCTTCTTGAGTGAGAACGCCAGTCACAAAGTGAAAAGTCGACACCACGTGTCCACACGGACGTCTGTCGGAAGACATGATTTATTTTGAATAATTAAGGTCACTAATGGCTGCATATTAACAGGAAATACTATACTATTAGATACAGTAGAAAATCAAAACATTCCCCTGTTGAAAACACCTCGATGGTGTTTCTTAAATACTTTAAAATGCACCCTGGTGTGCAGTGGTGCACATAGAGTGGAAACATTAAAAAATGTTTTCTTTAGCGTTTCCAATATAACCAAACACCCCTATATTTAAGCATGGAACACTAATCGGCGAATAAGTTTGCTCTTTGGCCTTGCCCGTAGCGAAATCTTATATACACAACTGAAAAAGTGTTTTGAGCTTATGTTTATAACACTCGAGTTAGCATGAAAATAAATCGTTTCCTGGAAACGACAAGTTATATTTTAGTCCAAACTTGATTAAGAACACAACGAACCGTGGAGACGTTACCTGGAAATCGGGGTCACCACGTTATTGGGAAGAAGAAGAACATGTTATGACATGACTAGGTGATAAATGCGATTCGTTTTTATAATAAAACGATGTACAGACGTTGACTGAAACACTGTAGAGTGTTTCTAACCGAGTTTCAAAACACTAGCATAATGATTTTATGGTTGAGGGTATTGAACTTCCTACACCGACTCACGGTGGTAGCGAATTACTTTGTTCCGTTGTTCATGTGATGTACGTGTTATAGTTCACTAGAGGAGGTTGTCGTAATGTCAATGCTAATGCTTACATTTCTAAATCGAATATCTGAGACCAAATAACATCCGTTTGGAACACACACAGGATATATTTCTGATTATTATCAGTAATTTAGTTTCTCAATTAAAATGTTGTGAAAATCCAAAGTGACGATTAGGTTCGCAATCCCATAATTATATCTCGTTCTTATTGACAACATTAGTCATATGCATACAGATTACTGGCGAGAGCTTTAACAAGTGAAATATCGTCGTGGGATTTAATAAAATACACTGTTTGAATAATCGTGTGTAAACACTTTAAGTCATAATAAACAAAACGAACCTTTTTACCAAAAGCATTAGGTATTGCTAAATCAAAAGGAAAACATATGAATAGATCTGCCATGTGCAGTTGAAGGAGAAGTAAAGGTGGAAGAGAATGTGGATGTTGATATAGCGAGGGCAATGAATAAGATGAAGAAAGGTCGGGCTGCAGGCATTGATGAAGTGCGAGTGGAGATGCTGGTGGTGGCTTGATGGACAAACAAAGTTTGCTGAACACGTGCTTGAAAGAGGGAAAGATATCAGAAGAGTGAAGAACGACACTATGGAAAAGGAAGAGAGACGCACGACCCTGGGAAATACAGAGTCATTACTTTGCTGAGTCATATGATGAAGATGCTGAAAAGAATCCTGGATGACAGAATAAGTGCAGCAGTGGAAGGGGAAATCGGTGAAGAACAGTTGGGGTTTAGAACAGGAACAGGAACAACTGACAAAATATTTGCCCTAAGGCAGTTAGTGGAAAAGAAATTGGAGGGACAGAAGATATGGCAGTAAGATTCATAGACCTGGATAAAGCATTATGATACCTTGAAACAGAGATGGCGATGGCGACAATGAGGCAGATGGGGGTCCCAGGGGCAGAGGTCAGGATGGTTGAAGGGACATATTAAAAAACAAAGAGCCCGGTGTTGTGTGGACCGATAGTGTCATGAGAGTTTGAAGTGAATGTTGGCCAAAGATAGGGGAGCGCCCTGAATCCACTGTTGTTTATCGCAGTGGTTGAACTGATAAGTAGAAAGACTGGTATGAGGGACATCCTTCGGAAGCTACTGAATGCAGACGATCTGGCAGTGGTAGTGGACGGGGAAGGAAACATATCTCTAAGAACAACTGACAGAGTGGAAGGATATATTCAGCAGGCATGGACTAAAAGTTGGATACGACAGAAGAATATGGGTGGGGCAGCAAACCAAAGTGCTGAGTGGAAATACCCCCTAAGGGGAAGAAGTTAAAACAAAGAGACAGGTTTATATACCTGGATGGAGTGATATGCGGGAACGAGAATATTCAAACATCGAAATTCGTAGGAGGATCAAGGAAGGGGCAAACCTTGAAGGAAAGTCGAAGGTCTGGTGAGAGGCACGCGCATATCACGAAAACACAACGGGAATATAGTCTGCTTATGTGATACCTCGACGTACCTGTATGGTTTAGAAACTATGACACTGGCAGAGAAGCAAAAAGAGAAGGCGCAGGTTTCGTGAAGACAACTGGTTACGAAGAATTGTGGGCGAACTGATGGGCGAAGAATGGAAGAGCTGAGGGAGGCGGTTGGAGTAAAGGAAGCTTTGGGTGCTTCCTTGAACAATAACATTACACATTTTGATCGGAGACAGCAATTTTTGTTGATGGGTCCATAAGTTTGTTGTCACTCCCTCTTTAAATATAAAAAAGTTGTGTCACTACATTTTCCCAGGGGTGTGGTACAGACCACATAAATGTGCCAACTGTTTTTTGTTGCTTCATTAAACAATAATATTTCGGTTTTCGATTGGAGTTAGCCAATTGTTTGGGTTGGTCAATCGTGTGTACTCATTATTGGGCGGATATATGCCGTTTACTAAATTTTTTCATTGGATTATATGGGGCATACCAAATAAAAGCACCATTTTGTTTTCTTGCTGCTTCCAACAACACGATTACAATGTTTGATCAGAATTAGCAAATGTTTCGGGTGGGTCCATAGTTTCTCACACCCCGCTAACCCCTTACCCCTGTGTCTTTTTATTACACATTCCCATGATATATTAGTAAAATCTTAAAGAAATAGTAAAAAGCAGTAGAGGAGAAATTTCCACAGAGGAAGGTATAAGGACATGAGGAAATATGTAGCAAAGATAGACTGGAATAACACACTGAAAAATAAGACAGCAACATAATGCTGGAATATATTAAAGAGTTAAATTAAGTGCATAGTCGATAAATGTGTATCCTTCAAAAACAAGGCAAACGGTCCAAAAAGAAACACTCATCGAAAGAAGCCGTTAGAAAAATTAAGTGTAAACAAATAATGTGGAAGTCACGTAGATGTACTGGAAATGATGAAGACTACAACATTTATAAAGAAGCAGTTAACCAAGCTAGAGCTAAAACTAGAAATTCAAAGAGATGCTATAAACAACAATTAGATAGTAATATAAAACATAACAGCAAGAGTTTTTTTATGCGTATGTTCGAAGCAAACAGAAAGTTCAAGATAAGGTCGGTCCTTTAGAAGATAGTGCTGGAAATATAATATGAGAGGGATTCTTAATGGCAGCTACAAAGCAATAAAAGCAGCCTATATCGTTGCATAATTACCACCATCTTTAGGCCAATAAATGCTTTTACTGGGAGGCCTCTAAATGCAAGGGAACTGTATGGGGTGTGCAATCAAATATACAGACTACAGCAAGCTACGGATTAGTTATTACTTGACTGTTCTGTGCCCAAAGTTATGATTATGTCTAAATACAATAGCCACTGTCTGTATCAATTGAATTCGTGTATGTGTGAATATATGTAATTTGACAACACAAAAATAAAGTTTGCTGGTTTCCTAAAAAGTCAAACAATTTAATAAATGTTGTCTGTATATTATTGTATAATATCTGTAGTACCGTACATAAAATTGTCCATGTCCACGCCTTATCCTACAAATTGGGATTCAGAGAAAGTAAACTGTTGAGACATATACACTGTACTCGCTAGTGTCATTAACGTCACGTGCTTATCTTTTACCATATAGTTCATGCAATTCAATCTTTGTGAACACTTTTTTTGTTTAGACTTTTGATCAAATTGTAGGCATACAACAATATTTTGCCTAATTAAACATATTTTCACTCATTGTATTTGTAGGCCAGCGTGAAGCCAATGACAAATGACGACACAAGTGTGTTGCTAATGACATATGACGCAAATTAATGACTTTTCGGATAATATTTTATTCATAAGATTGAAACGTGTAACTACTCGCAACTGTTTCATGATAGGATCGGTCAGACACACCGAATACACTTTCTGACGATTCAGGGAAAATGTTTCATTTTGCTTGCCAGATCTAGATGCCGTTCTCTTATGACACACACCGAGAGGGCAATTGTAAACAGTTCAAAAACGGAGATATTATACAAATACTAAACAATCTATCTACATACAGTCTTCCTGCGTAAATGCACACGTCATACGTAAACATTTTGCGATATATTTCACATGGAAAATGTTACATTACACGTTTTTTTGTTTTTTTACCACAAGCTTTATCACGTTGTGTACTCGATTGTAAACATATTGTATTGTTTTTAGTACGATTATTCTTGTTTCTTCAAAATACATTTTCCCAGGCATCCACACTGTTCTTTACACTCTATTGTTTATGCTTAGCCTGTTTCAAAGGACGTCTGATGGTGTTACTTACTTTTATTTTGTTTCAGGACTAAAAAAAAATTGTGACAGAACTGTCATAAATAATACAATAAAAGAAAAGAAATATCATAAATAATAAAATAACAAAGCTACAAAAACTCGCGGGTATTGACACCAACAACTGTCACGTCGTTTGCAACAACACGACATAGGACATCGAGGCACGTCACACAGTGTCAACACAAAGAAGAGAAAACATGTGACTGAATGATTCATGTCGCAATATTTAGCGTTTATGCAGACACCAACTCCCTGTGACGGAGAAACATTCAAGTGTGACATTTGTGCAGCAAATGTGAAGGTTCGTTTGCTTTCTCAGACAGTTCAGAAAACTCTGACACACGTGGAAGACATTGTTTTCCGAGGAACGGTTTAAAGTTGCACATTGAGACAGATTTTGTAATGTAACACCAGTAAAAAATGTTTTAACAACGTTGTTATAAAACTATGTTGTTCCACCTTGGTTGACACTATGAATGGTGATAATTTCTTCAGACGTGATGTACACTAGTGATACCACGTATATGTTTTTGTAGCAAAAGTGCATTGAGGACAATAGCACAATACAAAATAATGTTTTTATAAAAAGGTTCAAAACAAATACAGTTTAATTATGTATGTGAATGAGCACACGAGTAGTGTAGAGAAACGATTCAAATGTGACACATGTGGTGCACAGTTCTCAAAATGTCGAAATCTGAAAACGCATGTCCGTATACACACTGGGAAAAAAACCTTCAAATGCTATACCAGTGGTCACAATTCTCACAAAGTGGAAATCTGCAGACGCATGTCGGTATCCACACCGGGGAGAAACCTTACAAATGTGATACGTTTGGTGCAAGGCTTTCAGAAGGGTTGTTTGAAGATGCATGTACGTATCCACACCGGGGAGGAACCCTACACATGTGATACCTGTGGTGCACAGTTCCCAGAAAGTGGTAATTTAAATAAACATGTCGGAATACATACAGAGAAAAACCCTATAGATGTGACACCTGTGGTACACAATTATCTGCAAGTGGAAATCTGAAGACGCATGTCCGCACACACACCGGGGAGAAACCTTACACGTGTGATACGTGTGGTGCACAGTTCTCAAAACGTGGTAATTTGAAGACGCATGTCAGTATCCACACCGGGGAGAAACCTTATAAAAAGGTGATAACTGTGGTGCACGATTCTCAGAAAGTGGAAATCTGAAGACGAATGTCCGTATCCATACGGATGAGAAACCCTACATATGTCATATATGTGGTGCTCAGTTCTCCGCAAATGGAATTCTGAAGAAGCACTTCCGTATCCACACCGTGGAGAAACAAATGTGATATCTGCGGGACAAAATTAGCATATAGTATAAATTTGAAATCAAGTGGATGATCGGAAACATTTGTATGTTTAATATGGTTGTTGTTTGTGGATACTTGTACCGATGTGAAATGATTGAAATGCGACACATGTAGAAAAAAGTATTCGGGTCTGTGATTTGCACAATAAAAATGCTTCTTTGGATATGTTCCTGGACAATGTTGTCAAACAGGGTAATTGATAATGCATAGGCCCACCAGAATAAAGTTGTGTTTTCGGCAATCCGATCGATTCTATTAAAAGGTAGCTGGTCGTAAAGTTGTCTATATCATTATTATTATATAGCATTTATAGAGCGCCGTGTGTCCGGATAACAAATCTGCTCAAAGGCGCTGACAATCGTAGAGTGTAAATAAACATACATTAAATGACCTACAACATATTAAATATAAATATTAAATACAAAGGTAAAATAAAATGATTTAAAAGTAGCATATAAAAATTACATGAAATGTCAGTTAAATAAACCTGAATAAAAATATATAAATATATATATTTACAAGTGCATATACATATATAAATTAAATGCATTAGACGTTTAAATACCTAAAATAAATAAAGTGCTTAAAATGTATACAATAAATACATATAATAGGCTAATTAAAAAATAATAGTAATAAATAACTGCATCCTAAGTACTTAACCGAATGTCAACATTGCATAAATGTCACTTGCGGATTCCACAGTTCTTTGAAGGCCTGTCGAAATAAATATGTCGTTAAGAGTGATTTGAAAGTGGCAACGCAGTTTGCATGCCTGACTGCATGAGGCAGGGCATTCCACAGGATCGGGCCATAAGGAAATACGGTCATAATTTTCACGGTGATATCTTGGAACAGTCAGCAGACCTTGTTCTGCCGATCTAAGTGATCTGGTCGGCGTGCAGGATGAAACGAGCGATAAAATGTACGCAGGGCCGAGATGGTGCACTGCACGATATACCAGCAGTAACATCTTGAATTCGATCCCCTGGCGTATAGGCAACCAGTATAGACGGTACAGAACAGGTGTTATGTGTTCTCGTCTCCTTGTCCCGGTATTGAGACGTCCTGCGGAATTCTGTACCATCTGCAACTATCGCAAGTGCGTCTCCGGCAGACCATATAACACAGTGTTGCCGTAATAAATACGTGACATGACCAAAGCGTTCACAATGGTTCTGCAGGCATTCACTATAAGACAATTCCTAATTAACGCGATGCTTTGGAGGTGACAATATGCCACCTGACAAACACGATGCACTTGATTCGTCATCGACATAGTGTTGTCGAGTAGAACGCCGATGTCGCGGACAATCGGCTTCGGCGAAACAGAACAGCCACATACATCAATGACTTGGTCAACAGGCGATTGTACGAGTTTCCGACTGTCCACTGCAGATATGACGATCATTTCAGCTGTGTTCTCGTTAAACAGGATATTATTGTAAGACATCCACGCTTTCACATCGGTGGTACAACGAGATATTCGGTCGGTAGCCATTGTAAATGGCTGGTCACGGGGAAAGTTCACATATAATTGCGTATCATAAGCGTACATATGATAGCGCGGTTGACGTTGTTCAAAAACATGATTGAATCCAAGGCAGTAGATCGTGAACAGAAGAGGAACGAGCACGCTACCCTGAGGCACACCACATGTTAAGTCGACACTTCTTGAAATTACATTTCCAACTTTAACTGCCTGTGTTCGCGAATTCTCTGCAGTTGTTTGAACTGCAAATGGTGGTCGACAGTATTAAAAGCGGCACTGTGATTTAGTAGCCCTAGTATCAAGCTCTTCTTGTTATCCATATGTCGTCGTGTTTGCATATTAGGCCTCTTTCACAGCTGTGTATTGGACGGTACGCACTTTGGAAAATATCGAAGATGCCGTTCGCATCCATGAGCTGTCGTATTTGGATAGCAATGCATCTCACGGCGAGTTTCGATACGAAACACAGATTTGATATTGGACGATAATTCGATAACAGTTCTGGATCAAGACCATTCCTCTTTAACAGCGGTGTTACTACGGCATGTTTCTAGGCAACAGGTCGTAATACCGACACGATGGACATGTTAACAATGCTGGTTAGCATTGGTCCGAGAATGTCAATGTTAGATTTAAGCATGCTTCCAGAAATGACGTCAACGCTGGAAGAAGATTTGCTGGATGTCTTTTCAACCAGACCGTAGATGGCGGTGACTCTATCAAGTTGGACGTCGCACAATGGTTCTTCAATACGGCATTCGAAGTCTTGTAGAAATGCGGGCAGTTTTCATTGCGAGCGTGCAGTCACCAGCCGTGTACTGATATCAGTGATCTTATCTGTGAAGTAAGAGACAAATTGCTCAGCTAGTGCATCCGGGTCATCGTCACATTCGGGGAGCACAGGCGTACTAGTACGACCCATCAAATTGTTCGTGATGCGATACATTGCTTTGGCATCGTTAGATGTAGCTTTGATTTCAGCACAGTAGTAAGCATATTTGGTTGTGGCGATGCTCTGTTTACGCAAGCCAGTGTAAATTTCACAATGGACAGCTAGCCGCGTGTGACGCCACTTGTGTTGCCGATGTCACGTGTTATTTTAGGTTTACATCGTTCAGCAATGCAGTTAAGTCACGTGCATCTTTGTCGTCATCGTTTCCATAGCGAACTTTGAAGTCACCGAGTATAACGATTCCGGTGTTTCGAAGCGAAACGATCGTTTGGAAATTTCAGGGGGCACTTCTGATGGCATTGTCATTGTTTAATTGGGGTCAGATTATTGTACTTTTTGCCTAAGACTTGACCATCCTCGTATTGGAGAAGTGTAGAAAAACTTACATTTCTATTGCAAAGGATACTATCTTGAAGCTGAAAGGTGGGATTTGTAAACATGATATCCCCTGGAAACAAACGTCCTGAATTCGCTTTAAGAACCCGTGACAGGACACAAACTCTGTTCATGGTATATGTCTTTTCCACACACAAGTCGATTAGTTGGCAAGTGCAAAGGCAATGTTGCCGCCATCAGAGAGGTACTCTAGCTTTTACCGGTATCACAAACAAAATGAAACTTCTCTCAACGTGGCAAGAACATGTTTGAAAATTACAACTGACCTGCCTCATTGATATGTTCGGCTGCTCAAATCTTGGAACATTTAACTCCAATGGAAATTCTTGATAATATATTTATTCGTAAAATTGGAGGCGCAAGATTGATTTTGGCATGTTTGACATATTGGTAACAATATTAGAACTCAGTTTTTGTAAGACAATTCTGTGAAACACTGAGTCAAACACATAGGCTAGTACTAAGCGATCCATTCCGTGTCCTTCAGACACGTACACATGATGACAATGATACTGCTTAGACTCCAGCAACATACAAGTGCTATGGTGAATTTCTAACCTGAAACTGTAACATTAATGGCAAAAACAAATTTGAGAACCACTGGACTAGGCGTACAGTCTAGGTACAGTATAGTGTGTACAAAGTCAGAAACGGGTTTACATAATGGCTTCAACAACTACATGATTTATTCAACATGTTCATTTACTAGTACGCATCATGTGTCAAAACATAATCGTAAATGAGAATGGAATAATATAGAAAACATACGATTGTAAACTGTTGTACAAGAGTCACGATAATTTCTGGCCAAGTAATAAGATACATGATTCTTGGACGTATTAAAAAAAATAAACAGATGCCGTTATGATTTAATAGTAGGTGTTTTGGATGATCATCTTAATAATCATGGTGGTTGATTTATGTAATCAATACAACCCTACACCCTGAGTGAAAATGGCACCTAAAGCATGACATGAAATAATCAAGAAGTACACTGCATAACAAATTTAGGATCTAAATTTCATTAAAAAAAATGTTTTTCTTTTTTCACTGGCATTTAATAAAAAGGAGGCTGTGGTACCCATAAATATATAACATGTTTCATTTGTATATTGCATCGTGTAAGTGAAGTTATATAAATATGATGTGTTGATATCTCATTCTGTTGTGTACAATATATTATTATGCTATATTATTTATTGTTTAAATAATATATTATAATAATGTGTGTTATTATTGTGTTTAATGTGGTGGTATATGGTTTATTATATGTCAACAAAGAAAGGATTGCATTAATTCAACTATGTACAAGTAAATCATCCCTCAACTGCTAACTGGTATCGAAGGCTTTCATTGTTTTGTCTAATGTATAATATGCCGAAATCCCGATTCATTCCTACCCGGATCAGAAATTGGTGGTAGCACATACCATAAAGCATTTCACATTAAATTATCACTGTCAGTTTGTGACAAAACATATTAGTAGATGAATGACAATAAATAATGTATTGTAATTAGTACAATTTTTAAATGGTGACACCACTTTGCAGTGAATGTTTGACAATACATTACCCCTGTCTGTTGGTGACAGCACATTACAATGCATTTGTGGCAGTACGTGATCACTGTCTGTTGGTGACAACACATTGCAGTGCACGTTTGACAGTACATTGTCACAGTCAGTTAGCGACAACACATTGCAGTGGACGTGTGACATTACTGCAGTAAATAATCACTGTCAGTTAATGATAAAACTTAGTAGATTAATGACAATAAGTTACCATTGTCAATTGGTGACAACACAGTGGACATATGACAATATTTTATCCCTGTCAATTAGTAACAGCACATTGCAGTGCACGTATGATAGTACTTCATCATTGTCAGTTGGTTACAACACATAGTAGGTGAATAACAATAAATTACCATTGACAATTGGTGAAAACATTTTACAGTGCACGTTTGACAGTACATTTTTACTGTCAGTTGGTGATAACACATTGCAGCGGACGAATAACAGTATATTATCACAGTCATTTGGTGACAGCGCATTGCTGTGGACACGTGACATTATTGCAATATATTATCATTGTCAGTTGGTGACAAAACAGAGTAGATGAATGACAATAAATTACCATTGTAAATTGGTGAAAACACATTGCAGTGCACGTATGCCAAACATAAACATTGTCGTTTTTGGTATAGCGAATTATTTATTTATGGCAGTGAAAGAAGACGGCCAGATGGTGCAAGCGCAATTGGTTGCAGTAATGGACGTGATCCCATCTGCAGCACGACCATGCATATTTGCTTCGACAAGTCTCTCGTCGGATTTACATCGAATTCATGGAGCTCCTTTTCTTGACTCTAAGACTTAGATGTAATTGTTACAAGATATGCATAAGCATATTGCTTGACATGGTGGCCAGGATAATTGCAGGTACTGACTACGTCGTTAGACTAGTACTAGTGACAGAGTAGTGGGTGTTGTACTTGTAGTGTCAGGCTAACTGACTACACTTAGACTAAGTTAGTGTAATTATTGAGTTTAGTTTATCATTTACAGGGATAGGCTTATATAGTAGAGTTGAGTAGATTAGATGATGTCGACGACTAGCTTAACGTAACGGTTTTGCCGTTCCCCGGCATGACTTTGTGTTTGTCTTTGATCTACTCAAGCTACTATACTGTGTAATCTGTAGACTGGCCCTACGTATACCGGCTACTAATATGAATCCTATTTACACCACAAATAGACAATGACGTGACGCTTTGTTATAATTTGTCATGTTTTTGTAGTCAGCATGCTGTTTTTGAAATTTACATAAAATGAGAATTACAATGTGTGTAGACGCATTTGCATTACAGTTACGCTTGTTCATGTTTGATTTCCACCAGTGCTGGTTATGAACATCTAGCTTACCTTCAACCTTGTTAACTGAACGCTTCAAAACACCTCATAGTTTAGTAGAGACAATTATGTTTTTGGTGCAACTACCGTCGAACTAGAAGGCGCTGTTGTGGGGACCTGGAGTGTTTGCATTTAGCCTCTGTGTTGTTTATCGTTTTTCGTCAGTTTTAACTGAAGGACGTTATATATGTTCGTCGAGAAGTAGTATGAAGATGTTGTGCGGCAGAACAACCAAACTTTTGGCAGTTTTGTGGACCATTTTACTCGTTGTGTGTGTGAGTGGAAACCGATTTGGCAAGATGGCAGATTCAACACTTATTCACGTGACTCGCTGTTGGCCTTGCGACCCAGTGTCACTGACAATCTTTCTGGTCCACTCCTGGATTTAAATGACTTTACATTGCTCTCGGACACTAACAATAGAAACCACCCGCGACGCAAGCGGGGCAAGAAAGGCGGCGTTCGCCAGAGACTGGAGAAAAAGAAGGTACGCACCCTTCCCCTGCCCTCTATCATGTTAGCTAATGTCCGATCGTTACGTTCGAAAATTGACGAACTTCAGGCCAACGTTGCGCTACAGTGGGCCTATAAAGAAGCTAGTTTGATATGTCTGACTGAAACCTGGTTAGATCAAACATTACCGGACAGTGAACTTTACGTTGATGGCTTTTGTACCCTAGTGAGATTGGACCGGGACGAAAAGCTGAGTGGCAAATCACAGGGTGGAGGGATCTCTGTGTGTACATTAACCAGCGCTGGTGTAAGTCTGTCATCGTGAGGGAAGAACTGTGTACCCCGGACGTGGAACTATTGTCAGTGTCGCTGCGTCCGACCTATTTACTCAGAGAGTTCGGACAGCTATTTTTAACTCTGGTCTATGTGCCACCGTCAGCTAATGTTCCACGCGCAGCTGATGCAATCACTAGCTGTGTGCACCGGCGTGATAAAATGTCACCAGACTCGCCTAACATAATATTCGGAGATTTCAATAGCTGCCGACTAGACAAAACATTGCCTGTTTACCAATACGTGACGTTTGTCTGACACGAGGTAGTAACACCCTGGATCTCTGCTATAGAAACATTAAGGACGCGTACAAGTCCGTGAAGAAGATGGCACTCGGTACAGCTGATCACAATGTGGTACATTTGATCCCGATATATAGAACTAAACTGCAGAGACAGAAAGCAGTGCAGAAAACTGTAAAAACGTGGGACTTGAACTCGGTCGACGCCCTCAAGGGGTGTTTTGACTGTACTTTGTGGGATGCTTTTATTGAATCCAGTTCTTCGCTTGAAGAAGCAGTTGATGTCGTCACAGACTATATCAAGTTTTGTGAAGAGATGATTGTCCCCACAAAGACTGTGAAAATCTTCTCAAATAACAAACCGTGGGTGAGTAAAGAACTGAAAAACATCATCAACGAGAAGAAGAGAGCTTTCATGTATAACAACCGCACTGAAGCAAAAAGGATCCAGTGTACTCTAAAAAAGCAGATCAGGGACGCTAAACTAGAATACAAGGACAACATTGAACGCCTGTTCCAATACGGCAATATGCGCAGGGCATGGCAGGGACTAAAAACTCTGTCTGGTGTTGAGTCCGGCAAACGTGTCATACAAGATTTAACAAGATTTATACAAACCTCAGAGTCAGCGGAAGAGAGTCTCAAGTTCGCTGAGGACTTGAATTCCTTCTTTGGGCGTTTTGACCGGCATGACTTCTCACGTGAGCGTCAGGAGGCTGTGGATGATATTGAGTCTCAGCTCACTGAGGTTGATACCCCGGAAACAACTCCTGATGACGTCAGTAAGATCTTCAAGCACGTTAATCCTCACAAGGCAGCTGGGCCTGACTATGTCAGTGGTCGGGTCCTCAACGAGTGTCATGCTCAGCTGGGTGCAGTGTTCAGCATCCTTTTCAACTAGTCTCTGAAGCAGCATCGCATCCCCCCGGCCTGAAAATCGTCAGTTATATGTCCTGTCACCACGAAACCTGTGCCATCTGTTCTCAACGACTACCGCCCAGTGGCGCTTACCTCAATCGTCATGAAGTG
Organism: Escarpia spicata; assembly: GCA_963995525.1. Classification (NCBI taxonomy): domain Eukaryota; kingdom Metazoa; phylum Annelida; class Polychaeta; order Sabellida; family Siboglinidae; genus Escarpia; species Escarpia spicata. The sequence goes on along the minus strand of OZ023206.1, from coordinate 50,698,003 downwards.
CTTTGAGCGACTCGTACATCGTCCTCTCTTGCAGCATGTTGGGGATCAACTGGATCCCCTCCAATTTGCGATTGCAATTAAACACAATCGAGGTGTGGATGATGCAGTTCTCACTCTATGTTATAATGTGTATACTCACCTGGAAAAGCCCAAGTCGTTTGCCAAGTTAGTCTTTATTGACTTTTCGTCGGCTTTCAACACCATCCAGCCACACTTCATGATGAGTAAACTTGTCAATATGCATGTGAACCCACACATCATCTTGTGGGTAAACTAGTTTCTTACTGAGCGTACGCAAGCAGTGCGCTATAATGGTGCTGTTTCAAGCTCACTCTTCACTTTCACTGGTGCCCCCCAGGGCTCTGTGATATCCCCTGTTCTGTTCACACTTTACACAGACGAATGTCGAAGCAGCCAGCAACGGGCAGAGAGAAAGGGAAGGAACGTCTCCTCAGACCCCAAACATCCCCTGTTTCCATGCTATAAACTACTTCCTTCTGGCCGCCGCTTTCAACTCCCTCACTGCAAATTGAACCGCACTCGAAACTCTTGTCCCCTCGTCAATAAGACTAATGAATGAGTAAGTGACCTTCGTTCCCCTCCATCTCTGCCAGTCTGACACTGAGTGAGCCTGATATGATTTGTGACATGATTTAACTTTAACTTAACTTTTTAAAAACTTTTGTAATTTATTTAACTTATTTAACATATTTAATTAATTAATGTATTTATTTAACCGATATAACTGTTATTACTTTTACTCTTTTACTCTTTTTATTTTTACATTGTGTATATTGCATGTACATTTGTTTTATATTTCTTAATATGCTGCTCTACACTCCAAATGAAATTCCCTCACAAGGGACAATAAAGTATTGTGATTGTGATTGTCATAGTCACAGTATTAAAGCATTACTGACAGCGGTGTTCTTTTCCTGACGATATCTGACACGGTTCTGAACTATTACAGACAGCAGGCTTATATTCCTGAAAATCAGTGTAAATGGGAAGATGGATTACTGACAGGAGAAGTTTTTGGGGTAGGCAGGTCTGATATAGCCTACGCCACTCTGGGAGTTGGGATGTAGATCTACTTGTCGACGTGACAAAGCGTTACTCAGAGGTAGGGGTGTTCGGGTGCGCTTTACGTAACGAATAAAACGAATGTGTGTTAGCTTGCTTAGTATATTAGGGTTCTGGGGGTAACACTAACAACGAATACCGGTAGTTTCAATATAATTATCACTACTAGCAAAATGATGCTTAAGAGTTAATTGTCAGTCGAAACATTAACATTTACGAAATGTTAGAAAACAACCTACACCACTACATGTATTTAAACATCATGGCGTGCTCGCAGATACTCGTTGTTTGTTCATTGATAGGCCCTAACCATGACGGTGTTGAATTGTTAAATGATATTTGTCTTGCTATGCTATTGTTACGAGGGTAGACATAATCTTTATTCTGTCTGCGTCTTCTCCATACTGCCATATCCATGATACACGGGCCGTTTTGCCGAAGTATTCGCCACACGCTCGTTGTTCGTGCGAGTGTTAGGTTAATTATTACGAGCACATTGCGTTTTACGTTTCGAACAACTTATTGCCCACATCTTTACACACATATATGAATTGCTGTTGATATTTTGCCTCCGTAACTTCTGCATATTTTAATCTTGAGAGGAACACATTCTTAAGGATTAGGGGGCACTATCAGGGGCACATTGAAAAAAGGTCTAGTGACTCGCCAAATTATAAAGATCTAGGGACACGTGCCCGTCGGGCTCTCTGGATACACCTATGCGATATGCAACGAGTGTACACATTTTTTATTGAAAATACTAAATCTTACATAGGGAAACCAACGAGCGTATTCACAGCTGAAAATCTTGAATACAAAATAAGTCCCCGGGGAAGTACTCAGATTCTATGCAGACATTCGCTCTGCCTTGATTTCCATGACAGGGGAAAATCAGAGGAGGTAGCTGGACTCGGCACATGCGCGAAAATCAACACGTATTAGTGATCGACCGGAAGCCGGTCCCATGCAGTCAACACATGCGAATTGTTTTACTTATATTGTGTTCACAGCAACTGTGATAATCGTTTTCTTCCGTCGTGTCCATGTTTATACGCTAAGGCGTGATTAGCGCACGTTTCATTCACCGATGATTTGAAGGCTAGACGAATGATATACTTACTGGACTCGGCCTTCCCAGTGTCAATGCTAGCCAAGTTGTCATTACTGATCTTGATCGCACTTCATCTTTGTTACAGGTAAGCCAGTTTGTACTATATATAATAGTTGCTTGGTTATGGCACGCGAATATGTTTTAATATAAACAAAAAGACATGAATGTTGTAGGAAAATTAAGACACAAATTACCGATAAGCTTGTACGTCCATGCCTTGGGAAGCCGGACAAATAAGGGATTTATGACACAATACTATTGACATTATTATCTTATAACAAGTATCATATAGCCTTGGCCGGTGGTTCTCAAGCAGAGGGTCAAGCTCCCTGGGCCAGAGGTCGTTTTTTCAATTTCAGGGGTCTTCTGATGGCATCGTCATTGTGTAATTGGAGGTCAGCTGATTGTACTTTATGCCTCGGGCATGATTAATCGTGTTTTGGAGAAGTGTTGAAAAACTGACATTTCTATTGCAAAGGATACTACCTTGAAGCTGAAAGGTGGGAGTTTGGAAACAGGATATCCCCTGTAAACAAATCCCTGAATTCGTACCGTTTTACTAACCTGTGACCGGACAAAAACTGTGTTCATGATATATTCATATTCTACACGCAAGTGGATTAACTTATAAGTACAAAGGCAATGTTGCCGCCACCAGAGAGGAACTCTAGCTTTTACAGGTATCGCAAACATAATGAAACTTCTCTCAACTTGGCCAGAACATGGTTGATAATTATAACTGATCAGCCTTATTGATATGTTTGGCTGCTTAAATCTTGGAACTTTTAACTCTATTGGAAATTCTTGATATCATATATTTCTTTTTGAAACTTTTAAAACTATAATTCGTAAAAATGGAGGCGCAAGATTTATTTTGGTATCTTTGTTATGTTGGAAACAATATTATAACTCAGAGTTTGTAAAATAATTCTGTGAAACACTGAATATATAAATTGGTAAGCTCATTCAATGTCCCACTGACACATACACCTGATGACAATGTTACTGCTCAGACAGAGCTTCTGGGATGTCAGCAACATTCAGGTCTTATTGTGAATTTCTGAAACTATAACAGTAATGGCATAAACAAGTTTGAAAACCACTGGACTAGGCATACATTCTAGTTACAGTATAGTGTGTATAGAGTCTTAAACGGGTTTATATAATGGCTTCAACAACTACACGATTTACTCAACATGCGTGGTTATTAGTATGCATAATGTATACCAAAACATAATCGTAAATGAGAATGGAATAATACAGAAAACATACAATTGTAAACTGTTGTACAAGATTTATGATAACTTGAGGTCAAGTAAAAAGAAAAATGGTTCATGGTTGTATTTGTTTAATATACAGGTGCTCATATGATTTAATAGTAAGTGTTTTGGATTATGGCCACCACATATTAGATCATCTTAACAATCATGGTGGTTGTTTTATGTAATTACTATAACCCTACACCCTGAATGATAATGACACCTAAAGCATGACGTGAAATAATCAAGCAGTACATTGCATGCCAAGTTTGAGATCGAGATTTCTAGACAAAAAAACTGTTTCTTTTTTTCACTGGCATATAATAAAAAGGAGGCTGTGGTACCCACAAAATATACAACATGTTTAATTTGTATATGACATCATGTAAGTAAAGTTTTATAAATAATATGTGATGATATTTCATTCTGTTGTAAGTTATTATACTCTATTATATATTGTTTAAATAATATATTATAATAATTTGTGTTATTATAATTTTTAATATATTGTTATATGGTTTAATATATGTCAACAAAACAACACTTGCATTAATTCATCTAAAATGTATGTACAAGTAAATCATCCCTTCACTGCTAACTGGTATCTAAGGATTTCAATGTTTTGTTTAATGCATAATATGACGAAATCGGGGGGTAGAAATTTATGGCAGCACATTGCTGTAAGCATTTCACATAAACATATCGCTGTCAATTTGACACAAGACACATTAGCAGATGAACGACTATAAATAATTTATTGTAATTGGTGACAAAACATTGCAGTGGACGTATTACAATACATTATCCCTGTCTTTTGGTGACAGCACATTGCAGGGCACGTATGACAGTACATTATCACTGTCAGTTGGTGACAACACATTGCAGTGTGCGTATGACAGTACACTATGCCTGCATGTTGATGACAACACAATGCAATGCACCTTTCACAGTACCTTATCATTGCCAGTTGGTGACAACACATTGCAGTGGACATGACATGATACATTATTGCAGTAAATTATCACTGTCAGTTGGTAACAAAACAGAGTACATGAATGACATTAAATACCATTGTCAATTGGTGACAACACATCGCAGGGCACATATGACAGTACATTAATACTGACAATGATCTCTAACACAAAAATCTACAATTATATCCTTTTTGGTATAGCAAATTATATGTTTATCGCAGCGGAATAAGACGGCCAAATGATGGAAGCGCAATTGGTTGCAATAATGAAGGTGATCCCTCCTGCAGCAGGACCATGCGTAGATGCTTAAAGAAGTCTCCCATCGGGTTTTCATCCAAATCGTGGTGCTCCTTTTCTTGACTCGTTGCAATTATTTCGAGATATGCACAAGCATATAGTTTGACTTTTATGTTGGGTCGTCGAGTACATGTGAACCAGGTCCTGGAAAATTGTCCCATGATCATTCGGACAGAGATGTTGAGTCCGACGTGGAGTGTGAGGATGATGATGTCCACAGTCCACTCGTTCGTTGTGCTATCAGTTCTTTTGATCACTTTCAGCTGCTGATCAAGAAAGTTCGTACGTGTGGCGAGAAAATGGGAGTCCTTTGGTATTTCTGGAACCACAGCCAGAAAACGTAAAAGACAAGAATGATATCCTTATTAAAGTAGAGATTAGTGGTGTCGTTCAGTCTATTTGCTATATACACCAGTGCAGGATTTGCCTATAGAGTGCACAATGCCTATTTTCACAAAACACTTTGTTCCACACAAATCGACAAAATTCTTGCTCAATACTGACCTCAGCATGGAAAGTCTTTGCTGACAGCTTATGTCTGCCTTTTTAGAACAGGGAAATGGCCACCGAAAGATCCCTTTTTTCTTACAATCGAAAACTGTAGTACTCCTTCACTTTGGTCAACTTGTAATATTTCTACACCAGTATTTTTTTTAATATATGCATTTTGGTAACATTTACGATAACAAATTTATAAATTCATAAACAACTATTAATAAAATATTACAGTGTCCATTGACAAAATGCACCAGATATTTAAATATGTTATATAATTTATATAAGATTGTTTACTTTGAAAAAAATGTAAGAAACATATTATACGTGTTAAGGGTTTGTCTTATTACTTTCTGAGATGTGGTAATGATGTTTGTTAACTTATTTATTTACTATATTAGTGACTTTGCAATCTGCGTTAAAACTAGTTTGGAAGAAAGTCGCTTCAAGATTATATTAGAGAATAGCTTTCTTGTCCCATACAAATATTGTTCATGCAATTTTATATGTTTTTAAAGTTGAACATATTTTTCCGAATGTTTGGTATATAAACATTGTAAAGATGTATACAACGCTATACAATTAACGTATTCCTCTTCACCTTCACACTCCTGTCTTTCGTGCTCATACACTCTAATAAAACACCTGGCAGCTATTAAACTGTTGTGCTTTATCATGTCTTTTGCACTTTAATTTACTTACTGCAATCTTAAGACACTCTACTACATAGGGTGAACCCTACAAAGCATATCCTTGTTACATTTGCTGAACGTGAATCTGATCGTGAATGTTAATATATAACTGTAAGATAGCTTCGCTTATGATGTTTGTGATTTATTCAGATTTAGACTGTTTATTACTAAGTAACATTTCAAATATACGAGGAATTCTTGGCGTTGTGGCGTCAACATACATACACGCTTGTCTTCCCTGCCCCCCCCATCAAGCACACGCAAAATATTCAATCAGAAACATTATAAAATTATGCTAAAATTAGTATACATTTAAACCAACTGCCAACACATTTTAAGTCGTACATATATTGCATAACATGAACTTGGTAACACAATGTCAATACAGTCTGAACATTACCTACAATTTTAAAATGTATACATGTAGTTAAATAAATAATAAATAAATGAATAAATAAATTAGCGATATAAAAACCAAGCTGACAGTTATATATATGTGTACATACATGTAGTTAAGTGATTAAATAAAAATATAATTATGAATAAATAATTTAACATGGCGACATAGAATGTAAACAGACTGAAAAAAGTATCATAGCATCTCGCAGTTCAAGTGACTCACAGCCTGCTGATAAAAACAGTGTTTTAAGTTTGGTAGACCTTGTCTTAATATTTCTATAGCGCTTGCCAGAAGGAAGAATTTCAAAGAGATAGTTGGCTGTGTCGGTAGTATCACGTAAAATTATTGCACTTGGATTTTCGCGCACAGCGAGTATGTTAAATAGATTCAATGGATGGCAACGAGCGTCCAATGATTCTAGTTGCGCTCTTCACGATAACTTCCAGTCGTTGTTTCTCCACCTGACTGGCGCTGCGAAACCATACTACAATCGAGAAAATTAGGATACTTTCAATGATTGCGCGGTAGAACCGTATCACAATCTCAGGAGCAATGACGAATCTCCTGAGCTGCCCCAGGAAGAAAACTTGTGCTTTTTTTTAATGCACATTGTGTTTGTGCTCCAGTTGAGATCGCTTGAAATTGTTGTTCTAAGGAATTTAAAAGATTAATCCGGCTCGACCTCCACGCCATTTATCGAAAGAGGGCGGATCGGAGTTTTGTTTTTGCTAAAATCAACAATCACTGAAAATATGAAAGTATACCAAACACATATGAAGTATGGCTAAGGATGACCACAAAACATATTTAAGAAACAATGTCATTTAACATCTCCCCTCCTCTACTCGTAAGTACGTAGCTTACATTGAATCATCCTTAGGAAACATGTGGGAATTTTGTAATGTTGCACGTCAGTGTTTTGAAATCGTCCTCAACTTGTTATGTATAAATGAATTGATGCTATTCAAGTTTATATGTTAGCGTTTAATATAATTTACAATTTTATGTACATACATATTGTAATATTACAAAATACAATCAAAAGTAAGAGTGTTTGTTCAATTACTCAGAAACAACAAGTGTTCAAATTATTAGCATGGATGTATGTATAGTTTGTTTATGAATAGTGAATTTTCAAAGAATAAAATACACATATTTCACAATCTTCAGCCAGCGGTGCTTGAAATCTTGCAATGTGAACGTTGTTCCCATGTTGCAGAGACATATTGCAAAGAAGGTTTCATTGTAATCCCTTGTCGATGCTCGTGTGTGCTTCCAAAGTCGACATTCAGAAGACTCCTCTGTTCGTGGCTCTCTATGATTGTTGTAACTTCAACAAACTGTAACTTCAACAAACACGTTTTACAAAGTTTATTTTTATGCCAAGACAACTAATGCAAATAACGGGTAATAAAAATGATGTCATGGTGACGTTGCAACAGTATGTTTTCTTTGATGAGCATATCTTCAAAAATTTGGAGAACTGAAATTTAATAATTATAAGGGAAGATACGGCACAATTGTTTCACGTGACACAACAAAAACTTAAAAGAAATCAATCAAATTAGTGACAATAAAAAATATAGATTGTTCATAAAAAATCCATGTCGAACAATGTATTTTGAAAATGTCGTAAAAGCAGTCTGTCCATCTTAATTACTTTGGTGGACAAAAACTCTTTAAAAATGTGCTTGTATTACCAGTACAGTCTGCTATTACATAGGCGTCAGAAGGGGAACTTGGGGGGAATGGATATAAGTTTAACCCTTAACATATTGGCGAGAGGTGAGCCTAAAGAAGGTTGCAGTATGAAGCTTTTGGGGAACGTCAACTCTCCATTATTCAGCACATTTTGATGCGTTTGTACTAAATTAAAGGTACATTCTTATTATCTTAGTATCCAGTATCCAGGACTGCTCAATTCGCTTTACACTTTACTCCCTGGCAGACCTGTTCAATCGAACATCATTTCGACTTCTCTGGGAAGCATCCAGCCACGCTGCAATTAATGTGCGAAAACTATTCGTATACAAATACCCATCACTGACTTTAGTCAGGTAATCATTCATACAGCTAAATGAAGTGGAACACTGTATGGTGAATAAACTTGCTGTTCGACTGTACAGTTAACAACTAGTTAGCACAGATATGCAAGCGTACATAACTACAAAACGTATAGTGGTTTATTCAACAAAGAAATAAGCTCCACCAAAAACATACATTGCAGAATAAATTACATGACGTAAAATATGTATTACAAATAATAGTTTCACTATATAAATAACGTCATGATAACAGCACGAAAATTGTGAAAATGTGGAAATAAATACTTGCCTTTACGTTCTCTCTTAGCACATGTTGCCTCCTTGACATACATGGCCGCCTCCTTCAAGTAGGGATGCCTAGAATGCTTCGTTGGTCGTTCACGCTGTGCATGAAAATGGTCACGATGCATAGTAAAAAACTGGATCAGTGCCTCTGTCTCCTGAGTAGTCCATGGATGATTTCGACATATTTTGGACTGAAAAGCCTTCTTCATGAAGATACTGTACGTCTGGGAATATGCAGTGCTGTTTGAAAATGAATCGTGAAATCAGCTACATAATGCATACACTACTTGTCGCATCATAGTACATGGGCAATATTAAATATAATTGTTATTATGATGCATTTATCACTTTTCTAACACAACATAGTTTGAAGATATTAATAAATACCAAAGGTAAAACTAATCATCACATGTGTACTGTAACTATACACTAATATTACCAAAATATACACTTTATAATTTTATAAATATTAATTATGCCGGTGCATACATAATGTGTAACTGATGCGTGGTAAAACAAACCCATTACTACAATAACGAGACAATTTTTACTTGTATAAAGCATGGCTTAAAAATATTGCAACATCATGGAATATATAAATATTTTAATATGAAAAATCCATATATTGTTCACCCTGGGCCAGCTGAAATCCACCCGGCCAAACATAAAGCGTTAAGTAGTTTTTAAGTGTTTGTCTTGTTCTCTTTATAAAAAGATGAGTATTTATATTATATAAATTATATAGTTTAAATATAACTTTCTAGTGCTCAATTCAACATCTAGTACGTTCTTGCAATACTAATAGAATTGTATAACTTCTGCGAAAGGCTTTCACCAAAATGAATAGTTCGGTGTTTTTAAGTCATTTGATTTCTATCGTTACACCTTGGCGACTGTATGCATTAACACAGCTACTTGAAATATGTGTCAAGCTGTGTTATTCCTCAACACAGCATTACATGGCACAGCAGTTGATAAGCAAACATTTTAGTTTCGGTAGCTGCATGAGAATATTTAATATTGTATTTTGCTATTATTGTTTGTATATTATAGGTTTAACATGCTGCTGAATTCAAAATTAATTTCCACTGTAAAGCGGTAACACATACTTAATTACATTACTTGTCCGAATCATATGCCCTCTGCTTAATGCGTGTATTATATATATATATATATATATATATATATATACATACATAATCATATTGAATACGGTATTACATATTGCCTATGTAATGTTGCACAGATTTATAATACTATATATATATATATATATATATATATATATATATGTGTGTGTATATATATATATATATACATATATATACAGTATTATAAATATGTGCAACATTATATAGGAAATATGTAATACCGTATTCAATATGATTATTTTGATTAACAGTAATAAGTTATAAATAATTAAAATAATATAACTTACTTGCGAACTAACTTACATTACTGTCACATTTTGGTGTAGAAGTATCCATTCTGCAGAACTAACCTATGGCTATGGACTAGATTTCATGACATTGACAAATACACAACTTCGATTCCGTCCGTGTATTGTTGACCCTCTGTACATATATGCATGCAATGCAGTGTAAACAGTGTGCTGTAGACCTGCCCATACGTTCACTGTTATCAATGTCAAATTGATAACTAAAACTTCCGTTTTATTTTACTTTTAAAACTTAGATTATAAAGTTTATATCGAATATGAGAGCGATATAATGGTATTTAGATATCTAACAACATAACTATTTTGCAATTTGACTTTTTTAAATCTTGCTGTGCTCTCGCGTCATTAAAGTTTAATTTATGAGTATTAACTACTCAGATCCTTAAAAACATGACGATTATAATGGTTCGCTCCGTTGGTTATTAATTAAAGTGAATACGTCACCAGGTATTAGAAAACGATATAAATGTATAACATGCAGCAATTGAAAAAGAGCCTCAAAAACCTATCGAGTGGGTGGAGCTGAACTTATCAACATTTATTGCGCATGACCAGTGTCTGGCTACCTCTGTTACACAAAATCTGCCGCTGTAAAATACTGGTGCACCGACCATTAATGCGCTTGTCCGGAAGTACATTTTCTCGGGAGGAGACGTCTGGGCTTATTATACGTTAGCAAGGGGCTAAAAAGCTTACCGTTGTAAAATATTGCCGCACGACCTTAGATTCTGGCTGGCACCTGTTCGGGTCATGTTGATTTGTTTGTTTTTAAGTCTTAAAGTAATTTGGCGACTCCTTTTTTGTGACTTTAATGTGTTTTACACTAGTAGTCTACTTATATGTATGTGTAAACAATGATGAATGTTGCATGTACATTGTGAACCATAAAATTGTGTATGTATATAATATATGTATGTATATATATATATATATGTGTGTGTGTGTGTGTGTGTGTACATGTGTTATGTTATATGTCTACAAGAACACATTATTTTTTTTTCTCTAAAATATTTTAAATAACTCTATACAAATCTAAATTATTTAGCACCAAATATGTGTTTCGGCAGTTTGTAGATTATTTGTGCTGAATACAACATACAGTACATTAATTTGCTAGCATGTATCAATATTTCCACATATATCATTCTTCCAAATGTCTCAGATGAACAACATTCTAGTAATTTTACAGCCATCCAATCGGAACTATTCATAATAAAGCTTGAAAACCGCGATTAGATTAATTTCTTGAGAATAGGACAACATATTTCTTTACACAACGAATTTCTACTTGCGGACATGCCCATTAAGGATCGTTTCGGCAGTATTTTTCAACCGTACGATTTTTCGTTACACATCCTCTGGGGGAAAATGAATGGATAGGTGAAAACGTTTTAGCAATATTATAAAATTATTATGCACCGTAGGGATTTGGATTATTCTGCGTAGCCTCTATTATTTGTTTATTTTACTTGCATACATATATATATATATATATGTAAGCATGATCATTTAAAAACTATACCGGTACTTCGATTTTGCCTATTTAACCATATTGGGATAGTGGCCACTTATCCCACTCTGTTCCATCCTCTCAATTGCAAACATATTTAATTCATCATCTGCAAACATATATAATTCATATTTTACCAATATTGGCCCAAATTTAGCCAACCTATACTATACCATCGTTATTGTTGTAAAATTTTCATTAAATAAATATATGTTGTATTTCTGTATAGTAAAAGTGCGAGGAATAGGTGACAACGTTTTAGTAATATTAAAAAAAATATGATATGAGCGATTTTGATTATTCTCCATAGTCTCTATTATTTGTTTATTTTTACTTACATATATGTAAATATAATCATTTAAAAACTAAACCGGTACTTCGATTCTGCCTATTTAACAATATTGGGGGTAGTGGACACTTATTCCAGTCCATTCCACCCTCTCAATTGTAAACATATTTAATTCATCAATTTCAAACATATTCAATTGACATTTTACCAATATTAGCCCAAATTTAGCCAACCAAATACAACACTACCAACAAAACGTTTAGACATTACCTTAATGGAAACATAAAAAAATATTTAATTGTCAACTTATTTATGAAGAAAAATCTCTAAAACAATTGATGATAAAGACAACATTTGATGGTGTTTTCTCACTATTATTAAAGTAAAATAAACCTGTTTTCAATAAATCTTTAACTTTAATCACAAACCAAATATTAACTTCGGGTATCTTTCCTGATAAACTAAAAATAGCCATATTAATACATATTTCTAAAAAGGGGACGATGCCCTATTTACTCTGCAACTACAGACCAATATCAATCTTACCTGCATTTTCAAAAGCAATCGAAACATTTATTTATAACCAGCTTGAATCTTTCTTTAAAAGACAAACTGATCTACGATAACCAATATGGATTTACAAAGGATCCATACTTGTTAATAATCTACCTGGACATTTCAAAAGTATTTGATACCCTGGACCACTCAATATTTAAAAAAGTTGAATTTGATAGCATAAAACGAGTAACCCTAGATATATTCGCTTGTCCGGAAGTACAGTTTTTCGCGAGGAGACGACTGGGCTTATTATATGTTAGCAAGGGGCGAAAAATCCTACCGCTGTAAAATACTGTCGCACGATCTTAGGTTCTCGCTGGCACATAGTCGGGTCCTGTTGATTTGTTTGTTTTTAAAGGAAATAAAAACAAGGCATTAGCTAAAATCCGTTTTCCATGTGTACACAAAGATTACAATTGTATGTAACATTTGACAACATTAAAAAATACAGAAAAATACGTTTGTAGAAAAAATTCTATTTTAAACCCGTCTGTGTAGAGATTCCCGCAGAAAGTTGAAATTTAATGAGCTAGGCGATCACGTGGTATCGTGACGTCAATCCTGACTCTCGGCTTTGTTGACATCTATGCATCGCCATTGTTGTTCTCTCCATTCTCTTGTAACATCATGGCTAGTGGGAGTTTCCCAGAGTTTCAAGTGAAATAATACGATTTTGAGCCACTAGCGGGAACGGTTACAGCGGATGATTCGTCTGATTCTGCTCTTTCCGAGCGTTTCAGCGACGCCGACGGTAGCGAAGAAGATGATGCGGAGTCGGACAGTCACAATGTTCACTCAGGCAACACCGACTGGTAAGCTGCAACTTCATTATAATGACACCTATGGTGTGAAAATTGTCGACAACAACAATTATATCGTTTTAGTACGACGTTATATTATAAAATGCGGTGTCAAAGCTGTATAGACTAGAGAGTTAGCTAGAGGTTGTAGCTAAGTAGGTCATCGGACGAAGTAATTGTAAACAGACTTGTCAGACAAACTTCACAAAGTTACGAACCGTCGAACGTTGTAAGCATGGTTGTCTGGTTTATGCGGATCGAGTTTAGGACGTTATAGCTACTTACGATATCACCCCTCTGGACAAAACCCACACTTTTTTAGATGGACAGTTGTTCGCGAGATGATCATAATATCATATATAATGACAGCTCTAGATTATGTCATTTATGTGGAACAATGATTTGTATTACTCTGAGTCTGACACATAACAATATAGCTACTATATAATCAAAATAAACTAAAATAAACATTAAAACAACATGCAGAACAATTGAATAATTATGGTAATGGGTTATAGCCTGAAGGGTTATGTCCTAGACCTAGGGGTTTAGTATATCCATAGGGGTCTTATATGTGAGATGTTACCAGTGGGTATGTATGTGCCCTACGACTATGTCCATAAAAATCATAAGGACATAGCATTTTTAATCACATTTTTTGTGTGACATATTTATTACAAATTCATCAAGCAAGTTTCAGAACACTGTTTTACTGGGTTGAATCATTACAAATTCATCAAGGAAGTTTCGTAACACAGTGTTACTGGGATAAATCATTCCAAATGTTGGTAAATGTGTAGACCTGGTAACACAATGTGAATCACCACACGGTGCACAAACAATGGTTATAAGCCAAACACCCATGTGAATACTTCCCCTGCAGGCAGATGAGAATATGGCTTCAGCAAATACCTGCCCATTGATAAACAAGTTATCTAGTCCATTTTGTTGATCACTTTACTTATGACATGCTAATAAATAGCATAGCTTCACATCTACAGACCAATTATCTTTACAGGGCAACTTCCCATTGAGCCGAGAAACTGCTGCATTACGACATTGGTTTGGCCAGTGCAGTTTCGGCAACGTGCGAAAAGATGACGAAGTGAAGACTCTGCCACCAAGAAGTACCTCTCATTGGAAGGGTAGCAATCCTTCCTCAAGGGAGTCTTGTTTGTAACACCCTCCTCTGTGTCAGTGTACTGGTCCACATGGTCATCGCTGTCACTATTGCTGCTGTCACGACTAGTCGACTCATTGTCAGAGCAAACATACTCTGGATCTGCAGCAGATGTCACTTCCTCCCCGTTTGAGTCACTCGAGTCACTAATCGGACCAGTCAACAAACTGCACTGCACACTCATTGACCTCACTGCTGATGTCACCTGCACAGCAACCTGCTCTGATGCACAGACTGCTTGCACTCTTCTCGTGCTTGTTGATGGCCTGATGTCAACCTGAAAGCATTTGCTGCTCCTTTTTGGAGTGGAAGCTGTGACTGACTCAGGTGTGGAATCCTCTGTATCACAGGAATCCGTACGAGAGCTGTCATATTCAGTTACTGTATCTTCAGATGACCCAGTCTTGGTCGACGGTGGACTATCTCGAGCTGCTGCCAGAATGTCAGCAACTAACTGAAATAACAAATTACCCTTATAGAATTTGCAAAAAAAATAATTGTTGTAGGTTTCTGACAAAAGCAAACAAAATCCTGTCTTTTACCATCTTGTCAGAAAGGAGTACAGTGTACATCCATTTGTCTAGTCATTTGCCGAGCTTCCAAGTGTGAAAAGACTTTGCCTAGCTGTGAAAAATACAAATTAATAAATGAATTTCAAGTTGCAAGGTATGTATTGTTTATTCTATGATAAAAACATCATAAATAATTGATATCACGCTTACAGAAAATCTACACAGAGACATAGTTACTTTTGTTATGTTACACTTTTATGCAAACAATTACCTGGAAAATGTTACAATATATTACTTGTGAACATTTTATTTTTGGTTATAACTAATCATCTACTAAATATACAATAGATAGGTTTGCAACTTGCATTGCATTTATTGTTATTGTTTCACAACTTGACAAATTACCATTTTCACACTTGGTAGCTGGGCAACGACCCACATCCGAATGTGAACATATTTATTATTTGATAAATTTACTTGATTTTTTAAAGTAATAACATTATTAAGTTAAAAATCAAATAATTATCATGACTTGTGCCAGTAATTAGCAATGCACCAAGCAGTAAGGTGTAATTACACTGATTGCAATCGATTAAATGGCAGTGACATGTCTTTTGTCTTCCATTCATTCATGTTATACAGACACATAACATGAAAAATATGTTCTGTCCGTAAACATTGTTAGTAGATAATACAAGATACGATAGTTATATTTTTGTTCTAAATATTTATCTCGGTACATACTGTAGTTCCAATTCAAAATGTAATGGTAATACCTTCAAATGTAATAGTATATATTACATGATGTACATTGTCTTCAATATGCAACTGTAATAAAATGGAAACTAGGCACTAGCAATATATTATACTAATGTAATTCACCACAGGCCTGTGCACTGAAGTTATGAAAATACAAATAAATAAATTACTAATGAAATATTAAAAATTATATAGTAACAAATGTAACAGTACTTGTGTGTTACAATAGTGTGTGTTATGAAAGCTGCATCTACTGTAAGAATTATATTGATTGAAAACATTACTTTTGAAAACTTAAACATCATAGATTTTTAACTCGATGGATACATACTGTAATTTACAGGGTGTTCAATGTGGTAACCATTCAATATTAATAATAATTAATCACATCTACCTGCAAGGTTTTCCAGTTGCAATGGTGATCAGGGTGATGTTAGGCATGGGTTAATTATAGTAATAATAAGTATCCGACATGTCACATCCATGTTACCCAGTTCCTGCCATTTCCACCTAGCATGCTTTAGATCAGGTTCAGATAACTATTTTAACTGGAGGGAGAATGCAGTGGGCAAGCTGGAGGTGGCTGGTGTATTTGTTATTCATAGCAGGAAAGACCTACAAAGTACAATGTCAACTGGTAATTAATTAGATTTGATCAGTTGACTAGTTGACTTAGGCAAACACTACACTTTGTTCCTCAGTCCAATTAGCTGGATTAGCTGACAAGTGCCAAACACTGCAATAAACTGTTTCTACAGAGAATACTGATGGGAGATAATTCTTCAGCAAGTCATTGATGACATAAGACTTTAGTTAGTCACGTGTCAGAAGAGTAGATTGTCAGCAACTGGTTCCAACTATAAGAATGAGACAGACCACTTCCTAATTTTATATATATATTTTAAATATATAACTTATGCATGGTACTTTATGTGTACAGATATTTGATGTTGATCAAACTGCATGTTACTTTCATGAAGTCCAAGTATTGTCATTTAAAAAACAACAAATGTTAAGTATGAAAAATAATAATTAATCTATGTAAATTCAACGTTAAATACATGTGAACATATAATTATTCTTCCATCTGCAAATTCACATTGCAATGTTCTACATCCAAGTATTGCTTCTTACGGTTTAAAAAAACTTATGATAACAGACTAACCTGAATCGGCAACGAGTATAATTAAAATAATAATTTCTTATTTGCATGTAAAAGTACATAGATTAATTAAATGCATAACTAACAAACTAGCATCAATTAATTTGTTGACGTTTTTGTTTTATTGCCTTACATTCCTGTAACCATGATAATGATAAAAACAGTCACCTGAATCGATTTGATTACACTATCAAATTGTCCACTAAACTGAAAATATGTAGATTTATTATAGTAGTATCGTACATAACTACAACATTTAGAATATAAGATACTTAGGAAGAGTTCCGTGATATGATTGGAATCAATGGGGTACAATGACAATAAGTTGAATAACTTATTTTGACACACACGAGACCGTCCAGTCCAGGCATTATACTAGATCTACAGAATAATAATAATATTAGAGATCTCATATTAGAATTACCTTGATTCGTTGCCGCTTTCGGTAAGCAGACCTCGTAAATTCACCACTCGTACAGGGAACCTGGTACCCCGAAGAAAGTTGGGTGTAGTTGCAGAGCCGGCTGTAGTTACAGCGGCAGCAGAGCCTGCAGCGGCGACTGCGGCACTGGAACTACGCTTGCGAGACCCGCTTGCCTTCGACTCGGGCAAAACGGCCGTCGATCCTGCCCGTGCCGACGCCTGTCTTAGGCGGATTGACGGCATCAATGCAGCTTCTACTGCCGGGAATATTGTTGGGACTGCATCGCTTTTCAAAGATATTCGAGCACCAGGATATCCAAGGGTTGCCAACATCTCCGGATCGCGATCAAAACAGTTTTTCAAAAAATGAGCGGAGCAAAGCCGGCTGTGTTTCGTCGGCTTGAAGTTAGCTCGCTTGATTTTTGTGATACATTTCTTCAATAAAACTGGATCCGTAGGGAACTGAAAAAAATTGTGTGTTGCTGTATGTTTAGAAGAGTTTGCATTACAACCGAATGCCGCACAATGAACCATGATGATATTCGCATTACACAGCCACCTCTGCTGTCATATTGCTGAGAATGAATGTAAACAAGCGGTCGCTGTACCGGCAGAGTCATGTCTGACGTCACATCTCAGCATCCCAAAAAGCGCGCCAAAAATATGCATATTCGAAAATGTCCGGATGTACAACATACAATGTAGAATTTCTAATTCTTTGATTTTGGGGGATTTTTTTTGGTTGGTGGACATGGAAATATATAGCAGGATCTAATTTAACATGAATTCAAGCAAAATATGTTTTTATTCCCTTTAAGTGATGACATAATTTGGCGACTCCTTTTTTGTGATTGTGATGTGTTTTACACTAATAGTCTAACGATATGTCTGTGTATACATTGATGAATGTCGCATGTGCATTGTGCACCATACAATGTTGTATGTGTATAATGTATGTATGTATATACATGTAATATATATATATATATATGTGTGTGTGTGTGTGTGTGTGTGTGTGTGTGTGTGTGTGTGTCTGTGTTTGTGTGTGTGTGTGTGTGTGTGTGTGTGTGTGTGTGTGTGTGTGTGTGTGTGTGTGTGTGTGTGTGTGTGTTGTGTGTGTGTGTGTTATTTTATACGTCAACAAGAACACATGATTATTTTGTTATAAAATATTTTAATTAACTATAAACAAATCTAAATTATTTTGTACCAAATATATGTTTTGGCAGTTTGTAGATTATTTGTGCTGAATTCAACATAGAGTACATTAGTTGGCTAGCATGTATAATATCCTTCTTCCGAATATCTCAGATGAACAACATTCTAATAATTTTACAGCCATCCAATCGGAACTATTCATAATAAAGCTTGAAGACCGCGATTAGATTAATTTCTTTAGAATAGGACAACATATTTTTTTACACAACGAACTTCTACTTGAAACCTGCCCATTAAGGGTCGGTTCGCCTGTAGGATTTTTTGCTACACTTCCTCTGAGGGAAAATTAAACATTGATAGCTCCCAGCGGTGGCTCTACCTTGCGTAGTCTGGTTATATTAGTCGACACAAATGGTGGCGCCACGTTGCGTCGATGATCGAGGCCATGCACACTCATTTTTTTAGGCGTCGACTTCACAATCGCATAGCTCCTTCTTGGGCTAACACGTAAAATTGAGAAGTAGTGTTTGTCTAACGGATCTTAGTTATAAAATTCGCCTAAGAGAATGTGGTTTAACAACACTAGAGACCAGGAGATTGAGAGGAGATCAGATAAAAGAGTTTAAAATCATAAATGGTTGTGAAAATATTGATACAAATATTGTTGTCTCAGTTATGAAAGATAGAAGGACTAGAGGACATGGAGTTACATTAGCAAAGGAGCAATGTAGATTATATATAAGAAAGTTATCATTTTCACAAAGGACTGTAAATTAATTGAACAGATTATCTGCTGATTGTGTGTGTGCGCTAGTAGCGTGAATATGTTTTAAAATAAAATCGACACATACCTGATAAGGGCGGGATACACATAAATAAAAGGGTTGGACTCTCGATAAGCCAAAGGGCTACCTTGTCCATGTGCCACCTAGAGTTAATTCTCCGTTTGGCAATGTTGGTAAATCTTGTTAAATATTGTACTCCCCAAGGGTTGTTCCAATGGGAGACAGGAGAAAGCTTGCTCCGGTCATTCGCGAGGAGGCAGCACAGGGCTCACGGTCCAAGCGGTGGTTACTTACAAGTTACATTCGGGAGAGATACTTGTTTCGGTGATAAGTGTTTTGCTTGATATAATAATTATATTCCGACATATAACATGACTACATCAACGGATTATGGTTCTTGGACATTAAAGGGTTTGAAAAAGGAATTTCTAACACGGAAAACGAAAAGTCCATTCACATAAAGCTTACGTATTATACTATTGCAAATCCGGATTTAGGTTGTCAGTAACAAACAAGAAATAAACAGTAAACACAATGTACAATACAATAAACTGTCTACTAACTGGCAAAGTTTACTATATTTACATCTGCTGTGATCTTACAACTACTGTGATTTTATATTAGCTGTGATATATAACTTAATCATAAGAAACAAATACCCACATCTATAGTGGAATATAATCTCTTGTTTTTTTACTGTTTTACCATAACTATGCAAAAAAAACAGCTTGTGCTCTTATAATGGTGCCACCCAAAATGGGCACACCAGTGGTAGTTCAGATTTTTATCTTTATTGCATTCATACCCAAATTCCGGATACACCTGGATCATATCCAATTCACGGATGGTACAAATGGTCTGCTAAAATATGACAGGTCTTGTTGGACTGACACAAGTATTGGATTGACACTAGCTTTCACCAGAGACTCCCGTAACAAGTACCACACAAGACAGGCTTATGCAATCCCAACATTGTGACACAAAACATGTTATCTTGTCCTACTAATCCTCTGGGGGGACATCCAAACAAACCCCGGCCCAGTCAGATACCCCTGTGGATTTTGCAAAATGCATGTTGCTTCAAATCACGAAGCAGTCTGCTGCGTCCGGTGCAACCATTGGGTACATATTAAATGTTGTGACATAAGTCCAGATCAATACCATCTCCTCTGTAACAGTTCCTGTTCCTGGCACTGCATGGAATGCGACCATCATAACTACAGTCATTCCTTCTTCCAAGACCATTTATTGGAATGTTCTTACAACCGATATAACAGCCTTAGTGACACAGACCAAAATAACCAAAAATTTACGCCCACACACAGATCATCAAACAAACACGAGTCGTACATCACAAACGTGGGATCCAACCTTTGGACGGAACCCTCAAATTGCATCCACACCTAAACGTCGTAAGAAATCCAAACGTAACACATTTAGCGGAATTCTGATCAACAACAACAGCGTCAAAAGCATCGCAAAGATAACCCAATTTAAAACAACTATTCAGTCAAATAATCCTGACATCATATTCCTATATACGAAAACTACCCTACCTATTCGTTCCTACCACCTAACTATTAAGCCATCCGAAAGGACATAAACGTCCGTGGTGGAAGAGTTCTCATTGCCTTCCGCAATGACATTGTAGCAGAACCACTTCCAAATCTAAACTAAATCTGTAAAATAGAATAAACAAATCCATTTATTTTGCATCCAACTACCGACCTCCCAGTGACCACCTCACTTGAAGCTCTTCACGAATCCCTGACAAAACTGTACAGATCACAAAAAAACTTCCCCTAATGTAGTTATAGCAGGTGACTTCAACCTTCCTAATATTAACTGGGGCAAGCAGCAAACCACTGACAACAGAACTGCCAGCAAGGATAACAAACTGCTAGAAATAATGAGAGAATTTGGATTACTAAACATAGTCAACGATCCCAAACGAGTTGATTCCGGCAATATCCATTACCTCATAATCACTTCAAATCCATCAATAGTTGCTAACACTCAAACCATTCCCGACATGAGTGATCATGAACCTGTGACCTTTAACGTAAACCTAAATCCAGTCCGTAACAGTAAACCACCACACAAAGTGTTCCAATATAGATCTGCAAACTGGGATAAGCTAAAAGACGACATAAAACAACTAACAACAACGTACTTTGACACAAACCCAAATTCAAGAGAGATCAACACAGATTGGAGCTTTTTCTGGAATAATCTTGCTTCATTAGTCAACAATCATATTCCCAGCCCCAAAACCAAAGCAAAAACCCACCTCCCCTGCATGGATAACAAGTGAAATAATAAGAATGCAATGAAAACGTACCAAAATCAAAACAAACTGGGCGTAATAACGACTGGGAAAGGTTTAGGCAACTCCGAACACAATCTACTAAAGCTGCAACCAATTCCTACTCAGACTATCTAAACAATCACATTGGAGACAAACAAACCCAAAACAATTCTGGTCATTCATTAAATAAAAACACGAGAATACATTTGCATCACTACACTGCAAGCAAACGACCAACCAGTCATAACGATCATGACAAAGCAAATACATTTAATAACCAATTCAGTTCCGTATTTACTAAATAAATCTACCCCATCCCCCAACTAGCTCAATCCATTTATCTCGATATCCTCTCCCTCGAAATCGGGATAGACGGAGTAATTAAAAAACTGAAAAAACCTAAACCAAAATAAAGCTACAGGCCCAGACGAACTCCATGCCAGAGTCCTTAAAGAGACTGCAGTGGAAATTGCCCCCATCATCTCATACATTTTCCAGCAGTCATACAACACTTGCAAACTGCGAGATAACTGGCTCCAGTAACACGCACTAGTAACACCAATACACAAAAACGCCACAGACCCCGCTAGTCATAGACCAATTTCGCTAACATGCACCCCCTGCACAGTTATGGAGCACATCATTCTAAGCTATATGTGGAAATACTTACACAGACACAACATCATCCTCCACTTCCAACATGGATCCCAGCCAGGTTGGTCTTGTGAATCCTAACTCATCGAGACTGTCCATGACAGGTTGACTGCTATGGACAATAAGACACAAATAGATGCCATCCTACTTGATTTTGCTAAAGCCTTCCACAAAGTCCCCCATCAACGCCTCTTATCCAAATTAGCTTTCTACAGAATAACTGGAAACACACAAAACTGGATCAAATCGTTTCTATCCAATCACAAACTGAGAGTTTTAGTCAATGGAGCCCTGTCGGACAGAACAGATGTTACATCTGGTGTACCACAGGGCTCAGTCCTAGGATCTGTTCTATTTTAACTCTACATAAACGACATAAACGAAAATGTCCAATCTCCTGTATGTCTCTGTGCAGACGGCAGCATTATATATCGCAAAATCACATCCAAAATCGACCACGAAATTCTCCAATCAGACCCCAGGAGAGGACGGAATTTTCCCCTTTGGAATTACTCTATGGAAGGACAGTCATGGGGCCTGTGATGATTATTAGAGAGTTATGGGAGAATGAGAAACCAGACGATGAGCTAGTAGAAAAATATAAATACTAAGTGGATCTCCGTAATCGGATAGAATCGACTTGCGAACTAACTAGAGAGAATCTTATGAATTCTCAAGACCGGTACAAGGAACACTTTGATCGAAAGGCCAAAGTGCGAACTCGAGAAGTAGGAGACAAAGCCCTAATCTTTCTCCCCACTGATTCAAATAATTTGCTCAAATATGAAGTGATAGAGAGAGTGGGGATAAACGATAACCGGGTAAAGATTGGAGATAATCGTAAACTCTTCCACATCAACATGATGAAGAAATACTATGAGAGAGGTAATGTGGAAACGCTAGCCTTAGCTGCTGTTGTCGAAGAGAAACCTGAAAGTGAGATTAATGAGGATTTTCCCATTCCTGAGAGAGAGAGGAAAACATTGGGTATGTCAATGTAAGTGATAGTTTATCACCTGATCAGACACGAGACTTAAAACAGCTAACAGAATAATTTCCTTCCGTCTTTTCGAGCTTACCGGGGCAAACTAGCCTCTTGTCCCATGCCATTGAGATAACCTCCTCAAACCCCGTGAGGTGCAAACCTTACCCTCTTCCATTAGCCAGTTGGGAGTGGTAAAACAGGAGGTTGAGAAGATGCGAGAAATGGGCATGATTTTGCCATCATATTCACAGTACCAATCGCCTTTGTTGCTAGTTCGTAAATTTGACTCCATGTATAGACTTGAAGTATATTTTCGCCAGTTAAACAATATATTATATTACTATATTCGATGCGGAACCTATGCCCAATCCCGATATTATCTTGGCTGAGGTGGGGCAGGATACGTACTTGTCTAAACTAGATTTCCTCCAAAGGATAGTGGCAAATAAGTATGGGACCGGAAGATAAGGAAAAACTGCATTTTATTCTCCCCAAGGGTTATTCCAATTCCGCGTCATGCCTTTCGGTCTGGTCAACGCCGGCGCATCGTACAGTCGCATGATGCGCAGACTTTTAGATGGCCTCGATGGTGTTACCAATTATGTTGACGATGTACTGATTCACACCTCAACATGGGAATATCATTGATCAACCATGCGGGCTGTGTTCGTCTGAGTGAGATAAGCGGTTCTCACATTGAAACCGTCGAAGTGTTATCTTGGGTTTGAATGTGTCGATTTCCTGGGTCACCAAGTAGGTAATGGAGAAGTGAAGACCCAGGAAGACAAGATTAGGAATGCAGCCATTCCTACCACGAAAAAACAATTGAGGTCTTTTCTAGGTTTGGCAGGATATTACCGGAAGTTTGTTAATGGGTATTCCAGGATCGCGCCTCCATTGACTGATCTCACAAAGGCAAAACAGCCCAACAAGGTAAGTTGGAATGATGAGGCAGATAAGGCCTTCAATCAACTAAAGCAGGCCCTGTGTAAGGCGCCTATCCTCAAATTGCCTGACGTCAACAGACCCTTCGTCTTGCGTACATATGCGTCCGACACCGGATTCGGAGCTATGTTACTCCAAGAGAAAAACGGAGTCTTATTCCCAATCGCGTTTGCGAGCAAGAAGCTCAACCCCACACAAAGGCGATATTCCATAGTAGAAAGGGAATGTCTGGCAATTGTTAGGGGTCTCAAGAAATTGCACTTATACCTGTATGGGCGAAGTTTCATTGTGCAGTGTGATCAACGCTCTCTGAAATTCCTAAACACTGCGAAGTTGACAAACAAACGCGTTATGCGATAGACTTTTTAAAGTTCAACCCTGTCGTTTCCGGGTAGAGTAAATCCCTGAAACAGATAACATAGGTGCAGACTACCTAAGCCAAATGGAATATATTTAGGTTCAAATTAGTTGAGACACCGAAGTGTCATGAATTTTGTTGTTGTGCTAATATATAGTTACTAGTTCGGCGAACGATCGCCAGGTTATTTAGTGTATTAAATGTATTCTTTAATATTTTTTGTTCAGGAAGTAGATTCTCCGCTGGGGGTAAAGTTGCATTTTTCAATTTTTTTGGTATTTGATTCTAATTCCTGGGGTTTAATTTTGTAAATGACGAAGGTCAGGCCAGTAGGTAGGCAGATTGTTGCCTTAGTTACGTAATTACAGCAACTCGGTTGCAGATGCGCTCTTTGGGGCATGGTGTTCTTTGCTAGCGTTTCCAGGTAAGCAGTTAGTTTCACTGTATCGTAGAGGTTGTTGCATAACTTGAATTGTGTTATTGTAGTAGCCAATAGGAATGATGAAAACCAGTCATGTGATGTGTAAATAGGTTCTCATATATAAACGTCTTTCATACGCATTTCGCAATCTGGACGCTGGCGAAGGACTGGGACAGATCCAGGGTTGAACGACACAGGTTACCCTGCTGCCAAGAGAATGAAAACTCAAGTTGTGAAGCGTGGTGGGAATCGTTAACGTGTGTTACGTTCCCTAAAATAGTGTGTACGGTGATCTGCGATAGCCCGGTGTAAATGTCTACTTTTTCATTGCACGTTAATATTGTTTGCTTTTTGATGTATTATATTTGCCTTTAGTTATTCAAAGTCGTCAAGCTAGGTCCTGTTACCCATGAAACATATATATATATACACTGTATATATATATATATATATATATATTTATATATATATATATTATGTAAGTATATATAATATATATATTTATCACACATCTACAACAAAAGCTGCCCCGTACATGCAACTGAGCACATGTGTGATACAAGCTTTCTCAGGGTTGATAAAATATTGCTTTTATATAGGTGTCATTTGAGAATTTGTCATTTTCCAGATTTCTGGGGCAATACAAACCGATTTACAGGGCGATACAGAAACACTAATTAAACGTATTGATCCGTATCGCCCTGCTCAGGGAGCCAATAAGCAGGCTCCCTAGCAGTGCCTAAGCCAATGAGAAACAGACATATCATGTTGTCATGGCAACATGCTCCTGACATGAGGCCAGATACAGACAGATCCAAATCATTCTCTTTGAGTTTAGAAAGATATACAGAGGTAACTGACAGCGAAACACACGATTTTGTTGAAGCACAAAAGAATAAAAACACTTGGAGATAAACGGATGGAGATGTGAAGCTGTTCACAGATTGGTTGCTTCAAGGCACAAATGAAAACAGGAATCCGGAGGTCATTCCAGAGCCAGAATTATACAAATATCTGGCAATGTTTGTTCTATCAATAAAAAAAAGCAACGGAGAGGATTATGAGCCAGACACTTTGGTGTCAAAATATAACAGTGTCGGCAGGTATCTGCGTGAAAAACGCAAAATAAACATAAATCATGATGCGGCATTTACTCACAGTCGGGATGTGTTGTCAAAAAAATGCAAGCAACTCAAACTCAAAGACGCCGCAGAGGGTACAAGTTCGAAGAAAGCTGAAGCCTTTACACCAGATGAAATATCACAGCTGAAGGACAGCAGGGAACTGTCTACAGTTGTGTATGGTTCTTTATATGTTATTATTATGTTTTACTTTAGTAAAGGGGTGCTTGGGTTGTAAGACCGACTGTATTTCGCGCGCTTTCATTTGGGGTGGATATTACACGGTTGCTTGTGTTGGCATCTGATTTGATAATATGTTATGTATGTCTTTCATTCAGAAACTCCACTCTCGCTACTGAACTCCATGTGGTTTGTAATGACAATGTTTCTGGGACTGAGAGGCAGAGATGAACATGTGAAGATGTTATGGGGAGATCTGGAGTTGAAGCAATCTGCAGACAGAAGGGAGTACGTTGAATTTACTGAGAGGACAACCAAAACCAGGACGGGAACCAACACCAAAGACAGGTGGGCTTATAATCCCAAGATGTTTCAGTCTCCCATTCAAATTTTATTACGTTATGTCTTCCTTCAGGTAGGTATCACGGCTAACGAAGATGAAAAGAATAAAGAAATCACTTAACCCAAATCTTAACCAAAAAATCATCAATAACAATGAATCCCTGAATCTATCTAACTAAGTAAGTAAAGTTTTAATGAATCTCTCAGTTACCTAATTTTGGAAATTAGGTAACTGAGAGATTCATTAAAACTTTATTTACTTAGTTAGATAGATTCAGAGATTCATTGTTATTGATGATTTTTTGGTTAAGGCTTAGCAGTGTCTGAGACTCGTGTCAGATTATGTAACTTAGTGTCTCCAATAGCTAACTTGTAGTCACTCAGCGGCAGGATGTTACACTATGATTCGGTATCGCATTAAAACTGTACTCTGTGCGACCCGATCCCAAGTGTTACCAACATCCGTCTGCTGTCCGTCCACACGGTTAACCAACTGTCGCATACCCGAATCGTCTATCAGACTACTCACACCATAGTGTTCATTTCAGACAGTTTTAACGTGGGTTCTGTTAACTCTGAACGTGTGACACATGACGGCGAAATGAGTCAATCCCCGAAAGGCTCTGCATTTCTGGCTCCAATATGGACATTTGCCTCTGTCGTGTGTCTTGCCACAAAACAAACAGTTCACAAGAGTTACTGTTTTCTCGTGTGTTCGTTCTCGAGGTCTTGCTCGTTCTGCCTCGTTGCCACGCTTTCCAAACCGTCTCGATCTTGTATGTTTTCTCATCACGTGTACTGCTGTGTCACCGTTGGAACTGCATGCCGTAGCTCGTTCAGCTTTCACTTCTGATGAAGTCTAAGTCTTTCTGCGGCGTTAAGTCGCGTTGCTCAAGTAGTTTATCTCGGAATCTTGTCGAGAACACTTGGCACTATATGATCATCAACTCTTCAGCCGTCCTGATCACACCAAACGCAGTTTGTTCCGGTCCTACGCAGTTCGTTGTATCACGTCATAACATCTTAACCGGCCCGCTTTTTCAGTGAATGAAGTGTATGTTGCTCATACGGTACATTTACCCTGGACGTACAGTAATTCTCGTACATTTGTGGAACTGACGCTACTTTGTACCGATCCTCGTCACAGGTGATTCTGCCAGATGTCCTTCGCATCTTGGCCGATCACTGACAACAACGTACTCACTCGTTTCCGTTCTATCTTTTCGTCCAGGTCCGTGGCGACTTCATATTCGATCCAGTCGCTTTTCCATTGAAGCCAACAATTCGCGGCGGTTACTGCGTCGAGTTGCAGCGACGGCGGTGGGGGGTATACTTATACTATTGTGCGTATTCACATTACCATTAAGTAGAGACGATGACGGTGGCGTTGCCATGACCGGATCCCTCACTTAACGGAGTCTAGCTGATCTGTTATCAGGCACTGTTGACACAATCCCGCTGAGCTTGTGATGCAGCAATCTACATTACGTAGTCAAGTCAACACATAACAGTAGGTCATTTCCTGACACCATGTAACGGTATTGCTTGCATATATTTGAATAATATACAAACAAGACGTCATGATGATATATGTATATCACGTAGCTTTCTAGCTACACGTGCGCACTGATCTAACTCTAGCCTAGACTGGTTCTCTACTCTAAACAACAGTAGAACCCACTACACTGTATGCTAATTTACTGTCTATGTGGGTACTGCCTCGAGTCCAAATATTTCACTCCCGCTAGGGATAAGCTGGGGTATATCATGACAATATCGTGACAATGGGGCCTATTGGTGAACAAACAACGAGTATCTTTGAGGATCTCGTGATGCTTAAGTGCATGTAATGATGTAGTTTTCTAAAATGTCGTAATATTACTGTCAAGACTGACAATTAACTAACAAGGCATAATTTTACTAGTAGTGATAATTGTATTGAAGCTATTTGGGAGCTCTTGTCTAATGTTACGCCCAGACCCCTAAGACATGCTTTTTCTGACTGCACCTAACGTGGTATCTTTTGAGCATTATCAGTCAAACATTGACAGCTACATACTCGTTCTATTCGTTATGTAAAGCGCACTCGGATACCCACCCCCCCGCGTAATGCTTCATCACGTCGACCCGTAGATCTACACCCGAATCCCCAAAGAGTGGCGTAGGCTATATGGTTGACCGCAACGGTGTCGCTGATTAATGACATACTTGTCTTATCACGTTGTAGACAATTCTACGTCCTGCTTTGTTTTAATAGCATCGATCGGGTTGCCGAAAACACAATTTTTGCTGGTGGGCCTATGCATTAACAATTAGCCTGCTTGACAAACTTGTCCAGGAATCCCGTTCCAACAGTAACATGTGAGAAATCAGGCTGTTCACGTCACGTCATCCACAAATGTTGTGAGGCTTCATACAGACAGAACATATCCAAAGAAGCATTTTTATTGTGAAAATCACATTCCCGAACACTGTTTTCTACATAAGTCGCATTTCAATAATTTCACGTCGGTACAAGTATCCACAAACAACAACCATATTTAACATACCACTGTTTTCGATCTGCTGTCCACACGTATCACGTAGCCCCCACTTATGTTATATCTGCTTTTTTGTTAACATTGCGAATGAGCATGTCTGACATAAAATTACCACTTGTTGTGAAATGGAAGTCACACGTATCACGTCGGCTCCGGTTCATTGTGGGAACAACCACGTGATTTTAAACCGCTACTGTATGCAAACTGTGCCCCGCAGACATCACATTTGTTTCTCCCCGATGTGGATACGAACATGCATCTTCAGTTTTCCACAGTGCACCAAAGGTACCACATCTATAGGGTTTCTCCCTCGTATGGATACGGACAGGTTTATTTAAATCACCAGTTGCTGATAACTGTGCATCACAGGTATCACATTTGTAGGGTTTTTCCCCCGTATGGATACATATATGTGTCTTCAAACGACCACTTTCTGAGAACTGTGCACCACAGGTGTGATATTTGTAGGGTTTCTCCCCGTATGGATACGGACAAATCTCTTCAACTAACCACTTTCTGAGAACATTGCACCACATGTATCACCTAGGTAAGGTTTCTCCCCGGTGTGGATACAGACATGCGACTTCAAATTACCACTTTGTGAGAATTGTGCTCCACAGGTACAACACCTGTAGGGTTTCTCCTCCGTATGTACACGGAAATGTCTCTTCAAGCAACCACTGTCTAAGAACTGTGCACCACAGGTATCACATTTGTAAGGTTTCTCCCCGGTGTGGATACGGACATGCGTCTTCAAACTACCACTTTGTGAAAATTGTGCTCCACAGGTATCACATTTGTAAGGTTTCTCCCCGGTGTGGATACGAACATGCGTCTTCAATCTACCACTTTGTGAGAATTGTGCTCCACAGGTTCCACATCTGTAGGGTTTCTCCCCCGTATGTATACGGAAATGTATCTTCAAGTGACCACTGTATGAGAACTGTGCACCACATGTATCACATTTGTAAGGTTTCTCCCCGGTGTGGATACGGACATGCATCTTGAGATTTTCATTTCGTGAGAATTGTGCTCCACATGTGTCGCATTTGTAGGGTTTCTCCCCAGTGTGAATACGGACATGCTTCTTCAAATGGCCACTTTGTGAGAACTGTGCACCACACGTATCACATTTGTAAGGTTTCTTCCCAGTGTGGATACCGACATGCATCTTCTGACTTCCAATTCGTGAGAATTGTGATCCACAGGTATCGCATGTGTAAGGTTTCTCCTCGGGGTGGATAAGGACATGCGTCTTCAGATTTCCACTTTGTGAGAATTGTGCTCCACAGGTATCGCATGTGAAGGGTTTTTCCCCAGTGTGTATACGGACATGCGTGTTCAAATTATCACTTTTTGAGAAATGTGCACCACATGTATCACATTTGAATCGTTTCTCTAAAGTACTCGTGCGCACATTCACATACATAATTACACTGTATTTGTTTCGAACCTTTTTATACAAACACAAAAATTATTTTATATCGTGCTGTTGTCCTCAATGCGCTATTGCATTGAAACACATAAACGTGTTATCTTTAGTGTACATCACATCGGAAGCGATCCTCACTATTCATAGTGTTTACCAAGGCGGAACAATATAGTTTCAAAACAACATCTTGTTAAAACATTTTCTACAGGTGTCACATTAAAAAAAATGTCTCAATGTGCAGCTTTAAATCGTTCCTCGGAAAAGATTGTCTTCCACGTGTGTCAGAGTTTTCTCATCTATATGATAAGCAAACGAACCTGTACACCTGCTGCACAACTGTCACACTTGAATGGTTCCCTGTCCCAGGTAGTTGATGTCTGCGTAAACACTAAATATTGTGCCAGGAGACATTCAGTCACATGTGTTCTCTTCTTTCTGTTGACACTGTGTGACGTGCCTTGATGTCCTATTTCGTGTTGGTACACGCAACGTATCAGTTATTGTTGTCAATGCCCGCGAGTTTTTGCAGCTTTGTTTCCTTATTGTTGACAGTTCTGTCACAAACATTTGCGAGTTCTGAAACTAAATATAAGTAAGTGACAGTATCAGGCTTCGTTTGAAACAGGCTAAGCATAAAAATAGACTGTAAAGAACAATCGTTGAAGTATATTTAGGGTACCTATAGTCCTGGAGCATCTATTTCTGATATTCTCGATATGACTTTGCTTGTTTAATTGTTCATTAAAGCCTTTAGGCCTAAGACATTGAATGTGTCTACTCTATTAATGTTTGTGTTATATATTTGTAGATTTGCTGGGTTTTCATATTAATATTTCTTTTATCTGCTTTGAAAAACATATATTTTGATTTATTTACATTTGTTGATTAGAGATTCCACATTTTCATTGTTTTGACATTGTAGAAAAGAATCTAGAGTACTCCAGAGGGTCGTGTCATCAGCATACATAATATAGGTGACTGGACTAGATTTCGCAAAGTCATTAATGTAGATTAAGAATAACAAAGGGCCTATAATTGATCCCTGAAGTATACTTCTATTGAGATATTAAACATTTCAGACTAGGTTTCTTTAATGTATACTTCTTGTTTTCTGTTTTTAAATAGTTTTTGAATATATCTAGGGCTACTCAACTTACCTATTAATATTGAGTGGTCCAGGGTATCAAATACTTTTGAAAGGTCCAGATAAATAATTATAGGTATTTCCTTATTATCCAAACCTGTCAATATCCTATCAATTAATTCGAGAGCATCAAATGCAGTTGAATGATCCTTTCTAAATCCATATTGGTTATCGTACATCAGTTTATCTTTTACCTGGTTATAAATAACTTTTTGTATTACTTTTAAAAATGCAGGTAAGATTTATATTGGTCTGTAGTTCCAGAATACGGTATCATCCACCTTTTTATGAATTTGAATTACTTTGGCTACTTTGAATTCACCGGGAAAGATATTTGGTTTGTGATTAAAGTTAAAAATTTAATCAAAACAGATTTAGTTGACTTTAAGTCGTGAAGAAACACCATCAAATATTCAGTTTGTCTTTGGATGCAAATGATTAGTTGTTTTATATATTGTTTCTTCATTAATAAGTTGAAAAATAAATACATTGTTATGTTGTCCATTAAGATATATATGAACGTATTATTGGTAATGTTGTATTTGGTTGGCTAAATTTGGACCAATATTGATAAAACATGTATTAAATATGTTTACAATAAATGAATTAAATATGTTTGCAATTTAGAGGGTGGAGCTGACTGGAATAAGTGGCCACTACCCCCAACATGGTTAAATAGACAGAATCAAAGTACCGGTACAGTTTTAAAATGATGATACTTACATATATGTAAGTACAATTAAACAAATAGAGGCTATGCAGAATAATCCAACTCAGTCAGGTGCAGAATAATTTTGTAATATTACTAAAACTTTGTCATCTGTTCCTTGCACTTTTATTATATAAATACAATATATATATATCTATATTTATTAATTGAAAATGTTACAATAATAACGATGGTATAGTATCATATCAATTATGAAAGTCGTTGTGTCGGGATTTAGTATGAAGTGTGAGTTGCTGGATATAGACATCGAAGTTTTTGATATATATACACCATTAGTTAGATATATCAGTCACTAGTCAAATGCTGGAGCATTGGAGTATGAATGTCCAACAAGATGTATATACATCTTCAAATTGAGAAACATAATTATATCAGTGATGGTGATGAAAACATACTGCATATTTCACTGTGTTGACAAAAACAGTTGTAAATATAGGTAATTATCATCACAGAAAAGAAATAATGTCAATGGTCCTGTCCCGAGAAATAATGTCAATGGTCCCGTCTCCAAGTGGCATATTTCCAAACAACGAGGCTATTCAAACGAGCCATAATTAATTTGTTAATATCCTCATTTTACCAAGTGTGTATTTGCTGTTAAAATAAGAGCTTCACTCAAAACAACCTCTGCATTGACTGTAAGAATTTGTTTGAACTGAAAATCAAATCAATATAAATAAAGCCTGCCTAGTGGCTAGTCAGTGTTTCAAATTCAGATTTTCAGAATTTCACCCAAGCCAGGTATTTTTTTTTCAAAACATCAGATTCATTATAATTATGTTTGACCGTGTTTGTGTATGATGATACAAGTAAAACACAATTGTTGTTAACCAACCAAACAATGCGTATGTCACCATGTGGGAGTGTGCCACTGCCACTGGATTTCAGGCTGCATCACCCGTTTATCGCTCACATTAAAAGAATAGTAACGCCAACAACTCGCTCAAGTAACAGATTCGAGTAATGTGATGGGTTGCCAGCTAAAGATTAACGACAGTATTATACCTTTGATACATTGACCAACACGTCTTCTAAAGTATACGTGTTAGTCCAAGAACATACTGTGCGATTGTGAAGTCGACGCCTACAAAATTAATGTGCATGGCCTCGATCATCTACGCAACGTGGCGCCACCATTTATGTCGACTAATATAACCAGACTCCGCTAGGTAGAGTCACCGCTGGGCGCTATCGCAACCACAAGGTTTAATTTCCCCCCAGAGGAGGTGTAGTAAAACATCCTACCGCTGAAAAAAGTGCCGTACGTAGCTAGACACTGGTCATGCGCAATATATGTTGACAAGTTCAGCTACGCCCACACGAAAGGTTTTGAGGCTCTTTTTCAATTGCTGCATGTTATTCATTTATATCGTTTTCTGATACCTCGTGACGTATTCACTTCCCAGCTAACATAACAGTACTGGGACAATACTGGGCCAATATCTACCGCCGGTTGTTGTGGTACTGGCCCGATAACCTAATCGAGCACTGGCTCAATATATGCTCTGCACAGAGGCTGTTAACTGGGCCAATACTGGCATGTTGTACTGGCCCAGTAATGGTCCAGCATTTGCCCAGTACTGCTACAGTACTGGCCCAGTACTGTTCCGGTACTGGCTTGCTGAACTGACCCAATGCTGAAGCAGTAATGGTCCAGCATTGACCCGGTACTGGCACAGTACATTGGCACGTTAATGTGCCATTACTAGCCTCATATGCTGGCGTAATATTGGAACACTAATGGCTCAGTACACTACTGGTACTGGTATGCTGAACTAGTCAAATATAGAAACATTTGTGGCCTAACATTGACATGTATAGTAGTATGTCTGTATGAGATAGTAACAAAAGCCAGATATGAAACAAAACATGAACAGTGTTATTCATATAAAAAATAATTATACATCATTGGCATGGTCATGCCTGTCCTGTGCACGACGCTTCCTCCCGCCATGCCTGTCTCCTGTGTTCCTTAGCTAAGCATCATCTCTTTCGACTAGAAATGGCCTGAAAATGGTGGATGTTATTAACTTTTGGGACATGCAACATTATTAATGCCTACACATAGAACATATTAGGAAACTATAAAATGAACACAAATAGATTGCAGGTTTTATTATGACAAATAAGACTAAACTACAAACATGATCATACAAATACTCACCACCAGGTTTTTGACGTTCTTGTCGAGCAGCCTGACCTCCAGCTCCTCGACCTTGTTTACACTTGGCAGTGGGAAATCTATATCCCCTGGCAGCTCTTTAGCGTCTCCACTATGCAGTGTTTTACTTGCTTCCGCAGAGTAGCCAGCTCTTGCACCACGCCATCCAGTGTCAGTTGGATGGCTATCATACCTGACAGCATCTCCCTCTCAAAAGCTGCCAAAAATAAATACAACATGTAGAGTATTTAAAAAATACTATACACCTTGACTAGTACGCATAATAGAAAACATGTATAGAGATGGCTACGTGCTAATACAGTCAAGAGTTTATTTTAAGATAGCATTTACTGTGCATGAAAATATTTTTTTATAAATTTTATTACTAGTATATTTTAATGCATTTTTTCTGCATGAGAGTATTGTCACGAATACGTACTTGTCCGAC
Source organism: Escarpia spicata (assembly GCA_963995525.1). Classification (NCBI taxonomy): domain Eukaryota; kingdom Metazoa; phylum Annelida; class Polychaeta; order Sabellida; family Siboglinidae; genus Escarpia; species Escarpia spicata. Next base: position 50,662,998 of record OZ023206.1, on the reverse strand, counting down.
CCAACATCGTAACACTTTCCAATATTTTATTGAATTGACTGCATGACAATAAATCCAATCTTATTTCTTTTTTTAAACTTGCAAAAACAAGGCTTTTGCACTCTTTATACATCTACATATTTGAGTCAGGGCTGAAGCTGTAAAGATGGTAAAGATAAAGAATATAGATGTTCATATTTTGTATTCTATAGCCATATGTTAGGATTGGAATAATTACCTGAAAACTGTCTGGTTGATGATGGCGATAACACTGCCGATGCCAATGACGCTCAAGGTGTCCTTAGGGTGGCGATAACTTTGCCGACGCCAATGACGCTGAAGGTGTTCTTGGAATTGGCGATTGTACCGTTGATCCCAACGCGGATGAAGGTGTCCTCCAACTTGGTGGAGTACTGGGTGTGGTCCTCCACATTGAAATCCTCTCATCTGTCAAATCTGAAAACAGGAAGTGTGTATTTACAAAGATACAAACAAACAACACGCCAGTCTGGGATATTTGAAAATTAATAACAAGCACATAGTAGCACTTTATATTATAGTACCAGAATCGCATGAGCAAACCAGTGATTTAGAAGGTGATTCGAATTACAAAGACGTTGATTAGCACCTGAATAACACAAATGTGTCATAAATGGATGTTGTTAAACTGGTCTATGATGGAATTCATTGCAACATGTGTGTCTAAGATTACACATTATTCCATTACGAAGTATGACCATTGAACAATATATTATAAGATACAATATAATATATTGGTCAGGCATTCACACAGAAAGGAAGGTAATCATTCGAGGAAGATAAATACCAGGATCTGTTGGTGGCGTGGGTGCCCTTTGCAGTCTAGCATGACATGCCTTTCCACTTCGAACATTTTCCGATTTCCTGACTAATTATTCGCAGTCATCATCAACATCGTCATCTTCACTGTCATCTTGCAGATGAGCTGGCTTCTGTGTGTATCTAGGACAAACAAGAAATCTGTTGTTGAATACTTTAACATATCATATCAACTTATTATCAAAACATCTTTTTCTATGCAAACATATGATATTGCTTCATAAAGATTTATAGGAGTTTAGGGTTAATGCATTCTGTTGTTGTTGAAATATATGTTGATGATAACGTTTGCAAGTTAACGTGCCCCGGGTTAAACCCTGAGCTAATCAACTTGACCATGCATATGTGGTGGCTCAGGTATCTTTGGAGGATTTATGATGAATCCAGTTATTGGCAGGGAATACAAAGGGTAGATTGCCACCTACAGTCTGCAAAGCTCTATATCCTCCTGTTCCATAACCTGCAAGCTGACACCACACTGTACAAGGGTAGATTATCTGACTGGAATCACTGCACATCTTCAGAAGAAGACTCGGCTAGTAATTAATGGCACACTGATAAAAAGGCCTTTTATTTTGGACTTTCTGAGCTGGTTTAAATACATAAAAGGATTATGGTCTGAACTGGTATCTAGTAAGTCATTTGCATAAGGTGGATATACAACAATTTTAAACCATCATCAATCTATATACCAACTAATATAATATTGAGAATGTCCCTCTGATAATATCATCCTGAGATCTCCGATAGAGTAATTTAACCTAGGCTTAACCCTGGGTTAAACTATTAAAAACCTGGTTTAACCCACTGGGCTGGACAAAACCAGTTTAGCCCGGGTTAAACCCCAACCCTGGTTGATGACTGTGGAATTATGTAACTGTCATGGGTAGTTTTAACTACAAGTTACAAAAAGCTTTATTCACATGTGGAATTGCATAACATTAGCTCATCTTACCTATTTTCGGACAAACTAACCACTATTAACTATTTCTGCAGACTGCATACCAACTACTCCGTTTGTCTAATAAAAACTAGCTTAATAGTCTAGACTTGCTACAGCTGATGTTAATCCAACAATTATAAACACACCTCTTTGGCCTTTTGCTTTGATTTTCTTCTTCTTCTTCTGTTTGGACATCAGATGTAAATTCATCATCTTTCCCTTGTACTCTCCAGCCTGTGTACATTTATCGCAACCTGAATAACCAGAATGGGACTTGACGGATTTGAGGTAAGCACCTGCTGGAGCATCACACACAAAATTTGAAATGACTACATTGAACAGTTGACCATTGAAATTCAAACCGTTTGTTTGAAGATCAGTCATTTCTTCCACAGAATCCTATAAAAAACTCATCCGGATGACACGGCTTTGACTTCCCAGAGAACAATCCTATTGCAAATGGTCCTGTGTTGCCTGGCTGTGCCAATTGCCCCAATATTGGCCAAAATTGTACATTGCTGCTCTTGAACAATAGAGGTCCATCAATATTTAACTGCAGCTGTATAGTGTCACAGTTTTTCAGCTTGGGAACAAGAGCGAGTGCAGACTTGATTGCCACCGAAATTCCAAAATGGTCATACAAACCATCAGCTATTGGTTTAATGCCATCGACTTTTGTTGTTGACAAAAGTATTCTGGGGTCTTTAGGTAGATCAGGGTGGAAACGTATAAGAACACCCAACAATTCTCCTAGAGCAATGTGGGTAATCCCATTTGTTATTGCCCATCTAGCCAACAAAGGATAGAGACCATTTTGATCATGTTCGTCATCATTTCACCATCAGATGAAGATGGTGAAGAATTTGGATCATCGGAGTAGACATTGTCATTCTCCATAAATTCTTCTTCACTTTCACCGACTGAAACATCATTGTCTTTAGGATGGCCCCAATCCACATCACTATGTCTGTGATGACTGTCTCCTTCTACATCTACCACCCTGTGTCCTACTTCTGATCCCTGACTATATCCCACGTCAAACTGTTCAATGCCTGTCATTTCCTTATTCTCATCATTGTTTGCAATATTTTGCATATGTTTCTCGACTCCTGCTTAATCCAGTAATCCTCTGCGGTTTCACTCTAAATTTTGCGGCAAAATTGCATTCCATAGGTGGCGCTACAAAAAGCTACACGTGCGCCATCTTGTGGAAAAATTTTGAAAACTTGCCTGTATTGGGTCAGTGCCGGGCCAGTACATTCACTTTCACCATGGACTGTCCAATGTACTGGCTCGGTACCGGCTCTACCGTTGACGGTACAAACGGTACTCGCCAGTACCATGCCAGCATTGGCCCAATACTGCCATGTTTGCTGGGTTATTAATAACCAAGGGAGCGAACCATTGTAACCGTCATGTTGTTTTTCAGATAGATATATAGTTAGATAAATGCATTTATTTTCCCAATTTCGTACAATACAAAGTAGTAATACAAATAAAATATACATATAAACCTATAATGCAACGCAATAGTTATTTCGATTAAGTTTGTACAATGGTGTAGGAGACACCTATAAATATTCGCTATTAGGGGCCACCTTGTGGTTTGGTAGTTTTCTATGCTTTATAGAATTCGTAAGTTATTGTATTCCATTGACGCACCTTTGCCCAATCATATTTAGATGTATGTATATTCATGTGCGTTTTTTTTATTAATGTTTGTTTCTTCACGCGTGTAGTAAGTAGTGAATGTGTGGGTACTATGTCATATGTTTATGGCTGTACGTGATACTGGTTTGGGTATTTATTCATTATTATATTATGTGTGCATGTGTAGCACTTTACGATTGTACAAGTGTGTTTGTATCCTTGTATGATATCATGTTTTACATAATGAATAAATCCTTGTAGGCTGTGTGTGGGTATCTTTTGTTTAATGATATTATATATATTGTTTACTGTGTGTTGTAGGCTATATCTAAGGTTTCTTTTTGCAAATTCGTGTTGTGTCTTGAATGTATATGTTCTGTCATGTTTTTGTGTGAAATGGTTATGCATGTTTCTGTTCTCTATTATCTGCCAGTTTAGAAAGTATGTTGGTAATGCTATGTTTTTGTATTTATAGTAAAATCGTAATATATGTATACTAAGTAGGTCTTCAGTCTTTAAAATCGAGAAACGTTTAAATATTGATACATTGATAAATAATGATATTGTTCTTATAGTTTTCTTTTGTAGTTAATTTTTTCGATTACGTTTGTATCCCCAAATCATTAGACATTAGTTAATGTGAGGCAATATTAGTGAATTATATAGTGTAATTCTTACTCTAATTGGTATAACATGCTTTAATTTATTTATTACACCAATTGTTCAAGAACATGTATTTGCTATTTTATCAATATGTTTATTCCAGTTTAAATACGAATCTAATGTAAGGCTCACAACGTTAAAATGTTTAACTATCTCAATATTTACCCAATGTCACGGATTAGCGAGGTCTCTGTACATTAGATGGCTCAGGTCTAGTAGGGTTCTTATATGATTAGGTCAACGCATATCAAAAGGAGCGGTCATCGTGCATCAAACAAAAAAGAACGAGGAAATATTAATAACCTTGATTACATATCTTCCTCAATGTAAGTATCACGGTTAACAAAGATTAAAAGAATAAAGAAATCCCGTAACCCAAATCTTAATAGAACATAAACAATAACAATGAATCTCTGAACCTATCTAACTAAGAAAGTAAAGTTTCAATAAATCTCTCAGTTATCCAATTTCCCTTCCTTTCTAAGGTGGAATAAATACCATTTATAAAACAGCAAACAAAAATATCGTTCAATTAGAAAATATACATTTACATTGAGCTAGTCCCATCTCGAACATATACGAACGTTTATTGAAGTCATCACGCCGAACTCAGAAAACAACCAACGGTATATCTCGGCCACAGGAGTGATGACGCCAGGCAGTAGACACTTACCGCCGGTTGTTACGAATTTTCGAGTCGATTCCGTGCAACGTTGAGTGGTCTCGCTCGGTGCAAATGGTTGAGAAGTCGGACGAATGCGTTCGCGCGAATGACGACGCCGGGCAGTAGACGCTTACCGCCGGCCGCTATGAATTCTCGAGTCGCATTCAGTCACGTTGTTCGCACTCCCCTTGTCACGCCCGAGCTGGGGTGAGCGCGTCACGATTGTCGCTCGTCGACGCATATACTCGCTGCGGCAGTCGTTATCGGACGTCGGGGCCGACCGGAATGTTTTATTCACTATACCGCTAACGTGGCGGCATGGCTTCTTCGAAGCACGAACAGTCACGGTGGATGCTGAATATCGCACAAACACATTTTGGGAACGTAACCAACGTTAACGATTCCCACCACGGTTCACAACTTGATTTGCCATACTCTTGGCAGCAGGGCAACCTCTGTCGTTCAACCCTGGATCTGTCCCGGTCCTTCGTCAGCGCCCAGATGACAAAATGCTTATGACAGAGGTTTGTATATGCGGACCTATTTACACATCATATGACAGGTTTCCATAATTTATATTGGCTACTACAATAAAACAATTCAAGTTACGCTTTGTGCAACACCCTCTACGATACAGTGAAACCACCTGCTTACCTAGAAACACTAGCAAACGAGCACCATGCCCCACTGAGCGCATATGCAACCGAGTTGTTGTAATTATGTAACTAAGGCGTTTGGACAACAATCTGCCTAACTACTGGCCTGACCTTCCTCATCCTCAAAATTAAACCCCATGAAATTATAATAAAATTTTAGAAAATAGCAAGACCCCCCGCAAGAATCTACTTCCTGAAAAAAAATTATTAAACAATAAATTTAATACACTAAATAACCTGGCGATCGTTCGCCGAACTAATAACTACAAAAAAGCTCACGACACTTCGGTGTCTCAACTAATTTGACGAAACCTACATCTATTCCATTCGGCTTAGATAGTCTACACCTATGTAATCTGTTCCAGGGATTGACTCTACCCGGAAACGATAAGGTTGGACTTTAAGAGTGTATCGTATAACGCTATTGTTTCTCAACTTCGCAGTGTTTCGGAATTTCAGGGAACGTTGATCAGACTTCGCCCATACAGGTATAAGTGGAATTTCTCGAGTCCCCAAACAATTGCCAGACATTCCCTTTCTACTACGGAATATCGCCTTTGCGTAGGATTGAGCTTCTTGCTCACAAACGCGACTGGGAATAAGACTCCGTTATTCTCTTGGAGAAACATTGCTCCTAGTCCGGTGTCGGACGCATCTGTACGCAAGACGATGGGTCTGTTGACGTCAGGCGATTTGAGGATAGACGCCTTACACAGGGCCTGCTTTCGTTGATTGAAGGCCTTATCTGCCTCATCATTTCAACTTATCTTGTTAGGCTGTTTTGCCTTTGTGAGATCAGTCAATGGAGGGGCGATCCTGGAATAACCGTTAACAAACTTCCAGTAATATCCTGCCAAACCTAGATAAGACCTCAATTGTTTCTTCGTGGTAGGAATGGGCGCATTCCTAATCTCGTTTACCTTGTCTTCCTGGGTCTTCACTTCTCCATTACTTACTTGGTGCCCCAGGAAATCGACAGATTCAATCCAAGATAACACTTCGACGGTTTCACTGTGAGAACCGCTTGTCTCACTCAGACGAACACTGCCCGCATGGTTAATAAGTGATCTTCCCATGTAGATGTGTGAATCAGTACATCGTCAACATAATTGGTAACACCATCGAGGCCATCTAAGAGTATGCGCATCATGCGACTGTATGATGCGCCATCGTTGACTAGACCGAAAGGCATGACGCGGAATTGGAACAACCTTTGGGATTACAAAATGCGGTTTTTCCTTATCTTCCTGTTCCATCCTTATTTGCTGGTATCCTTTGGAGAAATCGTTGCAAGCAACTGATTTACCCTACAGAAGTTCAGAATATTGACATATATGGTTTTTGAAAAGATATTGGTCTTCTACGAGTCGTATAGATTCATTCCTAAAAATTTGTCGCTCGAGGTTCAAGCCATCTAAGGGGAAAACCAACTAAAACAAACAATGCAAGCTCGATTATAATTTTATTTTTAATTGCATGTATTTTTTATTATCAGTTATACAACTCTACACATTTTTATTCTACCGGTGAATTATTAATCGACACAGGGGCGATTCCAGAAAGGGTTGTCAATGGGGGAAAACCTACAACTGAGGCTCGCCAAAAATAGCGCTATCGCTGTCGGATCATGACAACCGAAGTCGGGTTAGGAGGGGGGTGCTATTGATTTTTTGTTTTAGTTGTCAGTCGTGAGTGTAATATTTACCAAAATGTATAATGGTGATAGTGTTGAATTGTTGAATTAAACTAATATTGCTACGCTATTGTTTCGAAGGTAGACATAGTCTGTGACGCAGGGGCCGTTTTCCCGAAGAATTCGCCACGCGCGAGTGGTTCCTGGGATTGTTAGGTTACGTTTTTCGTATTATGCGTACATTACGTTTTACGTTCCGAGCAACTGATTTACACCATACATGTGAGAATCTTGACATATATATGGGGTGCTGTTGAATTTCTTTTGCTGCCGCGCTACGCCTGTTAATACGATATGTCCAAGCAATGCAAATTATACATACAAAACATTTCGATTATGTACCAGTATAAAACATACAAACGAACACAAATTAATCAAATACGTCATGTAGAACTGCCATTTGCAGTGATATTGATTTCACGTGATAAATGTATGGATATTAAGGCTAAGCATCTTCGTGTTCGATGTTCAATGCTTTGTTTCTCGCGCAAGATGTTTTTGATGACCTTGTTTATCAGGAATCCAACACCATTTGTGTGCCTGTTTTCTTCTCCACCGTAATAGAGTGTGTGTCTTTCCTCGGTTTGCATCTCTCCATATATCTTCCATCTTGTCACACACAATCCCGTGAGGTGCCAGGTGTATCTTCTCAATTTATGCGTGAGCACTTTTTGTTTTCCTGTTTGACTCAGTGTCCTCACGTTCCAAGTTCCCGAGATGAAGTTGTTTCTTCCACGTAGACTTGTTGCTGTAGATGGTGTTCCACCAGTGAAATGTTTTGTCGCGTTCGCCGTGATAGATGATGGATGGCGCGGTCCTTGATATCCCGGGCGACGACCGATCTGGTACGGCGTTTTGTGAGCTGCATGCCATCATGTGGGCTGTATTACCTGGCGGAACCCATCCCTTTCCAGGCGTGACCACAGCCGAGGTCCTCCAACTAGGTGGATCGCCTTGGTCCTGGACACGAGGCCGTTGAGCTCACCTGGGTGCCCCTCCGCCCTGGCCGGTGACTTCGTCATGAAAGTTCTTATGCACAGTGATGCCCTTACGTGTTACCGTCACCCTCTCGCGTCGTTTAGACCGCCAGCTGAAACGGTTTACCGGAGTGTGGCACTTGGGGCCAGAAGTGAGAGATTTAGGAGATAGATATGGACCAGTGTTTCCATCCATCCAACAAGTAGGATGCAGTTGCCGGAGAACAAAAATGTAATATACCTCTGTCCAGAACCCCCTAAATGCCACATTGAAAAATTGAAAATACGAAATCTTATACATTGGGAACCCAGGGACTGGATTCACAGCTGACAATCTAGAATAAAAGCAAGTCCCCAGGGAAGTACTCATATTCTATGGAGACATTCGCTTTCCCTTGAGTTCCATCACACGGAACAATAAAAACGAAACGTTATGGTTGCGACAGTGTCCAGCGGTGGCTTTACCTTTCGGTGTCTCGTTATATTAGTGGAGGGAAACGGTGGCGCCACGGTGCGAAGATGATCGACGTTATGCTCACATATTTTGTAGGCGTCGACTTCACAATCATACAGCTGGTTTTTGGGCTATTACCTAACATGTATAATTTAGAAGTAGTGCTCGCCAATGTATAACATGTCTAATAGTGTCGTTAATCTTTACATGGTAACCAATCACATTACTCGAATCTGTTAGTTGAGTGAGTTGATGGTATACAGAATTGGTCGCAAAACGGACACCTCCACCAGACCGCGACCCGTAATCGTTCGCTTTAAATCGGAGAAGACACGCGACAGAGTGTTTCAGTCAAGAGCTTCACTTAAACAAAAGAACGAACGAGTAGCCTAGCGACGTTTGAAGATGTTCATCAATGAAGATTTGACAATAATGCGCTCAAAGTTGGCTTACGCAACAAGAGTGTTGAAAAAGGCAAACACAATCAGAGACTGCTGGACTTACAATGGGAACATTGTAATCAAGGATGTCAACAACGTGATTCACAGGATATACACCTCGTGTGAGGTGGACAAGTACCAATGACATGCAAGGCATAGCACCAAATGACGGTGATAATGATGTGAACAATTAGTTGATGCTCACGTGACATTTCTGACAGACATGAAATCTAGTTCTGCCATTGGCAATGTCTGCTATATGAACTGTATGCATGTAAATAAGTTGGTTAAAAGGTATCCGTTTTTCTATTAACGTAGGTTTTTGTTTCTCTTTAATATCTTGTTTTGCTATTTGTAGTGTTCCCTATATCAACTTTTTTAAATATATCTTAGTGCAGTTTGTTACTCACTTGTGTCGTGACTTGTGCTCCGTTTTCTGTTTAATGCTTCTTAATTTTCCACACGACTTTTTATTTGTTATAATATAATAACCTATGCATTTATATATATTGGAAATGTGTTGGGTTAAATGCATTAGATTGCATTAGCATTTGCAATGTCTGCTATAGGAACTATATGTATGTAAAAAAGCTTTTGTATTAACGTGCGTTTACTTTTAATACGTTGTTTTGCTATTTGCAGTATTCTCTAAATCATTTTAAAAATCTCTTAGTGCAATTTGTCACTCACTTGTGATTCGCTTTCAGTTTAATGTTTATTTATTTTCCACACATGACTTTTTATTTGTTATAATATAATAAACTTTTTGCATTTTTTTTGCATTTATATAATATGTTGGAAATGTGTTGGTTAGAATGCAGTATAATGCATTAGCTCCTACCACTAGAAACACAGTTTTATTCTAAAGTTTTTTTCTCGGGAAATCTTGTCAAATGGTCCTGACTTTTTTATTACATATCCTTTTTTTCTATAAAAAAATTATAAACATAATGTTTTTTTCTTTTCTATCTCTGACACCTTAAGTAGCTATTTATCATGCACCGCTTTAGCTTTACATGAACAAAATACAAATATTATTAAACAAAATCTAGTAACTCAAACACTAAAGGCACACACTCTTACTGAAACATTACTGCACATTGAAAATATGCTGAGATGGTATTACAAATAATTGTCTAAATAATATTCTAAACATCAGTAATACTGTTGATGAAAATAATTAATTGCCAACAATACGCCGATCGTCATATTATGATTTAAAAAAATTGAATTTGTTAGTTCAAAACAATAATAAACATTTCAGTATCCTAAGCTCAAATGTACAGTCCATTAATGTAAAGGTTAGTGAGCTCGAGGCATTTGTAAATTACTTGTCTTCCTTAAATTTTAAATTTAGCATAATATGTCTCCAAGAGAGCTGGTTATCTGAGAATGATGACTTATCATTGATTCAATTAAATGGATATGACTGTATATCCCAAGGAAAAAGTTGCAGCACCAAAGGGGGGATTATTAATATATATAGATAAACACTTTTATTATGAAGTAAAGATGAAATTAAATATGTATGAACAATGGGAGGGACAAATAATACAAGGTAAATAGAGAAGGCTTATCGCAGACAGTCACTATAGGAAATATATACCGACCACCAAGGCCTTTAACTGAAAACTGTAACGAATTTATAAATTAATTTGCAATAGTCATATCATCTATGCAACATCATCAAAACAACAATATTATTCTTGCAGGGGACTACAATATAAATATTCTAAAAATAAACGAGCAACATCACTGTAGCACTTTCTTTGACATGTTAACTTCATTTAGTCTCTACCCCAAATTACCCTTCCTACTAGGTTCACAACATGTACAGGTACACTTATTGATAATGTTTTATGTAATTTAACAAAGCATGTTTTGCAAAGTACAGCAGGAATATTAATACAAAAATTGTCTGATCATCAACCTTATGTTATGCTTATGAACACTGCTCTAAAAGAGGAACATATTACACAATTTATACAAGTTAATGTACAAAATAAAGAGGCTATATTAAAAGTCAGAAATGATATAATCTCTTCTGAAATACATAACACATTAGATTCATGTTCAAACGCTGATTCAGACCATAATTATAATATTATCATCAATGAAATAAATAAAGCTAAAAATAAATATATGACTATGTAGCGTCAAAGTAACATAAAACAACTCACTGGTGAAGAGAGAGAACGTTTTAATTGCAGCACTCACACACACGTCGCTTTTTGTCTGACTGCTCCCAACAAGCAAGTGTTCCACATACCGGTCAACCTCGCATAATGTCATTGCATAACAACGCGGCATTCTGCCAACGTCGCCGCCGACGACGACCGCCGAGCAATAAAGGACACGCCCAAAATACACTGCACTTCTAAGCCACACTGCACTTCTATACAACACTCCCCCCTGATTTTCAGAACATCATATACATCATGGTTCATATACAACACTCCCCCCTGATTTTCAGAACATCATATACATCATGGTTCATAAAGATCTGGGGGTCGTTTCTCCCGGGAGCTTCGCCTGGGCAGAGGTCGGTCTACCTCTTCCTCACTGTCAGAAGACTCCCCCTCAGATCCTTGAGGCGCAGGAAGCCGCGGAAGATCTTCGTCGTCACTGAATGTCTGCGACCTCTCGGGAGGAGCAGCCTCCGGTGGTACAGCCGAGCGTAGGTCGCGTACGTGTCGTGGCATACCATCCACCTCCATGGTGTGATCGGAGATCACTCCCGTCACAGTTCCCAACTTGAACTTCGTGTGGCACCGGTTCTCTGACGGCTTCACCCACACGGCGTCTCCAACGTCATATGGACTGTCGATTGCGCCTGGCTCATTGTGTAGTACGCGGTCGATTCCAAGCACTCGTATCTCGTAGTTGTAGAGTTTGTTCGCAGGGGCAGTTGCCGGGTCGACATCATCTTTCGGCGCCACATTGTACCAATAAACGGCCTCCGCAATTGGACAACACTTCCTCGCCGCAATGCGCTTCACCGATCGATGACACCTCTCGGCAATCCCATTCCCGGAAGCAACATAGGCACATCTAAAACGAACCCGCAGTCCCCATCGCTCCGCAAACTGCTTAAACGCACCACTGCGAAAGGCCGAGTCGTTGTCCATGAGCAGCTCCACCGGCGCCCCACGCTCGAAGAACACCAACTCAAGCTGCTGAATCACACTGTCAATGTCCTGTCGTTGCAGGCGTCGCCTAACGGCGAACCGTGTCGGCCCGCAGTCGATTAGAGTAAGGTAATGACAGCCCTTGACATGGGTCACGTCCATATACCAACCCTGTGCCAGATCTCATCAACATTCAGCTCTCCCTTAGCCCACTTTACAGGAGCTGGGTCGATAGACTGGCAAACTTGACAGGCTTTAACAACTCGCTGCACCTCCTTCCTGGTCACCGCCGGGCTCAGCTTTCGCGAGAAATATAGCGTGCGCTTAATTCCATGATGCCCGGTGACCTCGTGAATTCTAGCAATCCTTTCATCAGGCAGAGGGTCAACGGCACCGCCGCACACAGCAAAAGTCGGCTTTTCGCACATGTTTGGCTTCCCAAGCCATTTATGAGGCACACGTGTCAGAGCGTCGGCCCGATTACATTCTGACCGGACAAGTTCGATGTCCAGGGCCAGACCATATTCGTCTACCAGTACCTTGATTGTGTTAACACGTCTACGAATCAACATCTCACTGGATGCCTTGGTCTTCAAACGGACTTTTCCGCTCAGGGCGTTCAAGATCCAGTGATAAACAGTTAGAGAATCTGTTCGCAGGTGCAGCTTCTTCAACTTCCACGCGAGCGCCGCATTGACTCCTTTTATCACTGCGTCCAGTTCAGCCATATTTATGTGGGAGGAGGCATCTTCGGACCGCAGCCAGCTCGCATCTTCCACCACGTGACCGTCCACCTCAATCGCGACACCCAGTGCCAAGGAACTTGCGTCCACCCACACCGTCGCCTCATCACCAACGACATCCTATCGACCTTTTGCTGGATCATCCTGTTTCACTCTTCGAACCGTGTCTTCCAGCATTGCGCGCAGCGACTCATCACAGACCTCCTCATCCCACGTGCTGATCGACGAATTGGCCCTCCGTTTTATGAACGCCGTTGCAACTCGGAGCCAGCAGCACACCGGCAAGTGGCCGACGAGCTTTCCACAAAACGAGAACACCGAGCGCCTCATCAGCGTGTTCGGAACCTCGTCGAACGCGTTGTTGCGCTTCCAACGCAGCTCTCCTCGCTCCCCCCAAACTTCCAGGCCCAACACTCTAGCTCCGTCAGCCACACGTTCCGCTGATTTACATTCAAGACCGTACCGCAACAGATGGTTCTCGACGCATTGAACTGAGGCCACGTCCTCGTTTACGAAGATGTCATCAAGGTAAGACGAAGTGGCACGGTCGACAGTCTCGTCCTGCGTCAGCACCGCGGTAAGCACAGATTTCATAACACTGGGCGCCACATTCAAACCAAACCCCAACCTCGTGAGGCAGTACCTTTGCCCATGAAAGATCACAGTTTGGAAGGGCCACAGAGATTCATGGACTCGTATCTGCAGGTATGCTCTGCGAAGGTCAACAATTGCCACGTTAGTTCCTAGTCGCCGCCACTCTCGTAGCTTGTCAGCACAAACATCCGCGCTCGCTTTGAACGCGTCCACGTACGAGTTCAACTCACGGAAATCCATCACCGGCCGTACCTTGTCTTTATTCTGCTGAACAATCGCCATCAGCGGTATCAACCCTTTTGCAGGCCCAAACTTCTCATCATCATAGGGCTTCAACCACCCGTTCGTTATCCACTCTTCAATTTCCGCCTCGTAGCTCAATATGGCACTAGTCGGGGTGGAATACTCGGCAACTCTGTTTCGCAGAGCGTGAGGCTCGGCGTCATCCGACCATTTCCATGCAACAGTCCAAGCTTTCTCCCTAGCGTCGAACGAAACACAGAAGTCCGGCTCGTCAATCTCGATCGCAGCCGCGCAGACCGGTTTCTCGTCTGTCTTAGGCGCCCCAAAACGTGACGCAAGCGAAGGGAAGATCGTCACGCCGCCTAGAGCTGAGATGCCGTTGATTCCCAGGATGAACTCAAAACCCAGTGGTTTGAAGTCAACAACATAAACATCAACCACCACTGAGTCGCCGTTACTAACACGGAGCTAAACGCGGCCAACACCTTCACAGCGTTGCCTTTGACCGCTCACAGTCAACACGTCGGCACTTTTTCTCGTCCACGATGCGCAGCACGGCGCGTGAACGATGCAGTGTGAGCACCCAGAGTCAATGAGAGCAACACACATGACACCGTCAACGGATACCTCCGTCACCGGCAAAGCCGCGGCGCTTACTGGACGTCGGGGTTGGAGGCTAGCGCAAACGGCCTCCCCCCGTTCTCGTTTCCCGGACACGACGACGCAAAGTGACCAAGACCATCGCATTCGTAACACCTCATACCGCCTCGTCCGCCACCTCGTGCACGCCCGCCATATGCATTGCCGCGACCCTTCCGGCGGCGCAGACAATCTCTGGCCAGATGATTCGGCAGGTTGCACTCGAAACACAGTAACCCTGACGTCACAGCCGTTCGCTTCACTGGCGCACCAGCACCCATTCTCACCGCACTAACAGCGGCCGCAACACCAACCTCATCCTTCAGGACGGCTCTCGCTCTTGTCAAAATTTGATCAATTGGCAGCTCATCCATACGCGAACCAGCTCTAAGCAGTTGTTTCACAGTATCAGGCAGTCCTGCTACAAAAGCGCACGCAAGCGCTTTGTCACTTAGTCCGCCGAACGGCACAGCGAGCCTACGCAGCTCCGCCAGAAACACATCTACCGTCTCCCCGGGCTGCAGCCTCCTTGCTACAAATTGTTCATAAGCTTTGAACGAATCAACAGCAAAGGCGGTTCGCAGCGCTTTCTTAATCTTCTCACTGCCCTTCTTGTCCGCGTCAGGGAGTTGCTGGTAGACGGCGAAGGCGCCGCCAGTCAGACGAAGCGGTATAACACTTTCCAAGTGGACTATGCCACGCAAATTGCAAACAAGTTCCGCTTTCTCCAGCCACTCTACAACATTCTGGGTGGCATCTCCGCTGAATTCCGGGATTAGACGCAGTTCTATCGCGCTCTCCACCATTGCTCAGTATAGCCGGAATAGCTTGTAGCGTCAAAGTAACAGCAAACAACTCACTGGTGAAGAGAGAGAACGTTTTAATTGCAGCACTCACACACACGTCGCTTTTCGTCTGACTGCTCCCAACAAGCCAGTGTTCCACATACCGGTCAACCTCGCATAATGCCATTACATATCAACGCGGCATTGTGCCAACGTCGCCGCCGACGAAGCCCGCCGAGCAATAAAGGACACGCCCAAAATACACTGCACTTCTAAGCCACACTGCACTTCTATACAACACTCCACCCTGATTTTCAGAACATCATATACATCATGGTTCATATACAACACTCCCCCCTGATTTTCAGAACATCATATACATCACGGTTCATATACAACAGACTAGCAAATTAGTGAAATTTAATTTATAAATTAATTTGCAATAGTCATATCATCTATGCAACATCATCAAAACAACAACCTTATTCTTGCAGGGGACTACAATATAAATATGTTAAAAATAAACGAGCAACATCACTGTAGCACTTTCTTTGACTTGTTAACTTCATTTAGTCTCTACCCCTTCCTACTAGGTTCACAACATGTACAGGTACACATATTGATAATGTTTTATGTAATTTAACAAAGCATGTTTTGCAAAGTACAAGAGGAATATTAATTAAAAAATTGTCTGATCATCAACCTTATTTAATGCTTATGAACACTGCTCTAAAAGAGGAACATACTACACAATTTATACGAGTTAGTGTACAAAATAAAGAGGCTATATTAAAAGTCAGAAATGATATAATCTCTTCTGAAATACCAAAAAAAATTGATTCATGTTCAAACGCTGATCCAAATCATAATTATAATATTATCATCAATGAAATAAATCAAGCTAAAAATAAATATATGACTAGCAAATTAGTGAAATGTAATCAATATAAGCATAAAAAAATCTACATGGAAAACTCAAGGCTTGCAAACCTCAATACGATACAGAGACAAACTTTACAAACAATTAAAAATCACACACTCTGAATCTTTTGAATATGGCGTATTATTGATTAATCTAAAAACATACAATAGTATTTTGAAAAGAAGTTTTCGCAAAGCAAAGCAATAATATTTTTGACAAATGTTTTAATCAATTTAAATTTCTTATAAAAAACCACTTGGAAAACTATAAATGAAATCCTGTCTAAACATAAAATTAATAAATCATTTCCAAAATATTTTTAAGAATCCGATTCTATTGTGACAGACAAATTAGAAATTGCAAATAAATTCAATACATTATTTACCAATATAGGTAGTAATCTGGCTAATGATATTAAATATAAAGGCATTCATGATCATTCATATTATCTAAATAAAATAGTAAACTATTAAATTTATATTTAAATATTTTGAAGAAGATACCATAAAGAGAACAATAATTAATCTATCCAAAAAAAGTAGCTGTGGGTGTGATGGTCTCTCTACCAAACTGCTAAAAATGCTTGAACCTGCACTAACCAAATCTTTATCTTTATTAACAAATCAAGTATTAACCACATGCATATTCCCTGATAAACTAAACATTGCTAAGGTAATTCCCATTTATAAAAAAGGTGAGCCAGCAGTATTCAATAATTATAGACGCATATCTCTTCTATCAGCTATTTCAAAAGTACTTAAAACATTATTTTTGACCAATTA
The DNA here is from genome assembly GCA_963995525.1 of Escarpia spicata. NCBI lineage: Eukaryota > Metazoa > Annelida > Polychaeta > Sabellida > Siboglinidae > Escarpia > Escarpia spicata. Next base: position 50,646,185 of record OZ023206.1, on the reverse strand, counting down.
TCATCTTATTTGAAAGACCCTAAGCTTTTTTTGACCATCAGTATGGATTCCGACCTAAACATTCAACTGAATACGCAGCACTAGAATTAATATATATAATAATAACCAAACTGGATAAGGATGAAATACCCATTAATATTTACCATATCTAGATACCATTGACCATTTAATTTTAATTGACAAATTGAAATATTATGGTATACATGGAACACATCTGAACTTATTCAGCAGTTACCTAACAAATCGTAAACAATATACGGAAAATGACAATATAAAATAAAATATGTTATTAATAACAACAGGTAAATCACAAGGTTCAATCTTAGGAACCCTGTTATTCATCATATACATCAATGATTTTGCACAAGCCAGTACATTTTTAAATTTCATTATTTATGCTGATGATACAACTCTAGTTAGTACACTAAACACTTTTAGCGATAACATACATGACGAACATTTAGAATCTTTAATAAATGAAGAACTTTTAAAAATAAATGAATGGCTCAAAATAAATAAACATGACATTTCAAAAGGCAAAGCAAAATATACAGACACTTACCCTGAAGGTAGACAATGTAAATATTGAACAAGTCAAAGAATAATTTGTTTGGGTTTAATTATAAATACAAATCTAAACTGGAAAAAGCACTCTGAAAAATATCAAATGCTTGTTCTGAAAAAAAATTGGCATTTTAAATAAATGTTAACATGTGTTACCTCTTCATATTAAAATAATAATATATAATTCTGTAATAGTGTCACACATTAATTATTGCATCGTGGCGTGGGTTTTCAATCAAATAGAATAATAAAACTTCAAAGAAAGCCCTGCGAATTATTACCTTAAGTAATTATACTTCCCACACAGAACCACTTCACACAAAAATCAACTTGTTAAAAGTAGGTGACATTCTTAAATTACAACAATTACAATTTTAATATAAATATTTACACAATGAATTACCAGTTTATTAAAAAAAAACTGGAGAATAATGTTTAACTATGAGGTACATAATCACGATACAAGAGTCAATAATAAAATATACACTTATAAAATTAAACATGAATTTGCTAAGAAATGCCTTAGGCATAATTTACCACTTTTACTAAATAACATTCCTGATATAGTCAAAGAAAAGCTTTGTACACACAGTTCACAAGGATTTGCCAAGTATGTTGAACTTTATTTTTATAAAACTATCAAGTAACATGCACCAGGCAAAATTGCTATATATGTATGCAAAATTAAGAACCGACAACCACCTGTCAACTTGATACAGTACAAAACAGTGCCTGAACGACAAACTCAATAATTATGTAAGTTTGCTCACACTACACACATGCATACATATTATGTTTTTTTTTTTTATTCTGGAAGAATTTGATTAGGTGATGTATTGATTCAGTTAAAGTTTTATTACAAAAGGTGGCTCCTCGACAGCGACTACCACAGTCTTAGAGGAGTCTCCTGACCCTACTTTTCGTTATGTATCATACATTATGCCATGTTTACTATAAGGTCATATATTTGTAATATCATTTTTTTTTGTCATGGATGTATAGTATGTATTATTTGAAATGTCTGGGTCAAACAAAACAAATTCTTCTTCTTCTTCTTCTTGTGATGGCGTTTCTATTCTTTTAATGTGAGCAACAAACGGGTGATTCAGCCGGAGATCAAGTGGTACACTTACACAGGCGCGGCGTGTTTGGTTTACTCAAACCTCTTGCCGGATATCCAGCGTAGAGGTCACACCACATTTTTTATCATCGCCTTCCACGTGGGGCGGTCAACGGCCAGCTGCTGGGCCGCCTCAAGCGTGAAGCCCAGTCCATGCAAATCGTGCTTAACACAATCGATCTTTCGACGGCGAGGGCGCCCACGGCGGCGTTTCCAGCCGGTGTTTTGTGGGTGGAATTGTTACAATAGAGCGGCAAGGTATTTTGGTGCCGTACGGTGCAGGTGGCCGAACCATCGAAGGCGTCGCTGGGTGATGAGTATTGCCACATGTTTCTGATCAGTACGTTCCATGATCGTATTATTGCTGATGTAATTGAACCACTTTATGTTCTCGAGGCGTTGGAGGCTCTTCATGGAGAAAGCATCGATTTTCTTGGCCTGTTTAATGGTCAGTTGCCAGGTCTCTGACGATATTTACAGCACTGAACGTCTATAGCTTGGTACACCGCGAGATGAAACGTTTGCGCCACAGAGCAGTTGACAGTCATTTCATTGCACCCGCTGCTTTATCGATTTTAACTGCGACCTCGTGGTCGACAGAGCCATCAGCAGATATGACGGAACCCAGGTAAGTAAACTCATCCACATAGTCGATGGTTTCGCCATTGATCGTGATGGGGTTGAGTAAATCGATGTCTGCGCATATCGCTTTCGTTTTGGCCCAGCTGATGGAAAGGCCAACAACACTGGCTATAGAGCAGATATATTTGAGGACGACGTCGAGGCAGCACGCGATGTGCAGAAGATGGCAATGTCATTTGCATAACCCAGGTCTGTCACGACAGTGTCTCCAAGTCTAATGCCGAGGGAAGAACCGGCATTTATCTCCAGTTGTACCATGATATGGTCAATGGTGAGATTGAACAGGTCAGGGGCAACCTCACAGCCTTGACATACATCGGAGCCAATGTAGAAAAGATCTGAGGAATCATTACCGAGGCGGATACAAGTCTCAATGTAGCTGTATAGTAGCTTGAACAATAGGCATATCTTTGGGGGCCAGGCCAATGTTTTGAAGTAGCAACCAGAGGCTCTTGCGTGTCAATACTATCAAAAGCAGCTTTAAAATCAAGGTGGTTTAACGAAATTAATTTAACTTTTCGATAATCTGGCGTAGAGAGAATATCTCATTAACCGTGGAACGGCCCGGAACGATACCAGCCTGTTGGACTGTTCTTGTTGACCTAATAGCGTCAATAGAACGATGTAGAAAGATGAGTGCGAAAACTTTTCCAGGTATCGATAGAAGTGTTATTCCTCTGTGATTGCTGCATACCAGGCGGTCGCCCTTGTTTTTCCAGAATGGAAGGATGATACCACGTCTCCAATCAGTAGGGATTTCTTCGTTTACCCAAACACAGTTTATGATATTTTAAAGCCTCACAATCATAGAGGATCCGCCTGCGTTGAACATTTCAGCGGTGACATTGTATATTCCAGCTGCGCGTCCATTCTTCAGTTTGGAGAGAGCTTTTGTCACTTCCTCGATGGTTACAGGAGAATCTAAGACAGGGGACTGTGGTGTACACTAACAGGAGTATGAGACGTGTTGTCACATGGATCCGGTTCCGGCGGGGGCTTGTTGAGGAGATTGTCGAAGTGTTCTTTTCAACGATTGGGGCTGTCTTGTTTGTTTGTAAGATTATACCGGTTTTATCCTTAACAATATTGATATTGTTGTGGATTGTGTGACCAGCTGCCAGGGTTCTGAATTCCCGATACATGGTGGCATGATTGTTGTGAATGGCAACATTCTCGATGCATTTCGCTCTACAGTTCCAGTAGGTTTCTTGATCCTGTTTGAGGGCGTGTTTTCGAGACTGCTTCAGTTTTCGGTAGGAGTCATTGTTGCCAGAGAGACAAGCTTCACGACACTCGTCGATGATTGAGAGTCGTGATCCATGGTTTACGAGCAGTTTTGACAAGGCCGATGGTAATGTCTGTAGCTTGGGATACTTCCGAGAGAAGTAAGCGCGCTAAAACGGTTAGAGATCTAAATGGCATAGACATTTTGAATATTTTGTTCACATAGAAGACTAGTTTTATACCGCGGTGCAGGTTTGAATTTGGCAGGCGTTTTCAATTTGAGTTTGAGCTTGGCGATCAGTAGGCGATGATCAGTTTGGAGAGTTCAGCATCAAGATAAGTACGGCAATTATGTATTAATGAGAGTCACTGGCGACTTATTATAATGTAATCAATCAACTTTGTTGTCCTGCCATTGTTGCTATACCACGTGTATTTGTGAATATCTTTACGAGGGAACCATGCGAGACCATTTGAAAAGCACGTTTGAAGAAGTCGTTCACCGTTGTCGTTTGTTTCGTCGGGAGAAATGGGCTCAATAACACTGTGCCAGAGGTACATTGAGGCAGACGATGTGGATACAGTCGCATTGAGATCGCCGAGAATGAGAGTAACGTCATGAAGGCTAACGGTTGAAAGAGTGTCCGTGAGTGATTAATAAAATCTCTTTGTCAGCTTCGGAGGCCACATTAGTTGGAGCGTAGCACACAATGACAGTCAACTTGCCATGTCGTTGATGCAGACAAGCGTTGAGGAGCCGAGACGAAATGGGCTCCCAATTAATGAGGGCATGGTATGACTTCAGATTGAGGGCTAGGACGACACCCTGAGAACGACATTCAGGACAAGACCAGACCACCTTTGTTCGCCAATCAAAGGCCAGTGAGTTTATGTGAGGCCAGCAAGACTAATGTTGTACTTCTTTGGTTCTCTTGTTAGGAGAGAGGTTGTGCCTGGAGTGTTGAGTGTCAAAACATTCCACGTAGTTATTCACGTGTGTTTACGAAGGTCAATATCATGTCCGTTGGCGGTTCGAGGTCGATTCTGTAGAATGTCCGATCGTAACGAATTTGATGTGACTTGTAGAAGCAAGGTACTGTGTTGGTCAGGCCACACACAAGCATTTCACCAGGATGCCGAGTTAGAGCATCGCTGGCAACGGTGAGATAAGGTTAGTTGTACATGGGCTGGTCATCATAGACCAGGTGATGACCGTTACAAGACCCACGCACTTCCAATGGCACGAACGTGGAGGTCTCCTACAACCACCACGACAGGATCAGGTAAGCCACCAAGAAAGAACGACGGTCATAATGTTCAAGGTGATATCTCGGAACAGTCAGCAGACCTTGTTCTGCCGACCTACGTGATCTGCTCGGCGTGTAGAATGTCAGGAACGATGAGATGTACGCAGGGCCGAGACATTTCCTAATCAACGCGATGCTTCGGAGGTGACAATATGCCACCTGGCAAAAACGACTCACTTGATTCAACATCGACATAGTGTTGTCGAGTAGAACGCCGATGTCGTGTATAACCGGCTTCGGCGAAACAGCATAGCCACATACATCAATGACTTGGTCAAAAGGCGGGTGAACAAGTTTCCGATTGTTCATTGCAGATATGACGATCGCCTCGGTTTTGTTCTCGTTAAGCAAGAGAATACGGTAAGACATCCACGCTTTCACATCGGTGGTACAACGAGATATTCGGTCGGTGTCCATTGTAAGTGGCTGGTCACGGGGAATGTCCACATGTGACAGCCCAGGTGATGACCGTTACAAGACCCACATGATTAAGTCCAGGCAGTAGATCGTGAACAGAAGAGGTCCGAGCAAGCTACCTTGAGGCACACCACATGTTAGATCGACACTTTTTGAAATTATGTTGCCAAATTTAACTGCATGTGTTCGCTGTGACAGACACGACTTCAACCAGCACAGTGCGTTGCCACGCACGCCAATTCTGTGCAGTTAATTGAACAGTAAATGGCGGTCGACAGTATCAAAAGCGGCACTGAGATCTAGTAGCACAAGTATCACTCTCTTCTTGTTGTCCAGATAAAGCATCATGTCGTCCTGTATGCGTACTAGGGCTATTTCACAGCTGTGCATACGCACTTCGAAGATGCCGTTCGTATCCATGTGCTGTCGTATTTGGATTGCAATTCATCTCTCTGCGAGTTTCGAGACGAAAGACCATTCCTCTTTAACAGCGGTGTTTCTATGGCATGTTTCATGGCGACAGGTAGTGATGCCGATAAGATGGACATGTTAACAATGCTGGTTAACACTGGTCCAAGAATGTCAATGTTAAACTTAAGCATGCTTCTAGAAATGATGTCAATGCTGGAAGAAGATTTGCTGGATGTCTTCTCAACCAGACCGCATATGTCGTTGACTGTAGCAAGTTGAAAGTCGCACAATGGTTCTTCAATACGGCATTCGATGTCGTGTAGGAATGCAGTTGGCATTGCGAGCGTGCAGTCATCAGCCGTGTACTGATATCAGTGATCTTATATGTGAAGTAAGAGACGAATCGCTCTGCTAGCTCATCCGGGTAGTCGTCACATTACTGGGGAGCACAGGCGTACGAGTACGACTCATCAAATTGTTCGTGATGCGATACATTTCTTTGGTATCGTGAGATGTAGCTTCGATTTCAGCACAGTAATAGCCATATTTGGTTGTGGCGATGCTCTGTTTACGCAAGCCACTGTAAATTTCACGATGGACAGCTAGCCGCGTGTGACGCCACTTGTGTTGCCGATGTCACATGTTTTAGGTTTACATCGTTCAGCAATGTAGTTAAGTCACGTGCATCTTTGTCGTCATCGTTTCCATAGCGAACATTGAAGTCACCGTGTATAACGATTCAGGTTTTTCGAAGCGAAACGCATTAAAAAAATTCGTCGAATTCTACGAGGAATTGGCAAAAGGACTTCGACTTGCGACCAGACGATGGTGGTCGTTAAATTACAAAGAAGTGTGCAGTTGCCGCAAATCTCGACAAGCGTAGCACCACTTCAAGGCTTTCGAAAAATTCCGCGGGCCATGGTCTGGATAGAGAAAAATGGAAGGAGGTCTTAAGAAAAAGCCCAATTCCCCAACCCCGTCGGTCGCTCCGCGGGATATGTTTAAAATTGTAACCGTGAGGGCCCATCGCTGAAATGAAAGTCTCATCATTGTTGCACAACGACGTCTCTGTCAGGCGCAGAATGACGACATGTCGTGTGTTCACATATGTAGTCTGTGACAAAGTCTGCTTTGTTACGAAGAGACCTTACGTTTAACAGCCCAATCGTGGCAGTAGTTGGGCTATCAAACGTAAGTCGAATCAGATTCTGACTTCAGATGTTACGTCTCGCGGTAAACGATGGACGGGGTGATGGTTACTTAGCACATTAATTGCTCTTTGCTTTGACCTCCCTGCCCTACAGCCCCTGCGAGTCCGTCGATTGTTCAAGCGTCCAAATGGTCCAATTGGTCCAAGTGATGCCGCACAAACTTCTAGAAATCTGTTCACAATGGCGCGTCCAATCCGAAATAGTCAGTTCAATTGTACGCGAACATGCTGTGAAGAATGGCTGTACAGTGGTCCTGTTGTTGCCGTCACGCCTGGTCGATCAGTTCACTGTACAGGTATAAATTACTAACATACTGAAGAGTCACTAAACATTTCCCAAAACAGCATAGTCCATCATCGATCTGATACAATCATAAAACAACTGTAAAAAGTGCAATGCCGTATATAAATTAAAAACTGATAAAAATGCCAAATGTATAAGAGTTTGCTATGGTGCAGCCACATAGAGGCGCAACACATAATAAGACAAGTATGTCATTAAACAGCGACACCGTTGCTGTCAATCATATAGCTTACGCCACTCTGGGAGTTGGGGTGTATATCTACGGGTCGACGTAACGAAGCGTGTCGCGGGGGTGGGGGAGTCAGGGTGCGCTTTACCTAACAAATATGTGTTAGCTTTTTTAATTGTCAATGTTTGATTGGTAATGCTTAAAAGATACCAAGTTAGGGGCACTTAGAAGAGTATGTCTTTAAGTTTTCTGAGGCTAACAATAAAAACGATTCCAAAATAGCTTCAATATAATTTTCACTACTAGCAAAATGTTGGTTGGTAGATTAATTGTCAGTCGTGATAGTAATATTTACTAAATGTCAGAGAACTAACTACACCAGTACATATATTTAAACACCATGGCGTGCTCGCAGATACTCATTGTTTGTTCATTGATAGGCCATCACAGTGTTGAATTATTAAATAATAAGTTTCTTGCTAAGCTATTGATACGAGGGTAGACATAATCATATTCTGTCTGCGTCTTCTCCATATTGCCAAGTCCATGACACAGGGACCGTGTTGCCGAAGTATTCGCCACACGACCGTGGTTCCTGCAATTGCTAGATTAAGTATTACCAAAAGTAGATGAGCGAACGATGTTGTTTCGTCGAAACAGTTCACAAATCTACCGATTGAGGCACCACTATCTGATTTCATGGTATAAGCTCCACCAACTCTCAAACGACTGCTAAAATTACATACGCGAAGTAGGAAACCAACACAACGAATTTAGACCCGTTGGGTGGCGTACGTTATTGTGATGCCACGCCGACGTAGAGATATTTCGTGTACTACTCTACTCGGTACCCCCCCCCCCCTATTCCCGGTGTATCCGTGTTATGTTCATGCAGCCCTTTCTCTGTTTGTACTGAATTTACGCCAACTATAGGGTAGGTTGGTATTGGGCAATCAAATTTATTAACACAGGGATTGCCACTGTGCACATATAATATATACAATAGTCACATCTTGTGCACAGCCAGGTACATCGAGATTACAGAGTGATGGACCACACATGTTATGTACGACACATTTTGTACATTTAGAATAATCATACTAGACATTTACCGAAAAACCCTTGATTGCTGTTATATTAATTACAGCATACCGACTGTAATATGCTTACAGTATATAGAACACAAGGGAAAAAGATACCTGGTGTGCAGACTGCACACCTTTCTATAGTACTAGCCACAGTAATTCAGCTTGATATATACAAAAGTGGGGGATAAAAAAAAAACTATCTTACAACATTCATGTAACATCCCTATTTAGTTATCTTGCATTATGTATGCTCATATGGAAGTAACTAACACACGCTATACGTACAACAGATACAACGGGTGGGTGGGTGGTATTCAACATTTTGTATTCAAATCTGAAGTTGTCACGATGGCGAAGCGAAATGAAGTGACGAGAAAACCTTGCATCGTCTCTAAAGATGGCTTGAAATAATCAAGTAGTTCACTGCATGACAAGTTTGGGATCTAGATTTCTTCACAAAAAACTCTTTCTTTTTTTACAGGCATATAATAAAAAAGGAGGTTGTGGTACCCACAAATATATAACATGTTTCATTTGTATATGACATAATTTAAGTTAAGTTATAGAGATATTATGTGATGATATCTCATTCTCTTGTAAACATTATGAAGGTATGAATTTCAGAGCATACTGTATTTTATGGAATGGCCAGGACAGGCCTAGTGCGGGTGGTGAGGTAACTGGCTGAGGCGATAATTACTTCCAGCTGTTTGGCTTAATAAAACCGCCCAGCGCCTTCAGCCAAACATGATATGCCAGGATTAGGCCCCAGCCTACGATTTGGATTAGCGGTTAAGCCGCCACTTGCGCGTTAGGTATCTGTGTCTCATGTCGTGTATATACTGATATTTCTAAATCTTGATTTCTAACTGTTTGTATACCCTATAGGTCCATAGATTTAAAGGCAGATACAGTTACACTTCGTTGACGTCTACCAAAACGCGAAAGGAAGACCGTTCGAGCGCCGATTACAGATGAGTATCGCTCGTTTAATATTTTCCTTCGTGGTTTCCCTTTGTTTGTCTTGAAGTCTTGTGACGATCAGAAATGGTGTCGGCCGTAATCATGTCGGCTGCGATTTCTGATCTATAAATATTTATTATCGGACATTCTCATGCATATTGGTTGGGCGACTTTGTCGAGTCCGCTAGTTCTCCTGGGTAAATTGCGAACTTCGAAAATCAGGTCGGGCCGTAGAACCAATCGGCCGGACCGTATCTATCTTTTCGCAACCAAATGTCATGCCTATGCCATGGCACAGATTTCGGCGATACAACCTGACATTGTAATTGTTTTGCGGGGTGGCAATGATTTAGGCAGAACATGTTATCCTACTCCACAGTCCGTTGGATCACGGCTTTGTGTCTTTGCCAACGAATTGTTGGCAAGAGGAGTTAAACAAGAATGTCTGTGCCAAATCGAGCGCCGGCGAAGGTGGCGCCATTTTCATTTCGAAAATGGGTCCGCTAGCTTGAATGGCAGCGGTAATTTCTCTGCTAAAAACGGAATGTAACCGGAGCCGGCGCCTGTTTTGCTGGCGACATAAGTATATATGGAACAGCCAAGCGAATATTTTACGATCTGAAGGTGTTCACTTTACTGACATCGGGAACCTTCGGTTATATCGTAGCATCCGTGGGACAAATTTTAAAGCCGTAAGCCGGGTAGTTACGGTTCACTGGTTTTGTTTGTCTCCTGGCATAGCATGACGGGTAAATTGTGACTCCAAGTTATAAAGATTGCCGTTGCAATTGGAAATGTCAGCGACAGATTGCCAATATCAACTTTATGAGTACATGCAAGAATTGGTACCTCGGTGATATCAGTACTACTTGCGCAGTTAATATTGATATACGGCTAGCCAATTTCACAAAGTTTATGCTGCTTTGACATGTTTCATTTCTGAAGGGTGATTGACAAAACTGGTGTTTGCTTGACATAATTAAATTGGCTAGTGTCCACATTTTAAGAGGCCCGTGACTGTTTTTCACCTCTTATTGTTGACGACTATTAATGCCAATAAAGGTTATGGACGTTTGCCAGTTATTAATTACACGCCTGTTGGCTGTAATATTACTTATAATGGCCTTGATCTAAAATTAACTTCTAGGCCGTTTGCCATTAATAACATATAAATGATTATGAATTAAAACAACATTTTAATACCATTTTAATTAAAATCTTAAGTAACTAACAACAGATAATTAATTAATTAATATCAGGTTGCTTGCCAAATTACTGCATCTTGGCCGTTCGTCATTAATACTAATAAAATACTTATCACAGCTGGTTGCCAAGTTCATGGCCAGTCGCTGAAGATAACATATCATGGCCATTTGCCAAATTAACGTGTCTTGGCCGTTTGCCAGTAATCAAAAATACTTTTTATGGCCGTTTGTAAAGTATTGACTCTTCACGGCTGTTTGCCAAAAATAGACCATATCATGGCCGTTTGCCAAATGTACGTCTCTTGGCCGTTCGCCATTAATAACAATACTTCGCATTGTCATGTATTAAGTATTTACGGCCTTTTGCCAAACAATCATTTGATGGCAATTTGCCAAACTACCGTCTCTTGGCCGTTCGTCATTAATAACAATACTTACGATTGTCATGTCTTAAGTGTTCACGGCCGTTTGCCAAACAATTACTCGATGGCCATTTGCCAAACTACCGTCAATTGGCCGTTCGCCATTAATAAAAAATACTTATCATGGCCATTTGCCAAGTATTCAGTGTTCACGGCCGTTCGCCACAAATAACATATCATGGCCGTTTGCCAAATTAACGTCTATTGGCCGTTCGCCATGAATAAATTTCCAATAATAATGATAATAGGTATAACTTAAGTAAAAATATTAATAAAAATAATAATAATTACCGCTTGATGGAGGCATGTGAAATAATGTGATTCCCACCATGTATTATTGGAGCATGTGAAATAATGTGATTACCGCCTTGCGTTACTGGAGGCATGTGAAATAATATGATTACCGTCATGCTTTGCTGGAGGCATGTGTCATAATATGATTACCACCATGCTTTGCTGGATGCATGTGTCAAAATATGATTACCGCCATGCGCTGCTGGAGGCATGTGAAATAATATGATTACCACCAGGCTTTGAAGGAGGCTTGTGAAATAATAAGATTACTGTTATGCGTTGTTAGAGGCATGTGAAATGATATGATTTCCGCCATGCGTTGCTGGAGGCATGTGAAATAATATGATTAAAGATAAACAATGCTTTATTGATCCTCGCACAAAAATGGTGTTACTGTTGCTGCAGCACATACAGTTACAAATATAAACGTACAAGAGTAAAATATAATGTTGTACAGATGGTACAGATACCAACATTAACAACACCCACACATTTCTTACTGCCATGCATTTAGTTGGCGTCATGGTCAAGTTTATGGGTTTTCAGACATGCTTAATATGCTTGACAAATGTGACCAGTACAAGATTGTTGACTATCGTGCATGACGATGGGAGTGAAGTTCTCTGTACTTCGAGTACTGTCCTGTTGTGCATTTATTATTGTAGAATTTCTACTGAAATTCATCCTTGAGTCAGCCAACATCCGAGTCAGAGGCAGGATCGGTTACACTCGACAATATACACTTGGACATGTTTGGCTGCCTGGCAGGGACATTGGCAGATCGATGCTGCGACAACGAGAACTCTTCCGTCTACGTCAGTGAATGCTCGACACAGGAGCCATGACAGTATTCTCAGACTCCAGGTAGTGGTGGACAGTTAGTCGAATGCAAGGATACATTTAGCATTTGTTGGAGCAGGATATAGAACACAGTATGGCATCTTTTGAGAAGCTGCTGCACAGGACACTTGCCTTTGTAACAGCAATCAATCATACTGCACTTATGGCAATTGCAAGTGGTTTCAGTCCAGCAACATATACTTGACTGGAGTTGGGGCAGTATCAATGCGACGCCTTAACCAAGGGTATATACAACATATTTTATGTTACAGGTATGCAACGCAGGACCTATGATCAGACATTGCGTAACAGTATAGGTAATAATGTTTTATTAGGTAATATATTGTTTCTCATGTCATAGTAATAGCTTTTATCAAAAGTAATAGTAATAGATCTGAAAGTAATCGATAATAGTTTAATTACCCCTTTTATTACCTATTGCTGCAAATGTCCAAAACTTGGGTTTGTTTGCATGTTATTCCAACGTGTATGTGGTAAGAGCAAGGGATGTGTACACAATGTACACACAATTACTGATGCGGTATTTACATAACAGGAAATTATCAGTATGCTAATAATTTGATAGCTTCAGCGCATATCTGCTTAGTGAAACAATGCATAATTAGCAAGCCGGTTACTAATTGTTGGGATACACCATAGGAGAGGCTAATAATTGCTTCAACACATTCATAACACACACACACACACACACACACACACACACACACACACACACACACACACACACACACACCAGAAGCTGCATCCTGGTGTTGAATTCAAAGGAAGTTCGTATTTAGGAGAGTATCCTTTGTTTTTTTTTAAACACAGTGCACAACAAGGCCCATACTCTCTGCAAGAGAGGGGTGAATGTTTATACGGTTCCGTCATTTACTAAGCAGCAGTGTTAAGGGAATTTATTCATGCCAAGGTCCCAGTATAGGGTATCCTGTTTGCGTACCTAGATGGTTCGTCTATGCTGCGGAGTGAATTCGACGTGCGGCTCCTCAGCTTTTGTGTCTCCCCAGTCAGCTATGGGGAATCTTTAAGTCTTGTTATGAGCGGGCATGGGTAAGTTGGTTGTGTTTTTTTAGTCACTGAGCATGTATCCTTGTCTGCCAATCTCGGTGGAAATGATTATGCTTTTTGTGACACACATGCATGCTGGAGGGTTAGCCCCAGCATATATCGTTTCAGCATTGGCATCATTCCACAAGATTAATGGGTTTCCCGATCCAACTACTAGTTTGAGTGTTCACAAGTTATTGCACGAAATGTTGGGTCTTTGCGTGATGTCCGCTTGCCTGTCACACACTACCCATCCTCACTCGCTTAGTACAAGCTCTCTCAAATGTGTTCTCTTTACAGTACAAATGTACTATGCAACGGGCCGTGATGGTCCTTGCATTTAGAGCATACCTGCGAATAAGAGAAATGGTATCGAGGGCAAGGTGCAGTGTTCAAAGCTGTTTACATTTAAGACATGTTATGCTATCTGGTGACCTTATTACAGTGTCCTTTGGTCGTTTTAAGCATAGTGCACGACAAGGCCCACAATATCTGCAGGTAAGGGCTGAATGCTTACAAGGTTCTGTCATCCACCAAGCAGCGGTGGTAAGGGAATTCATTCATGCCAGGGGCCCAGTACAGGGTATCCTGATTGTGTAGACGGATGGTTCGCCTATGCTGCGGTGTGAATTTGACGTGTCCTTTAAACGGCTCCTCACCTTTTGTGGCTACCAAACTAGTTTATTTAAAGGTCACAGTCTTCGCATTGGTGCAGCTACAGCAGCAGCTTTGTGAGTGAAATCTGACGCACAAATCAGGGAAGCAAGCAGGTGCACAACGGATGTTTTTAGGAAGTATATCCGACTTGCATAAGTATCTTGGGTCAAAGGTTTGATGTTTCATACGGTGAGGTGGTCACAGGTTCCTCTTGTTGACCTTGTGGCGGAATGGCCCCACCTTTTTGTAATTGCATGTGTCTATTGGTGGTGGAATGTTTGTATTGTTTGCTTAGGTTTATATTCACAGTGGTTTTATACCTCTATAGCGACTAATAATGTATGTCTGTATATTGTCGTCGTGTTGTAGGAATGGGTGCCTGAGAAACTTTGATGGGGCTGTACAAGGGTTCAGTTTCCCATCAGGTTTGCATGTTAGACATCACATTCCTACTATCTTTATGCCCAAAGTGGCTGCATTAGAAGCAATCCACTTTCCAATAAAAAACGTCATCCTTTGGCCAATTTCAAATCTCAAACTACAATGGGCTTGTGTTGGTTATTGCATAAATATTATTATGCTCTATTATTTATTGTTTACATAATATATTATAATAATGTGTGTTATTATAACGTTTAATGTGGTGGATAAGGTTTATTATATGTCAACAAAGCAAGGTTTGCATTAATTAATTTATGAACAAGTAAATCTTACCTCCACTGCTAACTGGTATCTAAGGCTTTCATTGTTTTGCCTAATGTATAATATGTCGAAATCCCGATTCATTCCTACCCGGGTCAGAAATTGGTGGCATTATATTCCAGAAAAAAATATGTGACAAAACATAATAGTAGATGAATGACAATAAATATTTTTTTTTTATTATTACCATTGTTAAATGTTGACAATATTTTGCAGCGGATGTTTGACAATACATCATCCATGTCTGTTGGTGACGGCACATTACATTGTATTTGTGACAGTACATGATCACTGTCTGTTGGTGACAACACATTGCAGTGCACATTTGACAGTGCATTGTTACTGTCAGTTAGCGACAACACATTACAGTGGACATGTGACAACACATTATTCGTGCCTGTTGGTGACAGCACAGTGCAGTGCACGTATGACAGTACTTTATCACTGTCAGTTGGTGACAACACATTGCAGTGCACGTTTGACAGCACATTATCAATGTCAGTTGGTGAAAAAACATAGTAAATGACAATAAATTACCATTGACAATTGTTGACAACACATTGCAGTGGACGTATAACAGTACAGTATCACTGTCCTTTGGTGACAGCGCAATGCTGTGGACATGTGACATTATTGCAGTAAATTATCAATGTCAGTTGGTGACAAAACATAGTAGATGAATGACAATAAATTACCATTGTCAATTGGTGAAAATACTTTGCAGTGCATATATGACAGTACATTATTCATGTCTGTTGGTGACAACACATTGCAGTGCACGTATGACAAAAATCAACAATTATGTCGTTTTTGGTATAGCAAAATATTTGTTTATGGCAGTGGAAGAAGACGGCCAGACGATGTAAGCTCAACTGCTTGCAGTAATGGACGTGATCCCACCTTCAGCACGACCAGGCGTAGCTGCTTCATCAAGTCTGTCATCGGATTTATATCCAATTCGTGGAGCTCCATTTCTTGCCTTCAAGAGTAAGTTGTAATTGTTACAAAATATGAACAAGCACATTTTGATTGACTTTTTGTTGGGTTGTCGAGTACATGTCAACCAGGTCCTAGCACCTTGTCCCATGATCATTCGGACAGAACGTTGAGTCCGACGTGGAGTGTGAGGAGGAGGATGTCCACAGTAGGGTCGTTCGTTGTGCTGGCAGTTATGTCGGTCACTTTCAGCTGCTGTTCCAGAAAGTCTGGAAGTTTGTGTTTGAATGGCAATGTTATATTATATGTGTTACGGGTTTGTATTAATATTTTCTGAGATATTGTGATGATGTTTGTTAACTTATTTGTTTAATATATCAGTGACTTTGCAATCTGTGTTAAAACTAGTTTGGAAGAAAGTCGCTTGAAGATTATGTTAGAGATTAGCTTTCTTGTCCCATACAAATAGTTGTTATGCAATGTTATATGCTTTTTAAGTTGGACATGTTTTTTCGAAAATAAGTGCTTATATAGCGCAATATCCAGTATTCAGGACAGTTCAATGCGCTTTATGCCTTACTCCCTGGCATACCTGTTCATTTGAACATTAGCTCGACTTCTTTGGGAAGCATCCAGCCACGCAACAATTAATGTTCAAAAACTGTTGGTACACAAATACCCATCACCGTCTATAGCCAGGTGATCATTCATACAGCTAATTGAACTGAAGCAATGTAGAGGGAATAAACTTGCCGAAGGTTCGACACGGCAGCACACGATTGGAACCCGGGTTCTCTCGGTTGACAGTTGGACGCCCTAGTCACTGTGCTCGACAACTACTACATCTATGTGTGCCATCTTGTTGATATAAAATGACATCAATTTAGCCACAGTACAGTTAACAACTTGTTAGCACATATAAGCAACCGAACAGTCCCACCAAAATTACGGTACTGTATTAAACAAAGAAATAAACTCCACCAAAAAATACATTGCAAAATAAATTACATGATGTAAAATATTTAACACAAATAGTAATTTCACTATATAAATAACGTCATGATAGCTGCACGAAAATGATGAAAATGTGGCATTAAATACTTGCCTTTACGTTCTATCCCCTTGACATACATGGCCGCCTCCTTCAAATAGGGATGTCTGGTATGCATCGTTGGCCATTTACTCTCTGCATGATGAAGGTCACGATGTATTGCAAGAAACTAGATCAATGCCTTTGTCCCCTGAGTAGTCCATGTATGATACCTGAATTTGTTTGACTGAACAGCCTTCTTGGTGAAGGCACTCTACATCTGAGACGTTATTACTATGCATTTATCACGTTTCTAGCACAGTTTTTAAATATTACTAAATACCAAAGACAAACCTAATCATCACATGTGTTCTGCAACTATATAATAATATTACCAAAATATACACTTTACAATTTTATAAATATTAATTGTGCCGTTGCATACATATGTGTAATTGATGCATGATCAAACAAAACCACTAATACGATTGCGCGATCATTTTTACTTGTATAAAACATGGCTTAAAAGAATGCACCATTATGGAATATATACTTATATATGAACAATCCATATATATTGTTATCCACTGGGACAATTTAAATCCACCCGGCCAAACGTAAAGCGTATGTAACTTTTAAGTATTTGTCTTGTTCTCTTTATAAAAGGGTGAGTACTGATAGTTTTAAATGTAACTATAATTGTGCTCATTTTAAAATCTGTTACATTCTTTGAATACTTGGTAAAATTACATAACATAACGATGTGATATATACCTGCTGCGAAGGGCTTTTACCAAAATGAATCTTTAGGTGCTTTGGGGTCGTTTTATTCCTATCGTTACTCCTCGGCTACTGTAATTGCGTTAACACAAGTAATTGAAATGTGTGTCAATCTTTAATATTCCTCAATACAGCATTAAATGGCACAACATTTGTTACGCAAACATTTCAGTTTCGGCAGTTGTATGGGAATGTTTAATATTGTATTTTGCTATTAGTATTTGTATATTATACGTTTAACATGTTGTTTATTTCAAATCAGTTTCCAATGGAAAGCAGTAATAAATACTTAATTAGATTACTTTTTCCAATCATATGCCCTCTGCTTAATGCATATATATATATATATATATAATTAAAATAATAGAACTAACATGCGAATTAACATATATTACTGCTACGTTTTGGTGTAGAAGTATCGATTCCGCAGAACTACCCTAGGGCTGCCAGCTAGATTTGATGAAATTGACAGCTACGCAACTTTTTTTCGGATTTCGTCCGTCACAATTATTAATGAAAATTACAAATACACTGTGTAATTTCAGTTTGCATAGTACGGCATATACAACGTGGCTAGTGTCAACCACGTGAAAACAGCGTCTATTTTCGAAAATAGGAAACGCCGCGCCAGTACGATTTAGGGGAAATGCCTACAATACACTTGCCAAATTGATAACTAAAAGTGTTGTGCTTTTTTCTTTTTAAACCTTAGATTCTAAAGTTGATAGAGAATGTGATAGCGCTTAAATGATATTTCTCGAAAATTTCCGTTCTCTCGCATCATGCAATTTCAACTTACGAATATCAACTACTCAGATCCTAAGAAAACATGACGGCTAGAATGGTTCGCTCACATGGTTACTAATAAGTCAATACGTCGTACGAGGTACCAGAAAACGACATAAATGTATAACATGCAATAATTGAAAAAGAGCGTCAAAAACCTATCGAGTGGGCGGAGTTGAACTTATCAACAGTTAGAGCGCATGACCAGAGTCTGGCTACCTCTGTAGCGAAAAATCCTGCCGATAAAAATGTATGTATGTTTGTATGTATGTATGTGTGTATGTATGCACGTATGCACGTATGCACGTATGCACGGATGCACGTATGCACGTATGCACGAATGCACGTGTGCACGTGTGTACGTGTGTACGTGTGTACGTGTGTACGTGTGTACGTGTGTACGCGTGTACGCGTGTACGCATGTACGCATGTACGCATGTACGCAGTACGCATGTACGCATGTACGTATGTACGTATGTATGAATGCATTTATGCATGTATGTATGTATGTATGTATAAGTATATTTATATGTATATATATATATGTATATATATATACGTTTAAAGTTACTTAAAAAATATATATATATATATGTGTATATATATATATATATATACATATATATATATATATATATATATATAATTATATATATAGATGTGTGTGTGTGTGTGTGTGTGTGTGTGTGTGTGTGTGTGTGTGTGTGTGTGTGTGTGTGTGTGTGTGTGTGTGTGTGTGTGTGTGTGTTTGTATGTGTGTGTGTTATGTTATATGTTTAAAAGAACACTTATATTATTTTTTGGTAAAATATTTTCACAAATTTTAAACAAATCTAAATTATTTTGCACCAAATATGTGTTTTGGCTGTTTGTAGGTTGTTTGTGCAGAATACAATTTACAACACATCAGTTGGCTAGCATGTATAAATATTTCCCCATGTATCCTTCTTTCAAATGTCTCAAATGAACAACTTTCTAATACTTTTATACCCATTCAATCGCATGCTAATATTCATAATAAAGCTTGACGACCGCGATTAGATTAATTTATTTAGAAGAGGACAACACATTTCTTTACACAACGAACTTCTACTTGCGGACATGCCCATTAAGGGTCGGTGCGACAGTATTTTTCAGCACTAAGATTTTTCGCTACACCTCCTCTGGGGGGAAATGAAACCTTGTGGTTGCGATTGCGCCCAGGGGTGGCTCTACGTTACGGAGTCTGGTTATATTAGTCGACACAAACGGTGGCGCCACGTTGCGTAGATGATCAAGGCCATGTACAAGCATTTTATAGGCGTCGACTTCACAATCGCACAGCTCGTTCTTGGGCTAACACGTATAATTTAGAAATAGGGTTGGTCAGTGTATAAAAGGTATAATACTGTCGTTAATCTTTACATGGCAACCCATCACATTACTCGAATCTGTTAGTGGGGTGAGTTTTTGGTGTTACTATTATTTTCATTTGAGCGATAAATGGGTGATTCATCCGGAGATCCAGTGGCACACTCACACATGTGCGGCGTGTTTGGATAGTAAGCAACAATTGTGGTTTACTTGTGCCATTCAAACATAATTATAATGAATATGATGTTTTGAAAAAAAATAAGAAAAATTGCCTGGCCTGGGTAAAATTATTAAATTCTGAAACACTGACTATAGTCTATACAATAGATTGATCTGATTTTCAGATCAGACCAATCCTTACAGTCAATACAGAGGTTGTTTTGAAAGAAGCTCTTATTTTTAATAGCAAATACACATTTATTAAAATGAGGATATTTGCAAAATTCATTATAGCTGGTTTGAATAGCCTCGTTGTGTGACTCACAACAGAATTTGCGGGACCATTGACATTGCATCTTTCCTGTGCTAATGACAACACGTATTATCAGCTGTTTTGTGAAAACAGTGAAATATGGAGTGTGTTTTCATCAACATCGCTGATATAATTATATGTTATATATTGGTGCTGCCATATTTTGCATTACTGAAAAAATCATTTTCAAACTGTATATAAATATATACATCTTGTTGGACATTCATACTCCAATGCCCCAGCATTTGAGTAGTGACTGATATATCTGACTGATGGTGTATATATATAAGACTTTAGTGTCAATATCAAGCAAGCAGAAAGAATTCGTGGAGAGTAAACAAACCTACCACTATGACCACATCTACCATAATTTCATTGCCTAAACACAAAAAAATATAATAACATTATATACCCAAGTAATCTCAACATTAAAATAGCAATGCAATATATAATTTCAAATTTCAACAATATATATAATTGTTCTAATCAGTACTATGAAAAGTTATACAAACTATTATAAATCAAAGTTATAATTATTTTGAGCAGCATGTCTATGACCAAACATAATACTGTGACCTGTTCAGTTTTATAATGTATAATACATAGAGATCGTACAAGTCTTTCTACAGCGCTGTCTAATATTAATAAATCCAAATATAGTTCATGCTTCATACTAAAGCCCGACACAACTTATAATAATATAAAATAATTTATATGGTACTATACAATCATTATTATAGTAAAATTGTCAGTGAATAAATATATGTTGTACTTCTATAGTAAAAGGGCGAGGAATAGGTGAGGACGTTTTAGTAGTATTATAACATTTGTATGCACCTGAGTGATTTGGATTAATCTGCATAGCCTCTATTATTAGTTTATTTTTATTTACATATATGTAAGTATGATCATTTTAAAACTATACCCATACTTCAATTCTGCCTTTTTAACCACATTCCTGTCCGCTCCACCCTCTCAATTGCAAACATATTTAATTCATCAATTGCAAACATATTTAATTAATATTTTACCAATATTAGCCCAAATTTAGCCAACCAAATGCAACACTACCAATAAAACGTTCAGACATTACCTTAATGGACAACATAACAATGTATTTAATTTTCAACTTATTAATGAAGAAGCCATATCTAAAACAATTGGTGATATGCATCTAAAGACAAGCTGCAGATGTGACGGTATTTCCTCACGACTATTAAAGTCAGCTAAACCTATTTTGATTAAGTCTAACTTTAATCGCAAGCCAAATATTGACTTCGAGTATCTTTCCCGATAAACTCAAAACAGCCAAAGTAATACCAATTTTTAAAACGGGGATGTTACCCTATTTTGCAACTACAGACCAATATCAATCTTACCTGCAATTTCAAAAATCAAAACAATGATTTATAACAAGTTTGAATCTTTCTTTAAAATTCATAATGTTATGTACGATATTCATTATGGATTTAGAATTTGCCGCTCTCAAATTAATTGATACGATATTGACAAGTATGTATAATAAGGAAATACCTTTATATATTGTTTTTTTTTAAATGGTGATGTTAACCTATTTTGCAACTACAGACCAATACCAATCTTATCTGCAATTTCAAAATTAATCAAAACAGTTATTTATAACAAGCTTAAATCTGTCTTTAAAAGACATAATGTTATGTGTGATATTCATTATGGATTTAGAACGGATCATTCAACTGAATTTGCCGCTCTGAAATTAATTGATACGATATTAACAACTATGGATAATAAGGAAATACCTATAAATATTTACCTGGGCCTTTCAAAAGTATTTGATACCCTGGACCACTCAGTATGAATAAATTAGTTATAGTTTTGTAGCGTAAAAGGAGTAGCCCTAGATCTACGCAAAATCTATTTAAAAAACAATACAATACAATAACTTTTATTTGTTCACACATGGAAATTCATGTGGTAAAAATTCACACTTTAACTACAAAATATTAGTATATTTAAAGCTGATTAAGTTTAGTGATGTACATATTGGTCAATCATGACATTACTATCACAGTGTTAATAAATCATAATAGAGTACACAACAATGTTAGTCACAGTCTTAGTCTCCGATGCTTCATAGAGTTCATCCATACTTGGTAGCGTCACCCCACAGTTTTACTGACTGACCGGATAATGCGAACTGTCTGAATCCAAGTTTCCACCATTGTAATCGCTCCACCATCCCCGTTCACTTCCCTCTCCTAGACCTCACATTCAGCAGCCGGATGGAGGTTGGCAGGAAGTTGTTTCGATACCTGTTGGTTCGTGCCCCTTCCGATAGGTACCTATAGCCAGATTAAGCAACAGAATAGAACTTGTGCAGTGGGTGGGATGGGACTGGTAGAACAGACGATTAATTGTCCTACACACATTGAATTTTCTGAGCTTCGTCACAAAATAGTTCCTTTGGCAGCACTTTTTCTGGCTGCGCAGGGTGTTCAGAGTCCACTCGAGCCGGTTGGAGATTTCGATGCCTAGGTAGGAATATGAAGGAACTCTCTCTACTACCTCTCCTTTGATGACTAGTGGAGGCGAGTCGGACTGAATGTTACGGAAGTCAATAATAAATTCCTTCGTTTTCTTGGTGTTAAGGTGGAGAAAGTTCGAATCGCTTCACGAAACCAGGTTTTGAACTTCCTTCTTATAGATCAGGTGGTTATCTTCTTTTATCAAACCAAATAGGGCCTTATCATCAGCATATTTGAGAATATGGTCCTTTCTGATAGAGTTGTCAACTGGCCTGCAGTCATTTGTGTACACAGAGAAAAGTGCTGGTTAACTCACACAATCTTGAGGGGCGCCGCTGTTTGTACTGATAGTAGTAGAGTGGTGTTATTGATATTTAAAAATTATACCATTACTTTGATTATGCCTGTTTAACCATATTGGGTAGTGGCCACTTATTTCACACAATTTCCAGTCCGCTTCATCCTCTTAATTGCAAACATATTTAATTCATCAATTGCAAACACATTCAATTTATATTTTACCAATATTAGCCCAAATTTAGCCACCCAAATACAACACTACCAATAAAACGTTCATACATATTTTAATGGACAACATAACAATGTATTTAATTTTCAACTTATTAATGAAGAAGCAATATCTAAAACAATTGATGATCAGCTGCAGATTTGATGGTGTTTCCTCGCGACTATTAACGTCAACTAAAACTGTTTTGATTAATTTTGTAACTTTAATCACAAACCAAATATTAACTTTTGATACCTTTGCCGATAAACTCAAAATAGCCAAAGTAATACTAATTAATCAAAAGGGAACGATACCACATACTGCAACTACAGACCAATATCAATCTTACCTGCAATTTCAAAAGGAATCAAAACAGTTATTTATAACGAGCTTGAATCTTTCGTTAAGACATAAACTGATGTACAATAACCAATATGGATTTAGAAAGGATCATTCAACTGAATTTGCCGCTCTTGAATTAATTGATACAATATTGACAGGTATGGATAGTAAGGAAATACCTATAAATACTTTCAAAAACCGTTGATACCCTGGACTACTCAATATTAATAGATCAGTTGACTTTTATTGCATAAAACGAGTAGCCCCAGATCTATTAAAAAACGATTTAAGACATTGAAGAAACCCAATCTGAAATGCTTAATATCTCAACAGGCACACCCCAAGGATCAATTCTATGCCCTTTGTTATTCTTCGTCTACATTAATGACTTTGCCTAATCTAGTCCAAAATTCACTGTGTTATGCATGCTGGTGACCCTGTCAAGTACTCTAGATTCTCTTGTACAATATCAAAACAATGAAAATGTGGAATTTCTAGTCAACAAATGTAAACGAATCAAAATATATAATTTTCAAAGCAGCTAGGATAAACATTAATTCTGATAAACCAATTAAATCTACAAATATATAACACAAACAGTGATAGAGTAGATAAGTTCAATTTCCTAGAACTAAGTGCTTTAATGGATAATTAAATAGGCAAATTCATATCGAGAAAATCTAAAATAGAAGCTCCAGGACTATAGGTACCCTAAATGTACTTAAACGATTGTTACCTCTGAATATATACATACAAATCTCTGATATTGTCACATCTAAATTATGGTTTAACGGCCTGGGGCTATATATATGACACCAATAAAAACAGAAGTAAGTAAATATATCGTTCACACCATTGCACTGAAGTCTTGTATTACTAAACGTAGAACGTCTTCTAAATGTTCACTAATTAAAACTATTCCATAAATATTCACACAATAAGCTACCAGTATCTGTAAAACTTACCATTAATTCAAAGCAACATTTTTCGCAACTTATATGAATTAGCTAAACGAAGCCTCAGGTATAGTTTGCCACATACAATAAATAATGCAACAGATTTAATAAAGAACAAGATCACCACTCACAGTTTATATCCCTTTGCAACATATTCCAAGCTTTACTGTCTGAATACTCTTGCTGAACAGTGTACAATCCAAAACTGCTATATATGTAATATTGATATATTTGGCTGACTGAGCCTCTTTTGTTATAGATTACTTAATTTAAAAACCAGCTGTTTGTACGTTTGTGTATTTAGGAAGTGCAATATATAATATATATAAGACGTAATATCACATAATGTACATTTATTTTGTAGTAATACACCAATTGTACTAAAGATAAATAATCGATGAAATTGCCTTTCAGAGTGGCTCCTACGACATCGACTATAATTAGTCTCAATAGGAGTCTCCCGTCCCTTATATTACATATTCTTTTGTTTTCCTACCATACATTTTATTTTTATCAGTTTGTCGACTCGAATGTAAACGTATCGTATGATTTTTATTACGATTATTCTGTAAATATTTGTTACAAATTAATATTTCCTGTTTCTTCAAAATACACTTTTCCAAGTCTGCCACACTGTTCTATACACTCTGTTGTTTATGCTTAGCCTGTTTCAAACGACGTCTGATGATGTCGCTTACTTTTATTTTGTTTCAGAACACTCAAATGTTTGTGACAGAACTGTCAACAATAAAGTAACAAAGCTGCAAAAACTCTCGGGCATTGACCACAACAACTGTCATATTGTGTGCACCAACAAGACATAGAACATCGAGGCACGTCACACAGTGTCAACACAAAGAAGAGAAAACGTGTGACTGAATGACTCATGGCACAATATTTAGCGTTGATGCAGACACCAACTCCCTGTGACTGGGAACCATTCAAGTGTGACAGTTGTGCAACAAATGTAAAGGTTCGTTTGCTTTCTCAGACAGCTGAGAAAACTCTGACACACGTGGAAGACAATCTTTTCCGAGGATCGGTTTAAAGCTGCACATTGAGACATATTTTTTTATGTAACACCTGTGAAAAATGTTTTAACAAGTTGTTTTGAAACTATATTGTTCCACCTTGGTAGACACTATGAATAGTGAGAATTTCTTGAGATGTGATGTTCACTAATAATAACACGTTTATGTGTTTGTATGCAATAGTGCATTGAGAACAACAGCACAATACAAAATAATGTTTGTGTAAAAAGGTTGAAACAAATACAGTTCAATTATGTCTGTGAATGTACTCACCAGTACTGTACACAAACGATTCAAATGTTACACATGTGGTGCACAGTTCTCAAAAAGTGGTCATTTGAAGACGCACATCCGTACCCACACTGGGGAGAAACCTTACAAATGTGATGCGTGTGGAGCACGATTCTCACGAAGTGGTAGTCTGCAGTCGCACATCCGTACCCACACTGGGGACAAACCTTACAAATGTCACACGTGTGGTGCACAGTTCTCAGAAAGTAGTCGTTTGAAGACGCATGTTCGTACCCACACCGGGGAGAAACCCTACAAATGTGATACCTGTGGTGCACAGTTCTCAGAAAGTGGTAACTTAAATAAACATGTCCTTATCCATACGGGAAAAAAACCCTACAGATGTGATACCTGTGGTGCACAGTTCTCCGCAAGTGGAAACCTGAAGACGCATGTCCGTACACACACCGGGGAGAAACCTTACAAATGTGATACGTGTGGTGCACAGTTCTCAAAAAGTAATCTTTTGAAGACGCACGTTCGTACCCACACCGGGGAGAAACCATACAAATGTGATACCTGTGGAGCACAATTCTCACAAAGTGGAAATCTGCAGAAGCATGTCCGTATCCACACCGGGGAGAAACCTTACAAATGTGATACGTGTGGAGCACAATTCTCACACAATGGAAATCTGCAGATGCATGTCCGTATCCACACTGGGGAGAAACCTTACAAATGTGATGCGTGTGGAGCACGATTCTCACGAAGTGGTAGTCTGCAGTCGCACATCCGTACCCACACTGGGGACAAACCTTACAAATGTCACACGTGTGGTGCACAGTTCTCAGAAAGTAGTCGTTTGAAGACGCATGTTCGTACCCACACCGGGGAGAAACCCTACAAATGTGATACCTGTGGTGCACAGTTCTCAGAAAGTGGTAACTTAAATAAACATGTCCTTATCCATACGGGAAAAAAACCCTACAGATGTGATACCTGTGGTGCACAGTTCTCCGCAAGTGGAAACCTGAAGACGCATGTCCGTACACACACCGGGGAGAAACCTTACAAATGTGATACGTGTGGTGCACAGTTCTCAAAAAGTAATCTTTTGAAGACGCACGTTCGTACCCACACCGGGGAGAAACCATACAAATGTGATACGTGTGGTGCACAGTTCTCAAAAAATTGTAATTTGAAGACGCATATCCGTACCCACACCGGGGAGAAACCTTACAAATGTGATACCTGTGGAGCACAATTCTCAGAAAGTGGAAATCTGAAGTCGCATGTTCGTATCCACACCGGAGAGAAACCGTACAAATGTGATACGTGTGGTGAACGGTTCTCAGAAAGTGGAAATCTGAAGACGCATGTCCGTATCCATACGGGGGAGAAACCCTACAAATGTGATACCTGTGGTGCACAGTTCTCCGCAAGTGGAATTCTGAAGAAGCATGTCCGTATGCACACCGGGGAGAAACAAATGTGATATCTGCGGGGCACAGTTTGCATACAATGTCGATTTCAAATCACGTGGCTGGTCTCATAATGAGCCGAAGCCGACTTGATACGTGTGGCTTCCAGTTCACAACAACTGACAATTTTATGTCAGACTTGCTCACTGGCAATGTTAACAAACGATTGAGAATCACATTTAAAGTGTGTTACGTGTGGACATCAGACTAGAAACAGTAATATCTTAAATATGGTTGTTTCTGGGTAATTTTACCGGTGTGAAATGTTTCAAATGCGACACATGCAGAAAACAGTTTTCGGGAATGTGATTTTCACAATAAAAAGTCTTATTTTGAAATGTTGTGTGCGTGTGACGCCTCACAACGTTTGTGGATGACGTGACATGAACAACCTGATTTCTCATATCTTACTGTAGGCAAGAGATTCGTGGACTAGGTTGTCAAGCAGGCATATCGTTAGTGCCTAGGCCCATCAGAATACATTTGTGTTTTCGGCAACCCGATCGAACCTATTGAATGGTAGCCGGTCGTTAAATTGTCTACAACATGATAAGACAAGTATGTCATTAAACAGTGACACCGTTCGGTCAACCATACATCCTACTCCACTCTGGAAGTTAGGATGTAGATCTACGGGTCAACGTGACGAAGCGTTACGTGGAGGTGGGGTTATCCGGGTGCGCTTTACGTAACAAATAAAACGAATATGTGTTGACTGATAATGCTCAACATATACCAAGTTAGGTATGTATTATAGGATTCTAGGGGTAACAGTAAAAACGAACTCCCAATTAGCTTCAATATAATGATCACAACTAGCAACATGATGGTTGGTAGTTAATTGTCAGTCGCGACAGATTTACAACATTTTTGAAACCAAACTAAATGTTAGAAACCAAACTACACCACTACATGTATTTAAACATCATGACGTGCTCGCAGATACTCGTTGTTTGTTCATCGATAGGCCCTAACCATGACGGTGTTGAATTATTAAATGATATTTGCTGTTGATATTTTTCGCCGCCGCTGTATTTCTTGTTTGCGATAACTTTCTATTTTGCCTCGTTAAGCTGTGTTGGGCGACATTAAACGACATATCTTTTTTATATAATGCGGTAGGGACAAGATTTGTTTGAAAACTGTACGTATCTTTCATGTGAATTGCATTTAGTTGGTAATGATGGTGCGAACATTGTTTTCGCTGTTAATCGGTAGATGATACCATTATTTTGGGCAATTTTCTATATTGTTGGCGGTTGTAATCCACAGTAGATTGGATGTATATATTGTGGCATTCTTGCTTAATCTCAGATTACCTGTTTGTATATAATTATGTGTGTATAGCGCATTAGCTGGTTTATTCCATGATACAATGCATGCGTGAGATACTAATATGTTGTTTATAATCAGTAAAGTATAATTAATAATTATATTGTTTGTCAATTGATTGACACCCATGTAATATGTATTTTGTATATTATATGCAGGTTAACTGTGGCTCGGCTGACAGGAGAGTAGGGCCATCCTGCCGAGTACCGGTTTCATGTTGACGGTTGTTCTAGGGATTTAGTGGTTGCATGTGCACAAAAAATTAAGACCGGTATACCATTAAACTGTTGTTAATTTACCTTCACTATGTTTTCTGTTCTATGTGTGCTCAAAACTGACACCTTTATGTGTATGGTATTATAAATGTTAATGTCAATGGTATTTTAATTGCATCATTTTGTGGTATATATTTCATATATGCCCTTTTTACTGGTGTGTGTTTGCAATATATGAAATACCAATGGGCTATTTAACTGCCGTTCAGTAGTGCATGCACTACATTCAGTGATAATCAGTGGTATTCAAAAGTTTATATAAGGTTGAATTTGTTATTTAGAATACGTTGTTCAATGGTTTTTTGAATGGTTTTCAACAATATGCTTCAGTGGTATACCATTCGGGGTAGTCCAAAAGTATTCTGAATAGTATACCATAGAACGGTATAATAAATTATACTGCATTGGATTAAATACCATTTAAATACCCTTGGCCATAATACCCCCTAATACCATTGAAGATCATTCAGAATCCCATTCAATGATATTTTGAATGGTATTCTGAATGGTTCTCAGTGGTATACCATCCAATGATATACCACTGAGGACCGTTCAATACCATTGGATTAAATACCATTCAAATACCATTGGCCATAATACCCCCTAATATATTTGAAGACCATTCAGAATACCATTGAATTATATTTTGAATGGTCCTCAGTGGTATACCATTCAATGATATACCACTGAGGACCGTTCAATACCATTGTATTAAATACCATTCAAATATCATTGGCCATAGTACCCCCTAATAGCATTGAAGACCATTCAAAATATCATTGAACAGTACAGAAAGGGTTAAGTACCATTCAGATACCATTGGCCTTAATGCTACCAAATATAATTCAAAGGTATTTTGGATGGGCTGTATAATCAGAATATTGGAAAGAACGAAAGTTCAGTTGATCAGTGACATGTTGGCAAAATTCGAAATCAGACTGAATAAACATAAACAAATAGTTCTGCTCCAGATCGTTCACCTGAGCCTCCAGCTTCGATATGCGTTCATGCATCCTTTGCCTTGATCTCTTCTAATAACTCAGAGATGCGTTTGTCTGTAGCAGTGTGTTGTTTTCTGATGTTATCGAACGAGTTGCACAGAAAGTCAAGCGATCCGCGAATTTCATCCATTTCTGATTCGTTGTTCTTTGTAGCTTTTGAAGTACGCATGTTGTGCGTGGTGTGTTGACGCTCTGCCGTTGGTGGCTTAACGAGTAATGTTAGTTTAGGGTCGTCCAGGCATGACCGGTAGCAGTTCCGTTGTACGGTCGCGCCAAGACAATGACGTGGTTCGGCAATCACCACCCCATGCAATTGGCTTTGTAGCACTGGCTTAGTCAAAGGGGTCGTTTTATTTGTGTCGACACGCCGGGGGTCTAACGTTCTCGCTTGTAGTAATAGCGTTGGGCAATATTAACAGTAAGTTTCGGAGTTAGAGACGATTATGTTAAGTTTCCGAAAGTCACAAACTGGCAGACTTGTTGATTTTACGATGTCGTGATTTACAACTAACTCTTCTTTGCTGTATGCAATCTTCACATTGGTAGCATAGGTAGATACATCATGAAAGATAATCAATTGTAGCGGAGAAAATCTTCAGCTGCACGTCAGTCAAAGGTGTATCGGGTGTTTGTCTCCTGAGTAGCCCATCGATGATATCTGAATTTTTTTTGAATGAACAGCCTTCTTGGTGAAGACACTGTACGTCTGAGAATATGCAGTGCTGCCTAGAAATGAATCGTGAAATCAGCTACATAATCCATAACTTCTTGTCGCATCATTGTACACGGGCAATATTAAATATAATTATTATTATTATGCATTTATCACTTTTCTAACACAACATAGTTTCTAAATATTAATACATACCAAAGGTAAAAGTAACCATCACATGTGCTCTGCAACTATATAATAAGATGACAAAAATATGCACATTTTAATTTTATAAATATTAATTTTGCACTTGCCTACATATGTGTAACTGATGCATGATAAAACAAAACAATTGTT
Source organism: Escarpia spicata (assembly GCA_963995525.1). Lineage (NCBI taxonomy): Eukaryota > Metazoa > Annelida > Polychaeta > Sabellida > Siboglinidae > Escarpia > Escarpia spicata. Next base: position 50,615,551 of record OZ023206.1, on the reverse strand, counting down.
ACTTGTATAAAATATGGTTTAAAAAATGCACCATCATGGAATATATCTTTAGCTATGAAAAATATATATATTGTTCTCCACTGGGCCAACAGAAATCCACCCTGACAAACGCAAAGCGTTATGTAGCTTTTAAGTGTTTGTCATGTTCTCTTTATAAAAGGGCGAGTATTTATATTTTTAAATATAACTATTCTCGTGCTCATTTTAAAATATATCACATTCTTGCAATACTTGGTAAAATTATATAATATAATAATATGATATATACATACCTGCTGTGAAGGTTTTTACCAAAATTAATCGATCGGTACTTTGAAGTCATTTTATTTCTATCGTTACACCTTGGCGACTGTAAGCTTATACACAACTATTTGTAATATGTTTCAAGCTTTGTAATTCATCAATACAGCATTACATGGCACAGCAGTCGATTAACAAACATTTCAGTTTCGGTAGTTGTAAAGGAATGTTTTATTATTTTTTTACTATTATTATTTGTATATCATAGCTTTTGTCGTTTATTTCAAAAGCAATGTCCAATGTAAAACGGTAACAAATACTTAATCATAATACTTTTCCCAATCATATGCCCTCTGCTTAATGCGTATATATATAATATTATAAATGTGTCCAACATTATATAGACAATATGCAATACCGTATTCAATATGATTATTTTTAATAAAAGTAATAATTTAACAAGAATTAAAACTACTCTAGTGCTACGGACTAGATTTGATGACAGTGACAGATACGCAACTTTTTGTGGATTTCGTCCGTGTACTGTTGACCCTTTGCACATGTATGAAATGCAGTGTAAACAGTGTACTGTAGGCCTTGCCATACGTTCATGTTCACTGTTATGAATGTGAAATTGATAACTAAAAATTCGTGGTTTTTTCTTTTTTTTAAACTTAGATTCAATTTTTTTTAGAATGTGAGAGCGCTTAAATGGTGTTTATATATCTAACAATAGATGAGTATTTTGCAATTTGATTTTTTTCTCGAAAATGTCCGTGCTCTCGCGTTATTCAAAATCAACTTAAACATGGCGGTTACAATGGTTTGCTTCCTTGGTTATTAATAAGTGAAGACGTCACTAGGTATCAGAACACGATATACATTTATAACATGCAGCAATTGAAAAAGAACCTCAAAAACCTACCGAATGGGCATAGCTGAATTTATCAACATTCAGTGTGCATGACCAGAGTATGCTCTATAGGCTATAGCGAGCATGCCTCACCGACCATTAATGCGCTTGTCCAGAATTACAGTTTTTCGCGAGGAGACGTCGGGATTTATTAATTTATTATAATATTGTTTAACAAGGGGCGAAAAATCCTACCGCTGTAAAATACTGCCGCACGACCTAGGATTCCGTCTGGTATGGGAGAGTATTTATGACCTGTGTAAAAATGTATAAAAGTCGTAAGTACGAGATTAAAAGTCGTAATAACGACTTTAAAAAGCCGTTATATAAACTTGCTATTTTTCCATTTTTACCTATACATGTTTCATGGAGGAGTGAAAAAGTGCAACGTGATCTTAATCTTGAGAAATAAACCATAAATTCCCAGAAGGGACAACACACGAATGATAGGTGAGAAGCAATACGTTCATGGTAGCGACTCTAGCCTACTCCAAAATGATGTACTGGAGCAGGCCGCAAGAATATTGCAGGATCATTTATTCCAATCTGGTATAGTTCTTAAAATTACAGATTTAGACAACATGGTTTTATTACAACTAGGTCTACTTAATTTATGATTAAATAAAATATTCCCATCTTGACCCATCGATGGTTCTGCCCTTGTAGCTCTATTAACCTTTTGCACACCAAAGTCTGAAAATTTGATTGACAATTCATCATTATTTATTTTATAAAACAGAGTTGAACGCATAATACGTCTCCGATATGTTAATTATGCCCAATTTAAGTCTTTTAACAATTCTGTCACACTTTGTTCATATTAATATTTGGATTTTGTCCATCTTGCTGCACGTCTTTGAATTACTTCAATGCTGTTAATATATTTCATTAGGAATGGATCCCAGATTGTTGCAGCATATTCCATTCCAGCTCTTACTAATGGAATATATGCAATTGTTTTACATTTTTGTGAACAGCCCCCAAGATTTCTACGTAAACGTTTTTGATTACCTTTCTTAACCACTTCAGCAAAGTGCTTAGACCAAATTAAATAATTTGATAAAATAACCCCCAAATATTTGGTATAATTGACCTCTTTCAAAATTTGCCCGCCCATGTGATAAAAACGATGTAAATGAAGACCAAAATTTGTGCTCATTATATTGCATTTAGAAATATTAAATTTCATGCCCCAATCAATACTCCACTTAAGAAGACTGTCTAAATGTTTTTACAATATTAGTTGATCTTGTAAAGACTGAACTGGTCTATAAATCAAACAATCATAGGCAAAGAGTTTCACTCTTGTACCTGGAGAAATAACACCTGGATGATCATTACAGTATAATAAAAACAATAGTGGTCCCATTACTGTACCCTGAGGAACACTGGATATGCTACTTCGATCTTCATCATCAGAAAATTCACCATTTACCAATACACGTTGAGTTCGACCCATTAAGAATTACTTTATCCAATTTTGAACATTTCCATTTATACCAAAATAATTCAACGTATGTAACAGTCTGTTGTGTTGTACAACATGACATTTTTTATAGAAAAATCGAGAATAGCAATATCCAATTGTAGATTCTGATGATTCATGTAATTTGTCATTTGTTGTTAGTAACAGTTGATTTTCACAAGAATGTTTCTTTCTAAAAAATATGATGGTATGATCGATATGCGCAATTGTTGACCTAATCTATAATATTATAATTTATATTTAAAACAGTTCGCGTATGTATGTAGGCCGGAACGTTTGCAGTTTAGGCCCGCACCTCAAAAAACCATGAACACGGTCACCGCTACGCCTACTGAGGCTACTGTCACCAAACTAGGCAAACTTCATCATATATCTCTTACGCTACACACATAAACTTGTCATGTGATGAAACAAAAATAAATTATTGTCTTTTATCGGTACAAAATGTACAAAAAATCAACTCGTTTGTGTGTGTATAGGAATCTCCAGTAGGTGGCACCATTTTAGAGTTGCCTGAAGATATGGGGTTAGACCACCATTTATTTTCCAATAACAGTGACTCACAAACTAAATAAAATACGCAAGCGATATTTAATTCAATAAGGTTAATATATACATGCATACACGCACGCACGCACGCACACACATACGCACACATAAAACGCGATCACTTCTAACGAAACATGTGGTGTTATAGTGAAAATATAGAATTAATTATAACGTTTTGCTTTTGGTCACCAATAAACAACATGTCGAAGTAATCGTGAAATAAATGTGGGTAGCCTAATAATACAAAAACTCACTCTTTGGTAACTTTTTGAACTGGCGAGTCCATGTTGCTCGATAATGAGCTTGTACATGCATATCATATAGTATATACATGCATGCATACATTCATGCATGAATTATACCGTTTTGACTATCTGGTATGTAATTTTGTTTTATTTCCTGGAACAGACTACACATTCTTGGTTGATTAGGAATCGATAACAATTTCTAAGTATTAGGTACATGTTATTTCCTCTTATAGGAAAAGTCTGGAGGTCATGTCATCAGTTGCCATTTCAATGGAAATCGCTTACATATTATCATCATACAGTTATACCGTGAGCAAAATTGAACCCTTTCATTGGCGCATTGTTTGTGTGGATCGCGTCATATGTAATCTTCTTGGAGACGTTTAAAATACATACACGCTCGGTATCGGCTGAGTTAAATTTTATAGTTCTCAAAATAGTAATGGTGGCCATATAGAGTGAGTTTATCTCCTGTTGTTATATGTTTTAATTTATTTTAATGTCAAACTTGTTTATATATATATATATATACTGCGTTAAGATGGTCGGTCAGATGTTGTTTCATCCCTGTCATTAGTACTTCGAGAATATCGCGAAATATAGTTTCCAAATTCTTGCTCGGCATGTGACAGGTGCTGTGTGCATTGTCTCTTTCTAGAGATGTTCCTTGAAGAGGTTCGCGACAACGGGGGACACAGGGCTAACCATGGCTATGCCAAATTTCCTTTGGTATAAAGTGTTTGTGAATGTGAAGTAGGTTGTGTTCAGAACAAAGTCCAGTAGCTCCATAATGTCTTTTATTTCCAGTCTCGTCCGATCTTTTAACGTGGCGTCGCTCTGCAGTCTGGTTTTGATTATCTCCATACTCGTCGGTATAGGCGTGTTCTTGAAGAGAGACACGACATCGTGAGAGGTGAACATTTCATCTTCGTGTAGAGTCAGTAATTTTTGATCCTCAGCCAGTTGTCTTGAATTTTCACATGGTGTTGCACCAGTTCTACCATAGGGCCAAAAAGATCTGCCAAGGTTCGTGACGTGTTGTACTCTTTTGAGCCAATATAATGCCAATAGGTCTTAGGGAGTTGTTTTTTTGGGTGGATTTTTGGAGTGCATTACAGTCTAGAGATAGCTTCTGCCGAGGGATAAAGGTAGTAATTCTATTGTTCTGTGATCTGATCCTCTCTCATTAGTCTGGTGAGGATGGCAATTAGTTTTCTCTTGTATTAGTAGTTGGATCCGACTTTAATTTGGAGTGCGTTTTCTCGTCATCTAGCAGCCCACATACTTTCTTCGCATACTGTGCTTTGTCCATTACTACCGTAGAACGTCTCTTGTCCGCCGGGAGAATGATGATTGTTTGTTTTGTGTGAATTAAGTGCGGCACTCTCTTCTTTACTGATGTTGCATTTCGGAATCTTTCTGTTTGTGGTAACAAAGAGCAAGCCCCTTCAGTCGCTACTATATATTTCTGTATTGGAATTTCTTTCGCCGCTATATCATAACTGAATCCCTTCGCGAGAATCTTCGTATCTGCGTCATTCAGTTCATACTGCGAGTTGTTAACTACCCACTTCTTAAGCTGCTCATCTGACAGATCAGTGGTGGTATCTGTCTCTTTTCTTTGTTCTTTCCTACGTTCTAGCTGACTGTCTCGTGTGTTCGCGCAGGTGTGACACCACGTTTTCCTTGACGTTGCTAGGCAACTGCGTAAACAGTTCGTTGTCGGTATTGTGTTTCTTTTGTTTGTAACTATCCACATTGTTGTTAATTACTCGAATTCTGTGTCTCATCAGGGTTTTTTTGCACTTTCAATGTTGTAGTGGACTCGTTTCGTGTTGATAGGGCATTTGATTCGTAGATGGGTGAACGATGTTTTCGACGCAGCATCCGGTGATTTTGGTGAAGAGATGTTTTACTCTAATTGCGTAATTTCTTCACTGTTTCTGCTCCATGCGTTAATCGTATAGGAGTGAAGAGGATCATTAGACTGGATGGTTTAAATAAGTGATATTTGTACTTAGTAAGTCGCTCAGTTACATAAACCAAATAAAACAAACATAACGAAATGTAACATAAACACGACTACATGGGAAAATGACTGTGAAGACTGTGTGATGGAGATCCATCAGCAAAACTGGCGTGAAACTGTTGAAATTAACCGCGTAGCATACATTGCCGAAAAGACAGCGGCGGAAGGATTATGAATACGACAATAACAAATTGACAACTATCGCCGCTGCTGCTACGCAAATATATGTGTATGATGTGTGCAGCCGGATTTGCAAATCACGATAAGTTACGTACGCACTCATCAGATATAACTGAACATTATCATCATCATCTTCATTATGACTCGGATAATCAGACTCAATGAGTGATTGCAAGATATATATATATAAGTAA
>OZ023206.1:50497212-50607212 GCA_963995525.1 Escarpia spicata | reverse complement strand
TTGTATTGTGTAATCTCAAGTGCAGTATTGTGCTAATTGTATTATCATTATGCAATACATTCATCATCTATTTCGATCGTTGATATTGCTAAAAGCTGGATAATCGTTTATCACATTGTCTAGTAGTTCGTAACGTTCATTACGGTATAAAGGACATTTCATTAAAAAGTGAAACTCATTTTCTATTTCATTAGTGCAGTTATAAAATATTCTACCTTCAGGTGTAAGGTAGTCACGTTCAAAATATCCAGTATCAATTCTGATTGGTGCCACGTCACATCGTGATTTTGCCAGTGCTGATTGAAGTGTTTATAGGTTCTTAGTTTGCTTCTACCGCAATTTCTATCCTCGTCTTTATGTAGAATACAAAGCCAATGATGTTCTTGTAATTCAGAAATTCCCTTATACAAAATCGTACATAGCATTACGCATCGATGATTTACAAAAAACGTACAATTTGATTTTTTTCTTTGTTAGTAGATATGTCCTAATCATTGCACCATTTCCTGATAACATTTAGCAATGTCTGCAGTTCTTCTGCTGATTAGGCCTACAAAACAGTATAATCTGCATACGCTAACAATGCGATAATTTCGTCTCCAAGTTCAGCCGATAAATCGTGTATAGACATATTGAACAAGATAGGATAGGACGCATCCCTGATTAAACCCGCATTCAACATTGAACCAGTTAGTCATTAAAGTGTTGACTCCAACACATTATTTGTAATCAACTTATAATGATCTCAAAGCATCAAGGATTTTGTCCTTGTATGTTAAAATTAATAATCTTTTTCCCAAAGGAAATTTATATTGATTCGGTCATATGTTTCATTAATATATACAATCTAATATAAAGCATACACAGGTTTGCTCTGGGCATTTTTTTCTAGTGTTGATTATGTAATCGTAGATTGGTGGTCGAGACAACTGCGACCTAGTTTAAAACCATTTCGCTCATCACACAAAACGTTGTTTTCCTCGAACCATGATATATGACGGCCATTTAGAATAGAGCAGTATGTTTTATACGCATGAGAACAAAGCGTAAATCCGACGTATAATACTTGGGTGTCGGAGTTACGAACCCCCAACGCCACGCTTGAGAAACCATGCTGTTGTCAACACATTGATTAAATAGCTTGTAAAAGAAGCGTTCTCATTACACAATGTTTCGACAGGAATACCGCCATCACTCAACGCGTTGTGTCTTTGGCCTTGTTCAGGCGAATGTCCGTTTTCGAAATAAGCCCATTAAGAAGTTTACTGTCAAAAAGTGAGTGGGTGTCTACCGTCGGTTGGTGGTTAATTGTTTGTTGATGATTGACAGGATTCAGTAAAGTATGAAAGTAAGTCCTTCATATACGCAATACCACGTCTTAATCACTCACCGTGAGGTTATTCCATAGCTGAGTAAGTTCATCTGTCCACCATTGCTTCTTGATCCTTCTGCGCTGCTTACTACTGACCACTGACTGGCTAAGCTGTGAACTAAACGCTTATCAGAAAGACGAATACCCACCGCTTGGAAGAACGCAAAGATGGTGATAATCTTCGACAAGGGAAATAAGAAAGACTTAAAGAACTACATACCGGTATGTCTGTTATCAAACATCTACACATTACTCACAAAGATACTAACGAATAGGCTAGGGGGGACACTAGACGAAAACCAACCACGAGAGCAAGCAGGATCCAGAAGCAGGTACTCAACGACAGACCACATACTCTTCGTATACCATATAGGGTGCATCTACCACCCACCTGGTGCTGACAACGGCTATATGCGAGAGTATGTGATAAATAGTCTCGATATAGTTTTGCGACGTAGCCCACATTGTGTTGTCATTATAAGTGGGGATTTTAACCAATTCAAGGACACGTTTTTACGGGCACATTATGGATACGAGCAGCTTGCTAAGACAACCACAAATAATTGTGCAATATTGCACAACATGTGGTCTAACATGTCACCTGTGTACAGCTATCCAACAGTGCTTGATGAATTGGGAACATCACACCACAAGATGGTCTTACTGGTCCCATCGTGGTTCCCAACACTTGACAAGGGTGTGGTCCAATACCCCGTTATCAGGCGCATGGGTAACAACGAACGGACATTGTTCACTTCGGCTCTGTCACAGACCAGATGGGAGTATATGTACACATTGCGTATATGCGAGAAACAGTTTAATCTCTTCCAAGAAACCATGGACCATTTACTGGATACGTGCTGGCCGTACAAGACTGTGTCAAGTCACAGCACAGACACAGTTTGGGTAACAGATGGCTTCTGATACCTAATTAAACAGAGGCAAAGCACTTGCAAGGCAGGTGATACCGAACGGGCCAATAAATTACGGAATTTATTGAATTGCACAGCTACTAAATTACGACACCGGTGAATTGACCTATCATTCTAAAATAACACTAATTGAAGAAACATCGTCACGCGATTGCAGGAAGCACAGTAAGTCACTTATGGGAAATTCATCTCAGTCAACTCCATAGTAGTTAGAGTAACCGGGGGGGGGGCACCCATAGATAATTATAAGATGGTGCCTGTTTAAGGCGTTTCTGTGTGTAGTCACGTGAGTGAATGTAGTGCCACCTGGTGGAGTGTATTGGAGGTAGTGCCTCCTACTGAGAATTGGATAATGAGGGGTGATTAAGGGTGATGAAGGAGTAATGAAGGATTCTTATGCACTATCGTGTATAAACCAACAAAACAACATATTGCAAAACGTTAAAAACGTGTTATGTAGCATTTAGCAATCGGTATAAAACCCATCATCGACTGAATCACATTCCCACCACCAATTTTCTCTTTCGCCGGTATCGATGGGTGCAGGGGGAGGTGGTGGTTAGACGACTGGACGAGTAGCGAGGAGCTGCCGGAGGACAGAGGTATTGACACATGTCGTCTTCTCTTGAAATATATCAACAGATACAAACAAGTATAATTTAGAAGTAGCATTGGTCAGTGTACTAAAGGTATAATACTGTCGTTAATCTTTACATGGCAATCCATCACATTACTCGAATCTGTTAGTTGAGTGAGTTGTTGGCGTTACTATTCTTTTAATGTGAGCGATAAACGGGTCACTCAAACTGAGATCCAGTTGCACACTCAACATGCGCCGTGTGTTTAGTTGGTAAGCAACAATTGTGTTTTACGTGTATCCTCATAATCAAACACAGTCAAACAGTATACAAAAATGTTTAATACAACAATCTGAATTTAATGTGACTTTGTAATAAAATGCATGCAGACTAATTGATGAACATTTATGTAATTAGTATGCCACAACATTTATTAAGAACATTTATTATAATAGATTCAAACATAGCGGCAACGGATGCATATAGTGCAGTGCAAATGAATTGCATAAATGTTCATATGTCCAAGGATGCATATCCAATGCAACATTATAAAGTTCTGCAGATGTAGAGTAGCATGTTCTGTCATTCAGGCAGCACAGCAACATGCATAGTCCTGCACGTACAACAAAGTTGTAGGCCTACACAGTGCAGCAATGTTTGTAAAGTCATGTAGTTATAACGAGTAAAACATCTTGCAGGTAAAAATAATTTGTAAATCTTTGTATAATAATTATTGTCAAGTCTTGCGTAATTTTATTTATGCAGCATTCGTTTGAAGCTTCGGTAGCAACAGTGAATTTGTGTGAAACTTGCTTTTAAGAATTCATTGCAACTTGAGGTGTGCAATAATGTTCTTCACTTTTAAAGCATGTAGTGGGACTTGCAAGCGTATCAATTGATGTGTAGAGATGTTTATACCAGCCACTCGCAGTAATCAGAAATGCCAGCTGTCGAGGAAGACCTGACCCATGCCGGCATCAGTTCCAGTCATTGGTTTAGGCCCACGTGTTGAATTAGGCACAGTCTCGTGCGTTGATGAAGAACTTTTTTTGAAAAGTAGCTTTACGAAAATGACAATTTGGAGAGAACTCAGAATTTTCAAAAGAAGGTTTAGAAAATTGCATTTTTAAACAGTACTTTGAAAAGAAATTTCAAAGAATAATTTTGAACTGTCAGATATGAAAGAAAATGTCATCTGCTAAGGAAGATAAAGACTAACGATGGATGGCATAATACACATAATTTAAGTTGTACATACAGTGGCATCAAATGTGTTCATCGTCAATATAGGAAAACATCATCTAGGCATAATTAATGTAACTGATGTGGTGATTTTCCAAATACTATGTCTCTGTTTTGAAAAAATTTGAAAGTTACATCAATAATACTTAATGGCTCTTTTTGATAAAACTGGTTTTGGAAGAGAAAATCATGGGATTCTAAATTTTGAAGATTTATTTATATATATATTATAATAATTTTAGATGCATAAATGTGAAGAAGTTTGTTAGAGACAGGACACATGATGTAGCAGAGGAAAGCAGTTAAACCTGCTTCTGACATCGCTTGAAAGCACGAGTAGCTGCTTTCCTCATGCTACTCACAGACTTCTCCATGCCAATGGCACTCATGTGCACTCTGTCTCTCGCAAAATTCTTCGCTTCAAATAATTTACGGTGTGGCCAGAAGTGTATATTATTACAATCACTTATTAAGCGAACAACTATGTCACTGACTGCGTGCCGAGCTTCTTCAAAATCACATCCGACTACAAAACGGCCACTGGTCTTTGGAATGCGAGTTAGTATATGGCATATCACAACTTGAAACACAGAAGGTATAGTGGTAAGTTTGCGAGCAAACTCCACAATGCCTTCCGCCAGGTCCTCAGCTACATAATCAATGCCTAGGTCATTTGTACCTATATCAATCAAAACAACATGTGGAGCTTCTGCACGCACATCACCAAATTCCCTAAATAAACCATCCAAAGTTAGTCCTCCCTTACCAAGGAAGGTGACCTTCTCAAACATATCTGCCAGACATAGATCAGGTTCATAGTACCGATGCAGCACCTCACCGAAACAGACTTGGTGCTGCATGCGACGCACGAAACTGTGCCCACCGATCAATAACGAGAGCCAACCGGTCGACCATTGATGAGTAGCCATTCTGAAACGAAAATGCATAAGAGTGAATTGTATGCACATTCTAGAGAATGTTATGAACAGTAAATTATCACATTGTTCTTAGTGCACACAACATCGATATTATTTCAATGTAAATGGTTTGCAACAATTTCAAGTAAATTCAAGCAACAACTGAACAAATTAATACAAATTAATTTCCATCATCTTACAACTGTCTTGACACTTAAAGATAAACACTATTCATAACTATTCAACTACAAGTTAAATTATTTCAACAATTGCAACTGTTTTATTTGTGACATATAAATAAAAAAAAAACAATAATTTAATTAAAAAGTGTAACTATATTTCACTTATTATTAATTAAAAAAATATATATATATTACTATTAATTAGACTATTAATTAAACCTACATAACAAATTTAATTTGAAACAATATAAACTACAACTTATATCAAGACTACCCGTTTGATCTTCCAACACTGAAACATGAAATTCACACTGAATCACTTGATGGAAATGATGTGGTGTAGTATGAAAAAAGAAATGTAATAACTAAAGACAACAAAATAAATGTGTTAATATAATATAAAAAAGTTAATTAATTATAACTTTAAGTAAAAAAGTAAAGGTAATTCGTTTTATAGATTGAGATGGTTTGGGATTTAAATAACGATGCTATGGAAAGCGTCAATAACAACTGACAATGCAATCAACAGACACATATTCAGTCAGCTTGTACACATTATTCTTTAAACATTTAATTTTGGCATGCTGATATAAAACTAAAAACGGTAAATAATAATTATATATAGATCTTGTCACTGTTACAAGTGAACAGTAACACCAATGATATGTGATGGTTGCGATGGATATGGATTTAATTAATGCTGCAAAAGCGCCTACTGAGGCCAGCATGATACGGCGTCGACTGTTGGAAATGTATGCCCAGAACGCCAAAGTTGCCCACATCGGTGTGTTGCTCGGCAAGCACGTACAAGTATGCAACATATACAATGTTAAAGCTAATGTTTCAATCTACACTAATATCGCAATTTAATTACGCAATCTTTACATTTTATTTACGCATTTAGCAAGCATAGAAAACTTTAAACTTCACTTACCTACATACATAAAATGCCGCGTTCAAAACGAAAAATAAGTATCTCCATATGTAACAGAGTTATCCATTGGTCGATTCCATGCTCAATTGTCATGGTGACATCATTTGCATAGCAGCAGCGACGTATTTTCTGCGACCATGTGAACTCTGACGCGGCGCCGCGCCGGCGTCATTTTCATGCACAAGAAATGGATCAGTTTTGGCAGCTAGATTGAAATACGCCACCTAGCGGATACTGATATACCTGGGTAAACTTCTGAAACACTGACTAGGCAGGCTTTATTTAGATTGATTTGATTTTCAGTTCACACAAATTCTTACAGTCAATACAGAGGTTGTTTTGAGTGAAGCTCTTAATTTTATTAGCAAATACACACTTGCCATTATGGCATGTTTGAACAGCCTAGTTGTTTGGGAAGATGCCACTCGATCACAACAGGCTTCTCGGGACCATTGACATTGTGTCTTTCCTGTGGTGATGATTACACGTATTTACAGCTGTTTTTGTCAAAACCGTGAAATATGGAATACGATTTCATCACCATCGCATATATAGTTATGTTATATATTAGTACTGCCACCTTTTGCATTATTGAAAAAATTCTCAATTTGAAACTTTATATTATATACATCTTGTTGGACGTTCATACTCCAAGGCCCCAGCATTTGAGTAGTAAGTGATATATCTGACTAGTGGTGTATATACCAAAGACTTCGATGTCAATACCAAGCAAGCTGAAATAATTCCTGGACAGTAGACAAACCTACCACTATGACTACACGTACCATAATTTAATTGCTTAAACACAAAAAATATAATAAAATCTTAATAATATATACCTGAATAATATCAACCTACTTTAAAATGTCAATGAAATATATAAACGTGGTATATATAATTTCAACAATACATATAATTGTTCTAATCAATACTGTAAAACGTTAAACAAACCATTATCAATCAAATTTATAATTGTTTTTAGAAGCGATGTCTATGATCAACCAGTTATATTATGTATAATTCATGGAGATGGTGCAAGTCTTTCTACAACTATATATAATATTAATAAATCCAAATATAATTCACACTAAATCCCGACAAAACTTTGATAATTTATATGGTGCTATACCATTGTTATTATTGAAACATTTTCAGTAAATAATTATGTTGTACTTCTATAGTAAAAGTGCGAGGAATAGGTGAGAAAGTTTTAGTAACATTATAAAAATATTATGCACTTTGCGATTTGGATTGTTCTGCATAGTTTCTATTATTTGTTTATTTTACACTTACATGTTGGGGGTTGTGGCTACTTATTTCAGTCCACTCCACCCTCAAAATTGCAAACATATTTATTTCATCAATTGCAAACATAATCAATTCATATTTTACCAATATTGGCCCAAATTTAGCCAACCAAATACAACACTACCAATAAAACGTTCACACATACATTAGTGGACAACATAACAATGTATTTAATTTTCAACTTTGTAATGAAGAAACAATATCTAAAACAATTGATGATATGTAACCAAAGACAAGCTACAGATTTGATGGCGTTTCCTCACGACCATTAAAGTCAACTAAACCTGTTTTAATTAAATATTTAACTTTAATCACAAATCAAATATTAACTTTGGGTATCTTTCCAGATAAACTCATAATAGCCAAAGTAATACCAATTTACAAGAAGGGTTATAATACCGTATTCTGCAAATACAGACCAATATCAATCTTACCTGCAATTTCAAAAGTAATCAAAACAATTATTTATAACCAGCTTGAATCTTTCTTTAAAAGACAAACTTACCTACGATAATTAATATGGATTCAGAAAGGATCATTCAACTGAATTTGCCGCTCTCGAATTAATTTATAGAATATTGACAAGTATGGATAATAAGGAAATACCTATACATATTTACCTGGACCTTTCAAAAGTATTTTATACCCTGCACTACTCAATATTAATATATATGTTAAAGTTTTATGGCGTAAAAGAGTGGTCCTAGATCTAGTCAAAAACTATTTAAAACACCAGAAAACAATAAGTAGACATTGAAGAAACCCAATCTGAAATGCTTAATATCTCAACAGGCGTACCCCAACTATATTCTGTTGTACAATGTCAAAACAATGAACATGTGGAATTTCTAATCAAAATGTAAATGTAAATCAATCAAATATATAATTTTCAAAGCAGCTAGAATAAATATTAATATGATAAACCCATCAAATCTACAAATATATAACAAACATTGAAAGAGTAGATAAGTTAACATTCCTAGGCCTAATGGCTTTAATGAACAATTCAACTGGCAAAGACGTATCGAGAAATCATATTAAAACTACGTTAGATTAAAATAGTAAAAAATGCACTTTGGCATGTTCCTCAGGGTGTTACTGGCGGTGGATGCAGGTTGTGTAAGCCGAGGCTTTTAAAGAAGTGTTTAAGTGAGTATGCTGATGTGGTGGAAGCTGGAAGATGGTTCCAATCTGCTACTGTCCGGGGGAAAAAGAATGATAAAGAACTGGGTGGTGGGCGTGTTCCTGATACAATCGTTGAGTGCCTCTTGTTCTTGGGTCAGAATGGTGGTAGTAATTTGAGCGATTAATATATAATAGTCCATTATTAATTATAGAGAGCATTCCATGTCTATTGGGATATCTTCGACGGTTACCTGTCTCCAAAAATCGACACCGATTGCGAAGCGCGTTAGAGATAGGGAAGGGAATCGAGATCGGTATGCTTGCAGACACTCTCTACTACGTGTCTGCCTTCAGACGCAACCTATGTGCCAACTGTATGACTGCCCCCCACATGGATTTGTTACGCTGCACAGCTTCAAGTGCGCACCGTGATTACGCAACGTCGTGTGTTGCAAGTTCACCAGCGACAGCAACAGCAACAATTTCAACAGCAACAACAACAACGACAACAGCAGCAGTGACAGTAGCGATGGCGGCACCTGCAGCTGCAGAAGCAACAACAACAATGGCAATAGGAGCGGCGACAGCACCAATGGCAGCAGCAGCAGCAGCAGCAGAAACAACAACAGCAACCGAGAACGACGACGATGTGTTTAACTTTCGCGATGCCACGACAGGCGTACATCGAACTGGCGTTAATCTGGACAATCTGATCCGTGTTGAGCGAGTGAACACAGCCTCACGCCAGACAAGGGACCTCCAATTCGCCCTTGTTAATCCATATTATGTGCGGAATACGACAGCGGACATCAGTGAATATGTTGTGACCAATGGCATTGATGTTGTTCTGATGACAGATACTTGGCTAACATCTGACGATGCAGTTAAACGTGCGGAACTGACGCCCAGTGGCTATAATTTGAAGGACAATCCGAGACAGTCCGGCAGAACTGGTGGCGGGGTTGGTATTCTTTTCAAGACTGGTATTCAGTGTAAAGTGCTGTTATCTGGCGAACTCAATTTATTTGAGTATGGTAATTATGAGCTATTATGTCAAAAGACGAAAGTTGATGTGCATGTCATATACCGACCATCAGACTCGGAAACACATCGTGTTACAGCTGCTACTTTCTTTGAGGAATTTCAGACATATCTGTCGCATGCAGTTCAAACCCTTCATTCACTCCTGATAGCTGGTGATTTTAATATTCGTATGGATATTGACGCAGAAGCTGATGCAATTAGAATGTGTGATGTACTTAGTATCAAAAATAGATAAGCGAGCGAAAAATGAACAACTGTCAAACACGTTCCAAAAACGCCTTTTGAACGACTGCTAGAACCATTACGGTTCGTCGGATCCCAACAATTTTGATGTCTTTTGAAAGTTTAAGCTTTCTGCTATTCAAACATATAAATGGTTTCCTGGTAATCATTCCTAAAATTAACTAAAAACGGACCTACAACCGGGCCCGTTCCGGGGTCTTAGACACTGCGAACGATGTTGTTTCGTCGACACAGTTCACCAATCTAACGATTGAGGCACCACTATCTGATTTCATGGTATAAGCTCCACCCACTTTCAAACGGCTGCTAAAATGACATACGCGAAGTAGGCCTGACGTCACAATCACGTATATCAATCAACCAACGCAACAAATTTAGACCCATTGGGTGGCGTACGCTATTGTGACGTCACGCTGACGTAGATATATATCGGTTTCCCTGCGATCAAAGCACATCAATTTCGCCGCGGTTTAAAAGTGCGTGGAGCTTATAACATTAAATCAAGAAATGGTGAAGTGCGCATGTCTGAACCTATGCAAATGAGGAAAACAGCGCCGCAATCGGAGTTAGTGTACTGAGTACCCGCCGCCAACATCGTTCGGAACCATACAGAACACCGAAAACGGCGTGATTGTAGGTCCGTTTATTGGTGTTCTTTAAACATTTACCGGGAAATCTAGATGACGCTAGAATAACAAAAGTGTATCCTTTCAAATGATACCAAAATCGTCGGGACACGACGAGCCGTGAGGGTGCTAGCGACCGCAGAATTTCATGTTTTGGACGTGTTCTGAGTTGTTCATTTTTCGCTCGCTTATCTATTTTTGTTAGTATGTATGACGTAACGCAGCATGTTACGGTTCCAACGCATGTATCTGGTCACACTCTAGATTTAATTATTACTAGGTATTATCGTGAACTTCTGCTTAGTTACCCCGTGGCTGATTATATGGTGTCGGATCATATGTCTGTGTGTTATAGAGTAAACATGCCCAGACCTCCCTTAGAGACACGTACGATATCATACAGGAAACTGAAACAAATCGATAATAGTGCTTTTAGCAATGACCTGAAGGATATCACTAATGCGCTATTAAATATCACGGATATCAGTAGTATATAGGATCCACACAACCTCGCCCCGCCCCTTTTTGACCTACTTTAGGCCTAACTCTATGCATAAAAAACTTTTCGGGAACCTACTTATAAAAAAAATCAAAGGGTTTTTGTGACACTAAACGTTTTCGGGAACCTACTTATAAAAAACGTGATTGATGACCTGTCACTTTTGATTGATTACACTTCCTTTTGAGGTGCCACCTAGCGGTTATGCCAGTGATTAATGTATCCCTAGCGATCAACGTTGGACCTAGCGCGTGCTTACGTAAGCATTTATATAGCGTCCCTAGTTACGTAAGCAGCGTCCCCTAGCGATCAACCTCGTAAGCATAGCGGTATGCTGCGTAAGCAATAATGCGTATATAACCGCGATAAAACCACTCATAAGCGCCGGCGCCGGATTAGCTCTCCTGGGAGAGCGTTCGACTAGGGATCGCAACATTCCGGGTCCGAATCCGTACGTCGGCCCTCTTTTTAGATGCTCCATCTAGCGGCGGCGGCGGCTCTATATAAGCGGTGCCGGTAGCGGGTTATCGGTAGTCATGTTGTCGGATCCTATAAAGTTTGGCGGATCGCGCTCGTTCCTGTCGAATATGTACGTGTGCCGATTGACGGCGTACGGTCGGGGCTTCCGATCCGTCGAGCAAGCCTATCAGTATAGGAAAGCGATATTCAACGAAGACCTCGAATGCGCCGCGTGTATCAAAAGAGCGCGATCGCCCTATTTAGCGAAACGACTCAGTTACGGAATTCGAAAAAAGAGAACGGGAACCGAATGGAACGCCGTTAGGTTCGCGTGTATGAAGGGGCTGTTGATGAGTAAGTTTGGCGGGTCGGCCAAGTTGAAGGCCGAACTATTGGCCACCGGGGACGCCGAATTGGAGGAATGGGTACCGAGTAGGGAGGGTTTCTGGGGTACCAGGATCGGGGACGTTGCGGGGGAGAACAAGCTCGGTAAACTGTTGATGGAGGTGCGCGACGCTTATAAAAACGCGTAAAAAGCGTTAGCCAGTATCAGTCGTGAAAATGGGCGGTCCGCTGTTGAAGCATCCGTTTACGTGTATAGTATCCGGTTCTACGGGATGCGGTAAGACGACGTTCGTCGACCGTCTGATACGACACGCTATGATCGATCGACCCCCCGAAAAAATCCTGTGGTGCTACGGGCAGTGGCAGACCGCCTACGCGTCTATGTCTCCGAAAATAGACTTCGTAGACTGCCTGCCGGCTACGACACATTTAGACGGTAAAAAGAGGACGCTTTTAGTACTCGACGACCACATGGAGGAGACCGATAGCGGGGTGACGGCCCTATTTACAAAAAAGGCATCATTGTAATACGTCAGTCGTACAAATCCGACAGAACATGTTTCCGAAAGGGAAAGAAAACCGTACAATCAGCCTGAACGCTCAATACTTAGCGCTATTCAAGAACCCCCGAGACGCCGGTCAAGTAGGTCACCTAGCGAAACAGATGTACCCGGGAAAGGTCAACTGCATGATAGAGGCTTTCAAAGACGCGACATCGGCGGCGTACGGCTATCTCTTCGTGGATCTGAAACAGGAAACGGAAGAGTACATGCGCCTGCGTACGTGTATATTTCCAGACGACCCCCTTCAGTACGTCTACGTACGGAAGGGTGGCGGCGGTCAACTATAAGTAGAGAGGGACGTCGCCGCGTACGCTTATTAGTCGTTATGACGGGACGACGCGCGGTGGTAGCGGCGAAGCGACGACCAAAGGTGGCGCCGACGGTGTCGGAGCAACGCGTGAAGAGACACGTTTTCGCCCTGCAGCTGTTGGATAGGCATAAGCGGAACATCGATCTGCGAAAAGCCGTGCTCGCCAACTCGGAGGTCGGTCTCATATGTAGTCTATGCGATTGCGCGTACAATATTCTGAGAGGGAAAGGTGAAGGTGTCGTCGAAGCAGAAACGCGTGTTGACGAAATACAGAGATCACCTGCGTGACCTGGTCAACAAAAGAATTCCCGTGAAGCGGAAGGGAGCCATCTTGCAAAAGGGTGCGGGTGGGTTTCTGACGGCCCTGCTAGCGCCGTTAGCGAGCACCGTTCTCCTGCCACTACTCAAACAGGTCATCGGGGGGTAATTGATGCAGTACGCAAAGAAGATGGCGTTGGTCGACCCGCGATTGGTGGAACGCTTCCTTCCGCCACAGCCGTCGAGCAGCACGCCCCGATCACGTGTGCTGAGTAGCCTGGAGAGGGACATGAAGGACATTCTAGAGCGGTCGGATTTATCCGAACGCGATAAGGTGGCGTCGTACAATCAACTGCTGAGTCGCTACAACACTATAGAGGCGGCTCGAGCGGCGCAACCGGTACGCGTGTCGATGGTCAACGCCGATGGCGGCGAGATACAGCCGCAGCCTGCGGCGGTGCAATCGTCGGAGGCCGTAGAGCACGAAATCGTAGCCAGCATGCCGAAAACGCTGAAAGGGAAGGCGGGTCTGCTGATCGCGAAAATGAAAGCCGATCCGTTGTGTCGTCGGCCTCGTCATCACGGTTATCGCTCTCTATATGTGTATAATATTCGTCGTTCATTGGTCGTCGTCGTCGTCGTCGTCGTCATCATGGTTTCCGGGTGGAGTTGTCGTCGTCGTCCAAAACGAAAGCTTCGTCAACGAACCGTTGACGACGACGACGAACTGAATGAACTCTACTTCGATCCGAAACGGGCTGGAAGTTACGGCGGCGTCGACGCGTTGCACCGGGCGTCGACCCGACGACGACCGGCCGTCGAGCGGTGGCTAGCGGCGCAGGACGCCTATACCCTACACAAACCGGTTAAACGACATTTCAAACGACGTTGCGTCATCGTGGGCGGTCGAAACCAGCAGTGGCAATCCGATCTGGTCGATTTGACTAGGCTGAAAAAACACAACGACGGTATAACATTCCTATTAACGGTCATCGACGTGTTTTCGAAGCGGGCGTGGTGCGTTGAAGAGTAAGTCCGGTTGCTGATTTCGGTTGGACGATAATGATCTCCGTTTTGTCATCATTGAGTTTTAGCATATTGGTTTTCATCCATTGAAGGATACTGGCGATACAGAGTTCTATTTTATTGATGGCAATGTCGGGTGACATATTATCGCTCAGGCTAAATTCTTGTAAAAGTTGGATGTCATCTGCATTTAGATGGTAAGCCATGCCATGGTGGCTGAGTAGCGACGCGAGAGGAGTCATATATATATAGTGAACAGTAATGGTCCAAGAACTGACCCCTGCAGGGCACCGCAAGTCAGTCTGTGAGGTTTAAACTGCTCACCGGCAATCAACACCATGTATTGTTTGTGTTGTAGGTAGGCAGCGAACCATGACAAACAGTGATCGTCGACGCCGATGATGTTGCTCAGTGTGTTTACAAGAATGGCATGGTCAATTGTGTCAAATGCTGCGCCCAGATCAATTAACAGCAGCAACACACCTTTGCGTTCGTCCATGCACGTGCAGAAGCGCAGTTACAGTACTACAGTCCTGTCGGTACGGTGATTGCAACGGCATATACAGGTTGTTTTCACGCATGTGTGCAATCAACCGGTTTGCCACAATCCTCTCGACTAACTTTGATAAAAAGCACATGTTAGAAATAGGCCGATAGCTTTTCAAAATGTCACTATCAAGACTTGCCTTTTTCAATATGGGTGTGATGACAGCAACTTTAATTTCATCAGGCATTCCTTCCAGCAAATACTTGTTGATGATGTTCATACTCGGCGTTGTCATGACATCAGAGCACTCTTTTACCAAGTTTGAAGGCATCGTGTCAAGTTTGCAAGTCTTCGATGATGACTTTTGCTCAGTAGTTGCGCGGTTTCTTCTTGTGTGACAGTCACGAAAGTAGAGAGATGACAGACTGTGACAGACTGATCTATGCTCACAAAGTCGGTACTCACACCATGGACATCTGGCGCTTGTAGTGTGGTGCGAATACACAGGATTTTATCCTCAAAGTAGTGTGCAAAGTCGTTGGCGAACGATTCGGCACATTCGTAGGTTGGTCGTGTAGCTGTGTTACCCCGATGCAGCAGCTTGTTTGCGATGTTGTAGAATTGCGCTTGGTTCCGGACGTCCGACAATTTTGTCTCGTAATGGATCTTTTTCGCTTCAGGGCTCATGTTGTTAACTGTATTTCTTTGTTGTACATACATGTCTCGGTGCACTGTTAATTGTGTCATTCTGTATTGATGTTCAAGCCGCTTACGTTTAGCTTTTGCAACTATGATGTCCGCGTTGTACCATGGCACGTTGTTTTTCACGGTGATGGTGCACTCTCTAGCAAGAGCATGTTGGTCGAGTATTGACAACAAAGTGTTGTTGTAACGAGAAAATGCTGCTGCTGCTGATTCGCTGGCTTGCTGAACAGTCAGATCAGAGCAAGTAATGTCATGGCTGATTTTCTGATGGTTGATAATTTTAAACTTACGCACAGTCATTGTTCTCTTTGATGGGACTGTAGTTGTGATAGGTACCGCAAAGATAACACTCGACATGCCAATGCCCACCGACGTCGAAGGAGTACGCCGCCTAATTGGCACCGTACAGTACCTAGGCAAGTTTGCGAAGGGATTGACCGACCTCTCAGCCTCGTTGCATGAACTCATACGCAAGAAAAATGAATTCACATTGAACGAATTCCACACCAACGCGGTGCGTGCGATACACGACAAGCTCAGTAACGCCCCAGTGCTGCATTACTGCGACGTGAATAAAGACATAACAACGCAGACGCGTCGCAGACGGTGCTGGGAGCTGCGCTCATGCAGGACGAACAGCCGATATGTTAGCAAGCGGAGCCATGATGGACTCCGAATACAATTACGCATATATCGATAAAGAACTGTCGGCTATGGTGTTCCCATGTGAGCGGGGTTCAACGAATACATCTACGGACAGGATGTAGTTCACGTGGAATCAGTCCACAAGCTGCTAGAAAGTATCTTCAAGAGATAAATTCACATAGCACCGAAGCGCCTGCAACATATGAGACTGTGACTGCAGCAATAACCACTTGAGGGGAGGTACAAGAAAAGATTAGAAATGTATGTGCCCATTACGTTGAGCCGAGCTTACAACATTAAAGCCAAACGATGTACTCATACCGATGTCAATAAAGTTGACGACTCGGAAGAGAATAATTATGTTCAGTGTCATCATCATGCTGCCTGAACAGAAAATGATCGAGTGCAGCACGCCACCAAGGACGGCACAGTGTTGCGGGAACTCGAGAAGGCAATCAAGACAGGGTGGCCAGCCGAGAGTACCGGCAATTAATTACTAAAGCCGTACTTCCAGTTCAAAGACGAACTGTTTTGTTTAAGATGGCATGATCTTCAAGGGCGACATGTTAATAATCTACCGTAGGATGGGAGCGAGACTAGTGAAACTAATACACCATGACACATTGTTGTAGAAGGACGCCTGCGCAGGGCGCGCGAGGTCGTCTATTGACCCTGTATGAACGCTGAGGTGAAGAACCACATCAGCATTACAACGCACGTCGACCGGAACAGTGACGCGAGAAGTTGCAAACGCACGAGTTCCCCAATCTGCCATGGTTAAAGTTTGTAACGGACTTGTTTGAGCTCGACGGACAGCATTATGTCATACTGGTAAACTACTACAGTAACGTCTTCGAGATCAATGAGCTGAAGAAAACCATGGCAGAGGCTGTTATCTATGCTTTGCCGCCATATTTCGTGCGACACGGAGTTCCCTAGATTTTGATCAGCGAGAACACTTCACAATATCGATCACAGGAATTTGCGCACAGAACATCAAGCAGCACGCACTACCCGCAAAGCATTGGGAAAGCTGAGAACGCTGTGAAAACAACTAAATCTTTGCTCAAGAAGGTCAAACTGGATAGATGTGGTCCACTGAATCCAATGTCACGCCGGACCAGCACGCCATACTGCTGTTGCCAACAAGATACAGTCTGTTGTTGCTGGGTTTGCTTATCCATTTCCGCTCGTTGCAGCCTTGATGGATTGTCTATAGACAACTATTTCGTTTGCCAGTCTCCCCACTCGCCATACGTCTGCTCCCATCCATTCCTTTATGTCCTTCTCCCATTGTCTCCTAGGTCTTCCTCTGCATCTGCTGCCTTCCACTTTTCCTTCAATTATTAGTATCTCTAGACAATGATGCTGTTTCGCATGGCCGAAATAACTTAGTTTTAGTTTCTTTACAAAGGTCAATAAAGTCCCGGGTATAACACCAAGCTCATCTGCGATGGATTCGTTAGTTCTTCGTTCAGTCCACCAAACTCATAATATCGTTCTATAACACTTGTTTTTAAATGCATCTATATATATTTAGTAATGTTCTTATTAAGAGTCCGGGTTTCGCATCTATACATAGCAGTTGGAAATATGCAGACTCGGATAATTCGTAGTTCCATACCTTTGTTCGTTGCTTTCCACAGCTTCTTCATCTCCGTCAACTTTTACTCGCCATTACGAACCTCCGCTTGATCTCTTTCGTCCCATCTCCATCCGCTTCTACCAATTACCCCAGATATACAAAACTTTCCACTCATTCTATTGTGACTTCTGATGGTTCTCGACATCCATTCACATCCATAATCTTAGTCATCTTTACGTTTAGTTTCAATCCTTTCATCTCGCTGTGCTCTTTAACAGTAGTTATCAGTTTATGTAATCCTTCTTGTGTATCGGATAGTAACGCTGTGTCATCGGCATATCTCAATTCATATATCTCCTGTCCGTTCACTTTCAATCCATTAAAATACTTGCTTCTTGTGTCAGTCTCAGTGTCAGTGGGGGGACAAAATGCACCCGTCTCACTCCCTTGCCGACTGCGAACCAATATGTGGTACCACACTGTACTCTCACTGCAGACTGCTGTCTAACATATACATTTTTTATAAGTGATGTCATTTTCTGGTCAACTCCCATGTGTGTCAAAGTTTTCCAGAGTTGTTGATGACTAACATTATCAAAAGCTTTTGAATAATCTATGAAGCAGATCCTAAGTTCATGGTTGAATTCTCTGCATTTTTGAATTAACATCTTTAGGTTGAAAATGTCATCTCTTGTTCCTCTTCCAGTACGAAAACCAGCTTGTGTTCTGTTGACTTCACATTCTAATTTGTTGTGATTCTCTTAATTATGAGTTTTAGCATAATTTTGATCGCATGGCTGATGAGGGATATAGTCCTGTGGTTTGAGCATTCTTATATGTCACCTTTTTGGTATTGGTATAAGGATGGCTCGTTTCCAGTCCATCTGGCCACATTCCACGTTTCCATTTTTTCTTGCATAGTGTGTGATAGATATCCACGCCTGCTACGCCACTTGCTCTTATTAGCTCTGCAGTGATGCCATCAGTGCCAGGTGAGTTTCCGTCTTTTCGACTTTTTATTACCCACTCCACCTCTGAACGGAAAGGCACCCTGCCTTCATCCATGTCTACCTCTTCTATTTCTTCTTTCTTAAACATGCTTTCAAATCATTGCTTCCATCTTTCAAGTATGACATTGCTTTCTGTCAGAGTCATTCCCGTTTCATCTTTAATAACGCCAAGTCTAGGTTTGAACGACTGTGTCATAGACTTGATTTCCTCGAATATACTGCGAATATCATTCCTTCTGATACATAGTTCTATCTTTTCACATTTCTTCTCTATATATTTCTTCTTGTCTTCCTTACACATTCGTTTAATCATCTTGCACTTTTCTGTGTATTTCTCATGATAATTCTCACTCATTTCTTTGTTCTTCTTTAACTCTTTCCTTTCTTCATTCATTTGCAGTGTATCTTTGCTTATCCATGACTGTTTCTGCCTCCTCCTTTTAGTGATGTGTTTGTCAGCTGATTCCATAATGGTGTTCCTAATGTTCTACTGGCAATTCCTCTGGTTCCTTCTCGTCAGCCACTGTCTGTAATACTTTCTGACCTCTACTCGGTATCCTTCTGTGATCATGTCACGCCTCACTATCTCTTTCCCTCTCTTCATCTTTCTTAATTTTATCGCAATCTTGGCGCTTAGCAATTCATGGTCAGAGTCACAATCGGCTCCTGGTAATGTCTTTGCATTAAACACAGACGTCCTCCATAATTTTGGTATCAGCACAAAGTCGATTTGATTGCTGTTCCGACCATCTGGTGTTGTCCCAGTGTACACTCTTCTTTAATGTTGTTTGAATAAGGTATTCGTGATCATCAGTTCATTCGCTATGATAAACTCAATAAGTCTATCTCCTCTCCCATGTCTCTCGCCTAGTCCATATTTCCCAATATTTCCATTCTCTTCTTCGTTTTGACAACTGCCAACTTTTGCATTGAAATCGCCCATCAGTACTACCATGACCCTTCTGTTTACCTCGTCCACTGTTCGTTGCAGTGTATCATGAAAAGTTTCTATTACATCGTCGTCTGCAGTGCTCGTTGGTGCATACATTTGAATACATGTTATATTCGTGGGTTTTGCTCGTATTCGTATGGTAATAATTCTATCGTTGACCGGATTGTATCCTAAGAGTGTATTTTCAGTTTTCTTTGACATATAAAACGCAACACCACTCATCCCTGGTTTATCATCCAAAGGTGTAGGGGTGCACTCTCGGGGAACATTCAAAGAAAGGTCAAGGGATACGCCAAATTCCAGTGGTCTAGGGGACACGTCCCCTCAGGCTCCCTGTGCGAAATGTCCTTAGCAAACAATTCTATCAAATGTTTAAAGAATATTCTATAGATAATTATTTTATAGAATATTCTACAGCAATTGCGCGCTTTTGTATAGAATATTATGTAGACAACACAAAAATCTTATAGAATATTCTATAGAAAATTACATATGAAATATTCTACAGGTTGTCAAATTTCATACAAAATTAGTACTCATTAATACAGGTGCAAATGTTGCCTGACCATCATAGATGATCACATATCATATTTAATACATTAACCACACAGGCAATCCACAGTAGTATCCAAGTATATATATATATGTGTGTGTGTGTGTGTGTGTGTGTGTGTGTGTGTGTGTGTGTGTGTGTGTGTGGCGGCCTAGGAAATCCTGTCACATTGACAAAAACATAATATGTATTTTTATTCAAGAAATGAAAGCAACACTATTTTTACTTCCAATACAGTTTACTGTATTCAAATATTCCCACCAGAACCAAAGTTACAATAATTTAAAGAGTGCCCATATCAAAAATTAATTCAGGAGAAAAATCAGTTTTAAAGTCGAGAGTCATTATTCACATGAAAACAAAACATCATGATGGTATAACAAAATATCTGCTGCTATTACCATATACACTCAAGTGAAGCAGATGTAGCTGTGTCTGTTATATTTAGCTTACATAAATAATTTATTATTAAATTCTGATGGCTACTTTTAAAGTTACAAGACTTTAAAGAGGGCACCCATCAAACATTATTGTAGGAAAAAGTACTCGTAGTGTCTGGAACCATCATAATTCATGCATGTAAAAATGAAATTTTGCTGCAGTATTAATATTATATCAAAATATCCAGTGCTATCACCATGTCCAATGTAGTGAAGAAAATGTAACTATGTATTTCAGCTTTGGATCACTAAAACTATTATCAAATTATGGTTACTTTTAAAGATACTATAATTTAAAGAGAGCACCCATCAAAATGTTGTAGTTTGTTAGCAAAAACGTATATTACTAATAAACACGCAAGAGGTAGCAAACTCTTCCATGAATATGTGGTTAGCTGTAAAAAGAACTGTTGTTGTTTGGGTCGGAAAAGAGGCGTTTGTGTTCTCATCTTGCGCCTCGGGTCATCATAAACAGTTAGACTGTCACCATTTACAGATCCGTTCACTTCCTCTGCCAGCTCCGGTTCAAAGTCGTCCTTGCTCGAATCAGACAAGTCCGAATCATTGTCATCATTGCCGATCGGGTGTATCACAAAGTAGTCATTCACAAGTTCGTTGAGGATGTCCCCACTTGCGATGTACTGCATGTTCACCAATGCCAATGCGTTGAAACACCGAGCAAGATCGTTCGACTTTGCCGTCTTCGGTTCATCCATGCCATGGTTATGGTCGTAGCCATCTTTGATTTTTCGAAGATCGTAAACACGAAACGAAATTCGTCCCGTAGTCTGTATTTCCAACGAAATCCGGTTCGATAACACGTTAAACTGTTAAGAAATATGTACATATATAAACTACAGTAACATCAAACTAAACTAATAATTAATCGAACTACACAAACAACTCCAATCCAACTTCCAACTTCCAAATAAAATTCCGTAAACTTTCATTGCGCACTCAGTTTTCTTCCAACGTATTCATGCGTACTGCTGCTAGGGAACTGCGTGCTGTAAATAGCTTTCGAACGGTATGTCATATATGGGCATGGGAACTTCTGTCCTAGGTTTTAAGCGTTCGCAAATTAGAGCGCTTTTAATTATAAAACGCTGCAACCTAGGACGAACTTCACGGTTACAAAAAAACACAAACAAGTACAACTTTCACTTAGGTAATCAGGAAACTACTTGGTGAACTTATCAATAAGTACGTTAGCTAAAAGATCGCAGCGAAATCTCAAAATCAACCCGATGACGCAAATGAAGGCATGAACGCAGACCATACTGTATTTTATGCAATGGCCAGGACAGGCCTAGTGCGGGTAGTGAGGTAACTGGCTGAGGCGATAATTACTTCCAGCTGTTTGGCTTAATAAAACCGCCCAGCGCCTTCAGCCAATCATGACATGTCAGGATTATACCCCAGCCTACGATTTGGATTAGCGGTTAAGCCGCCACTTCCGCGTTAGGTAACTGTGTGTCATGTCGTGTATATCCTGATACTTCTAAATCTTGATTTCTAACTGTTTGTATACCCTATAGATCAATTAGATTTAAACGCAGATACAGTTGCACTTCGTTGACGTCTACCAAAACGCGAAAGGAAGACCGTTCGAGCGCTGATTACAGATGAGTATCGCTCGTTTAATATTTTCCTTCGTGGTTTCCCTTTGTTTGTCTTGAAGTCTTGTGACGATCAGAAATGGTGTCGGCCGTAATCATGTCGGCTGCGATTTCTGATCTATAAATATTTATTATCGGACATTCTCATGCATATTGGTTGGGCGACTTTGTCGAGTCCGCTAGTTCTCCTGGGTTCATTGCGAACTTCGTAAATCAGGTCGGGCCGTAGAACCAATCGGCCGGACCGTATCTATCTTTTCGGCAACCAAATGTCATGCCTATGCCATGGCACAGATTTCGGCGATACAACCTGACATTGTAATTGTTTTGCGGGGTGGCAATGATTTAGGCAGAACATGTTCTCCTACTCCACAGTCCGTTGGATCACGGCTTTGTGTCTTTGCCGACTAATTGTTGGCAAGAGGAGTTAAGCAAGAATGTATGTGCCAAATCGAGCGCCGGCGAAGGTGGCGCCATTCTGATTTCGAAAATTGGCCCGCTAGCTTGAGTGGCAGCGGTAATTTCTCAACATTTCTCAATTGCTCAAAACGGAATGTAATCGGAGCCGGCGCCTGTTTTGTTGGCGACATAAGTATACATGGAAAAGCCAAGGGAATATTTTACGATCTGAAGGTGTTCACTTTACTGACATCTGGAATCTTCGCTTATATCGTAGCATCCTTGGGACAAATTTTAAAGCCGTAAGCCGGGTAGTTACGGTTCACCGGTTTTGTTTGTCACCGGGCATAGCATGACGGGTAAATTGTGATTCCAAGTTGTAAAGATTGCTGTTGCAATTGGAAATGTCAGCGACCGTTTGCCAATATTAACTTTATGAGTGTATGCAAGAATTAGTACATCGGTGATATTAGTGCATGTCCCAGTACTACTTGGCGCAGTTAATATTGATATACGGTTAGCCAATTTCACAACGTTTATGCGGCTTTGACATGTTTAATTTCTGAAGGGTGATTGACAAAACTGGTGTTTGCTTGACATAATTAAATTGGCTAGTGTCCATATTTTAAGAGGTCCGTGACTGTTTTTCACCTCTTATTGTTGACGACTACTAATGCCAGTAAAGGTTATGGACGTTTGCCAGTTATTAATTACTCGCCCGTTGGCTGTAAATATTACTTATCATGGCATTGAGCCAACATTTATTTTCTATGTCGTTCGCCATTAATAACATATAAATTATTATGAATTAAAACTACATTTTAACACCAGTTTAATTAAAATCTTAAGTAACTAACAACATATAATTAATTAATTAATATCATGGTTGCTTGCCAAATTACTGCATCTTGGCCGTTCGCCATTACTACTAATAAAATACTTATCACAGCCGGTTGCCAAGTTCATGGCCAGTCGCTGAAGATAACATATCATAGCCAAATTAACGTGTCTTGGCCGTATGCCAGTAATCAAAAATACTTGTTATGGCCGTTTGTAAAGTATTGACTGTTCACGGCTGTTTGCCAAGACTAGAACATATCATGGCCGTTTGCCAAATGTACGTCTCTTGGCCGTTCGCCATTAATATGAATACTTCGCATTGTCATATATTAAGTGTTCACGGCCGTTTGCCAAACAATTACTCGATGGCCATTTGCCAAACTACCTTCTCTTGGCCGTTCGCCATTAATAAAAAATACTTATCATGGCCATTTGCCAAGTATTTAGTGTTCACGGCCGTTCGCCACAAATAACATATCATGGCCGTTTGCCAAATTAACGTCTATTGGCCGTTCGCCATAAATAAATTTCCAATAATAATGATAATAGGTATAATTTCAGTAAACATACTAATAAAAATAATAATAATTATCGCCATGCGTTACTGGAGGCATTCGAAATAATATTATTACCGCCATGCGTACTGGAGGCATGTGAAATAATATGATTACCGCCATGCGTTACTGGAAGCATGTGAAATAATATGATTACCGCCATGCGTTACTGGAGGCATGTGAAATAATATGATTACCGTCATGCGTTGCAGGAGGCATGTGAAATAATATGATTCCCGACATGCGTTGCTGGAGGCATATGAAATAATATGATTACCGTCATGCGTTACTGGAGGCATGTGAAATAATATGATTACCGCCATGCTTTACTGGAGGCATGTGAAATAATATGATTAACGTCATGCGTTACTGGAATCATGTGAAACAATATGATTACCGCCATGCGTTACGGGAGGCATGTGAAACAATATGATTACCGCCATGCGTTACTGGAGGCATTTGAAATAATATGATTACTGTCATGTGTTGCTGGAGGCATGTGAAATGATATGATTCCCGCCATGCGTTACAGGAGGCATGTGAAATAATATGATTCCCGCCATACGTTGCTGGAGGCACGTGAAATAATATGATTACCGCCATTCTTTGCTAGAGGCATGTGTCATAATATTATTACCACCATGCTTTGCTGGATGCATGTGTCATAATATGATTACCGCCATGCGTTGCTGGAGGCATGTGAAATAATATGATTACCACCATGCTTTGAAGGAGGCTTATGGAATAATAAGATTACTGTTAAGCGTTGCTAGATGTACGTGAAATAATATGATTTCCGCCATGCGTTGCTGGAGGCATGTGAAATAATATGATTAAAGATAAAGAATGCTTTATTGATCCTCGCACAAAAATGGTGTTACTGTCGGTGCAGCACACACATTTACAAATATAAACATACAAGAGTAAAATATAATGTTGTACAGATGGTACAGATACCAACATTAACAACACCCACATATGCCAACACACGCATTTCTTACTGCCATGCATTTAGTTGGCGTCATGGTCAAGTTTCTGGGTTGTTCAGACATGCTTAATATGCTTGACAAATGTGACGAGTACATGATTGTTGATTATCGTGCATGACGATGGGAGTGAAGTTCTCCGTAGTTCGAGTACTGTCTTGTTATGCATTTATTATTGTAGAATTTCTCCTGAAATTCATCTGTGAGTCAGCCAACATCCGAGTCAGAGGCAGGATCGGTTACACTCGACAATATACACTTGGACATTTTTGGCTGCTTGGCATGGACATTGGCAGATCGCTGCTGCGACAACGAGAACTCTTCCGTCTACGCCAGTGAATGCTCGACACAGGAGCCATGACAGTACTCTCAGAATCCAGGTAGTGGTGGACAGTTAGTCGAATGCAAGGATACATTTGGCATTTGTTGGAGCAATTGCCAGTGGGATAAGGAGAAGTTGCAAAACGTTTCACACAGTAGTTCTTACTGCCGGATTCAACACATATGAATAGGGGCCGGTTTTCAGTGGCCTTCTTGCGCGTACGAATGCTTAGTGAAGCGAACCCCTGTCTCAAATTTCGTTTGATTTCGAACGCAAGACGTTCTCTGCGACGTTCTGGACCAGAACGGGATGACGTATATAGCGGTTATAACTTACTGTAGTTGCTACGTAGTTTCATTGCTTTGTAAAACGTTTGCCTAACATTGCTAGCTACCGCTGTACTGGTGGGTTTCACTTCACGGCACGAATTTAACACCGCAGTCAGCTTGTTTACAGACGACCAGATTGCAGGTACAGACGCTTGTGTGGGACGAATCTCATGAACGTATCTGCGTACTGTGTACTGCTAATATGAATACAGGCATCATGACTGATTGATTTGTATCATGTATGTGGCATACCAAAACAAGCCTAAGTTGCAGTCCCTGATCACTAGGTTCTGTACCGCTTTCTTCTACTTTGTCATATTTACCTTAATTTGTTCAACTTTGTTTTAATAATAATAATACTAGTACTAATACTGCTGCTGCTGCTAATACTACTTAGCTTCTATTAGCACTACAATTAGTATTACCTCTACTACTATTACTACTACTACTACTACTACTACTACAAATACTAATAATATTATTAAGCGTTGTCGTTGTCGTGTACATAGCAAAATTCGCAAAAAAAATGGGTGGAATTACTAAGCAGCTAAGGAGGAGATGCTATGCTTTCATCTTTGGAACATCCATTTTAACTGTTTTCTCTTTGTTCTTCTCTCCTCGTTGTATACATTTGTGAGCCAGAGATCCGGAAGGTGTTCATGATCTTCGACCAACAAGTGACCCAGACGATCCCTATTGACTGTGTACCCTTGGCTCTTGGACGGTTACCGACAGAAGCACAGACGCAGAAGATTCTTGACGAGTTCGGGGACACGGCATTAGGTGAGGAGCTTTGAAAAAATACAGCGAACTATCGACACGCTGTATTGTGTTGGAACCATGTTTTGTGACTTTGCTCATATATTGTTATATTGTACTTCAATTAAACAATGGAGTGAGGAGGAGTCCATGCTAACCACATCATAATTTATAAAAGGTATCACTGATTGAGTACGATTATCTGGTTAGTTATTATACTTGTATACCACTAGGAAGTTTTTCTCTTAACTAGGCACAAGGCATATTATTGGAAAGTGAAGAAATTGCAATGTTTATATGTGAGTGAAGTTATGTAACACTTTAATTTTCTAAATATCTGAGCTTTGCTATTCAGTTATTTCCGATGTCCCACTTTATTTAGCATATGCTCTCAAGATTTGCCATTTCTATGGCTATTTGAAGATTTTAAATGTGGGGCATTTTCGCATAACAATATGTAATTACGTTTGTTAACAACATTTCAAATAGAAAACAAAAAGTTATATGAATATCTGGAAGCCTCCTTTTATTTGTTATATTGAATATATACCCCAAGGTATTTTTGTGAAACAATGAATTGTTTATTCCCACATTGGTTATTAAGGTGAGAATCTGGCATTTTTTGGCAAAGACAATAGTTTTGTGTGGTAGCTGTAATATTGTCTACATCAATAAAAAAGGAAATTACCTAAATAAACATTTAAACAGTTTTCTTCCAGAGAACCCTTCCTCGGTTGATTTCGTGAAGAAGAAATTGAACAACAAGTTATTTCTTACATAATTCTTTTATGGAAAACAGAACAAAATTCCGTCACCTTATGTCGTGTCTGTCACACCATACTTTCCAAAAAAGTGAAGAGAAAATTATGAAACAAATGTATACAGCGCTATACAATGTGGTATAATTTGTTTCATTCTCTATTGATACACAACTGTTCCATAATTTTTACTTCGCTCATATTTAAGAAGACAAGATTTAAACAAGATTTTAACACCCTAGGTGGCAGGTGGACAAGTAAGCACTTCGGCTTATCGAGAGTCCACCCCTTTTATCTATGTGTATCCCGTCCTTCTGAGGTATGTGTCGATTTAGTTTTTAATCATATTCACGCTACTAGCATCCACACAATCAGCAGATAATCTGTTCCATTCATTTATAGTCCTTTGTGAAAATGAGAACTTTCTTATATTTAATCTACACTGCTCCCTTGTAACTTTGTAATGTAACTTCATGTCATCTAGTCCTTCTATCTCTCTGAATTTAGAAAAAAATATGTCCATCAATATTTTCATAAGTATTCATTATTTTAAACACTTCTATCTGATCTCCTCTCAATCTCCTGGTCTCTAGTGTTGTTAAACCACATTCTTTTATGAGAATTTCATAACTAAGATCCCTCAGTTTGGGTATAATTTTAGGCGCTCTCCTGTCTAATCTTTCTAGCATACCAATGTCCTTCCGGCGATACGGCCTCCTCCTTGTGTACAATATTCTAAATGAGGCCTCACTATTGCTTTGTACAGCGGTATTATTAGTTCTTTTTCCTTATACGCTATATTTCGTCTAATTAATCCAAGAATTTGATTTCCCTTTGAAGCTGTGATTCCGCACCGCTCTGAAACCTTCGTATTAGCACTAATCGTGAACCTTAATCCTTTTCTTTTACAGTAGTACTTAGTACAGTACCACCCATTGTATATTCTACCTCTTCGTTCACATGTCCTGCGTGGAGGCATTTACATTTCCCAAAATTTAAAAGCATTTGCCACTTTCAGACCATTTGATTAACTTGTCACTATCATCTTGCAAATGTTGTCTATCTCCATCATGTTTAATCCTTCTAAACACTTTTGCATCATCCGCAAATTTCAATACCTTGCTTGTTATTTCATCATCCAAATCGTTGATATATATTAAGAATAATATAGTTCCTAGTACTGCTCCCTGTGGTACCCCACTCAATACCGATTTCAATAAACTATCTTGTTTATTATACCATTTCCTATGCCATGGGCCTTTAGTTTAAGCAGTAATCTTTGATGTGGTACTTTGTCGAAAGCTTTTTGAAAATCTAAGTACACGATCTCTACTGGTGATCACTCATCTACCCACTTAGTGATGTCTTCCAAAAAAAACATAACATATTAGTTAAGCATAACAATAAAATCCACCATGTGATCTTTAATTAGTCTTTCTAATAAGTTGCAAATCACTGATGTTAAACTCACTGGTCTATAGTTCTTTGACTTGTTTCTCGAACTTTTTTAAATAACGGTATAATGTTTGCCTCTTTCCATTGTAAAGGAACCACTCCCTCTTCTAATGACAAATTGAAAACTGTTGCAAGCGGTACGCTAATTTGTTCTACAATTTCCAATAGTAGTTTGAGCGGAATTTTCTTAGCTACCATTTCCGGGGTTACAATTAATTGTCCTAAATAGTCTAAATCTGCTCCCTTGAACTTAACCTCTGGTACTGGCAGTGAAGTAATATCTTCCCTGGTAAAAACTGAAGTAATGTACTCATTCAGGTCTTCTGCCATTAAGAATTCCTCTGATATTATATTTCCAGCACTATCTTCTAGAGGACCGACCTTATCTTGAACTTTCTGTTTGCTTCGAACATACGCATAAAAACTCTTGCTGTTATGTTTTATATTACTTTCTAAGTGTTGTTCATAGCATCTCTTTGAATTTCTAATTTTAGCACTAGCTTGGTTAAGTGCTTCTTTATAACTGGTGTAGTCTTCATAATTTCCTGTACATCTATGTGACTTCCACATCATTTGTTTATACTTAATTTTTATAATGGCTTCTTTCGATGAGTGTTTCTTTTTGGACCGTTTGCCTTGTTTTTTGAAGGGTACAAATTGATCGACTATGCACTTAATTTAACTCTTTAATATATTCCCGCATTATGTTGCTATCTTTTTTTTCAGTGTGTTATTCCAGTCTATCTTTGCTAAATATTTCCTCATGTCCTTATACCTTCCTTTGTGGAAATTTATACTATACTGCTTTTAACTATTCTTTTCAGATGTTACTTATATATCATGGGTATGTGTAATAAAAAGGCACAGGGGTAAGGGTTTAGCGGGGGGGTGAAACTATGGACCCACCCGAAACATTTGTTAATTCTGATCAAACATTGTAATCGTGTTGTTGGAAGCAGCAATAAAACAAAATGGTGCTTTTATTTGGTATGCCCCATATAATCCAATGAAAAAAATGTAGTAAACGGTATATCAGCCCAATAAGGGTACACGCGATTGACCAACCCAAACAATTGGCTAACTCCAATCGAAAACCGAAATATTATTGTTTAATGAAGCAACACAAAAGAGTTGGCACATTAATGTGGTCTGTACCACACCCCTGGAAAAATGTAGGGACACAACTTTTTTATATTTAAAGAGGGAGTGACAACAAACTAATGGACCCATCAACAAAAATTGTTGTCTCCGATCAAAAAGTATAATGTTATTGTTCAAGGAAGCACCCAAAGCTGCCTTTACTCCAACCGCCTACCTCAGCTCTTCCATTCTTCGCCCATCAGTTCTTCTCACGCCCACAGTTCTTCGTAACCAGTTATTTTCAAGAAACCTGCACCTTCTCCTGTTGCTTCTCTGCCAGTGCCATAGTTTGTTTTAAAAAATAATGTGTTTATAAAAGGTTTAAAACAAATGCAGTTTAATTATGTCTAGGAATGAGCACAGGAGTGGTGTAGAGAACGATTCATATGTGACACATGTGGTGCACAATTCTCAAAAAGTGGAAATCTACAGACGCATGTCGGCACTCCACACCGGGGAGAAACCTTACAAATGTGATACGTTTGGTGCAAGTTATTCAGAAGGGTTGTTTGAAGATGCATGTACGTATCCACACCGGGGAGAAACCCTACACATGTGATACCTGTGGTGCAGAGTTCCCATAAAGTGGTAATTTAAATAAACATGTCGGAATACATACGGGGAAAAACCCTATAGATGTGGTACCTGTGGTACACAGTTATCTGCAAGTGGAAATCTGAAGACTCATGTCCGCACACACACCGGGGAGAAACCTTACACGTGTGATACGTGTGGTGCACAGTTCTAAAAAAATAATCATTTGAAGACGCATGTCCGTACCCACACCGGGGAGAAACCTTACACGTGTGATACGTGTGGTGCACAGTTCTAAAAAAATAATCATTTGAAGACGCATGTCCGTACCCACATCGGGGAGAAACCTTATAAATGTGATAAGTGTGGTGCACAGTTCTCAAAACGTGGTCATTTGAAGACGCATGTCAGTATCCACACTGGGGAGAAACCTTATAAAAAGGAGATACCTGTGGTGCACGATTCTCAGAAAGTGGAAATCTGAAGACGGGGGAGAAACCCTAATTATGTCATATATGTGGTGCTCAGTTCTCGGCAAGTGGAATTCTGAAGAAGCACTTCCGTATCCACACCGGGGAGAAACAAATGTGATATCTGAGGGGCACAATTTGCATATAGTATCAATTTGAAATCACGTGGCTGTTCTCATAATGAAGCTGAGCCGAGGTGATACGTGTGATTTTCTGTTCACAAGTGACAATTTTAAGTCAGACATACGCACTGGCAATGTTAACACACGATTGATATAAAACATATGTGGGTGCTCAGTCATTTTTAAAGAATGGTTCATGAAAGAAACGTGTTGAAATTCGCACAACACTTTTAAGATGTGATATGTGTGGACATCAGATCGGAAACAGTAGTATGTTAAATATGGTAGTTGTTTGTGGATACTTGTACCGATGTGAAATGATTGAAATGCGACACATGTAGAAAACAGTGTCTGTGATTTTCACAGTAAAAATGCTTCTTTGGATATGTTCCTGGACAATGTTGTCAAACAGGGTAATTGATAATGCATAGGCCCACCAGAATAAAGTTGTGTTTTCGGCAAAGTAGTACATAAAAATTACATGAAATGTCAGTTAAATAAACCTGAATAAAAATAAATAAATATATATATTTACGAGTGCATATACATATATAAATTAAATTAATTAGCCGTTTAAATACCTAAAATAAATAAGGTGCTTAAATTATATAAAATAATTACGTATAAAAGGCTAATTAAAAAATAATAGTAATAAATAACTGCATCCTAAGTACATAACCGAATGTCAACATTGCATAAATGTCACTTGCGGATTTCAAAGTTCTTTGAAGGCCTGTCGAAATAAATATGTCTTTAAGAGTGATTTGAAAGTGGCAACGCAGTTTGCATGCCTGACTGCATGAGGCAGGGCATTCCAGAGGATCGGGCCAGCCACCGAGAAGGAAATACGGCCTTAATGTTCACGGTAATATCTTGGAACAGTCAGCAGACCTTGTTCGGCCTATCTAAATGATCTGGTCGGCGTGTAGGATGAAACGAGCGATGAAATATACGCAGGGCCGAGATGGAGCACTGCACGACATACAAGCAGTAACATCTTGAATTCGATCCTCTGGCGTATAGGCAACCAGTGTAGACGATACAGAACAGGGGTTATGTGTTCTCGTCTCCTTGTCCCGGTATTGAGACGTCCTGCGGAATTCTGTACCATCTGCAACTATCGCAAGTGCGTCTCCGGCAGACCATATAACACTGCGTTGCCGTAATCAATACCTGATATGACCAAAGCGGTCACAATGGTTCTGCAGGCATTCACTATAAGACATTTCCTAATTAACGCGATGCTTTGGTGGTGACAATATGCCACCTAACAAACACGATGCACTTGATTCGTCATCGACATAGTGTTGTCGAGTAGAATACCGATGTCGCGGATAACCGGCTTCGGCGAAACAGAACAGCCACATATATCAATGACTTGGTCAACAGGCGGGTGAACAAGTTTCTGATTGTTCACTGCAGATATGACGATCATCTCAGCTGTGTTCTCGTTAAACAGGAGATTATGGTAAGACATCCACGCTTTCACATCGGTGGTACAACGAGATATTCGGTCGGTGGCCATTGTAAATGGCTGGTCACGGGGAAAGTCCACATATAATTGCGTATCATCAGCGTACATATGATAGCGCAGTTGATGTTAAAAAACATGATTGAGTCCAAGGCAGTAGATCGTGAACAGAAGAGGTCCGAGCGCGCTACCCTTAGGCACACAACATGTTAGGTCAACACTTCTTGAAATGATGTTGCCAAGTTTAACTGCCTGTGTTCGCCAATTCTCTGTAGTTGTTTGATCTGCAAATGGTGGTCGACAGTATAAAAAGCGGCAGTGTAATTTAGTAGCCCTAGTATAAAGCTCTTCTTGTTATCCAGATGTCGTCCTGTATGCGTACTAGGCCTGTTTCACAGCTGTGCA
Source organism: Escarpia spicata (assembly GCA_963995525.1). NCBI lineage: Eukaryota > Metazoa > Annelida > Polychaeta > Sabellida > Siboglinidae > Escarpia > Escarpia spicata. The sequence continues at coordinate 50,574,709 of OZ023206.1, read as the reverse complement.
TAGGACGGTACGCACTTTGGAAAATATCGAAGATGCCTTTCGCATCCTTGTGCTGTCGTATTTGGATAGCAATGCACTTCTCGGCGAGTTTCGATACGAAAGACAGAATTGATAGTGGACGATAATTCGATAAAGTTCTGGAACAAGACCATTCCTCTTTAACAGCGGTGTTACTACGGCATATTTCATGGCGATAGGTCGTAATACAGACACGATTGACATGTTAACAATGATGGTTAGCATTGGTCCAAGAATGTCAATGTTAGATTTAAGCATGCTTCCAGAAATTACGTAAATGCTGGAAGAAGATTTGCTGGATGTCTTCTCAACCAAACCGTAGATGGCGGTGACTGTAGCAAGTTGAACGTCGCACAACGGTTCTTCAATACGGCATTCGATGTCCTGTAGGAATGCGGGCAGTTGTCACTGCGAGCGTGCAGTCACCAGCCGTGTACTGATATATGCGATCTTATATGTGAAATAAGAGACCAATTGCTCAGCTAGCGCATCCGGTCGTCGTCACATTCGGGGAGCACAAGCGTACTAGTACGACCCATCAAATTGTTCGTGATGCGATACATTGCTTTGGTATCGTGAGATGTAGCTTCCATTTCAGCACAGTAATATGCTGATTTGGTTGTGGCGATGCTCTGCTTAAATGCGTCACGAAAGTCAGTGTAAATTTCACGATAAACATCTAGCCGCGTGTGGCGCCACTTGCGCTCTGCTCGTCGCACTTGCTGTCTCATTAGCTGTAAATTGTCAGTCCGCCATGGTTGTCTTGGACGCAAGTTTATTAATCGTTGGATGACTGGTGCATGTATGTCAATTACCGTTCGACGTTTATCATTATGCTGTTCAAACAGACTCTCAATGTTGTCTTCGGGGTTTATAATCAGTGGGAAAGCGCGTGAGTCGCATAGAAGCTGCTGAATGTTGATTGCAGCGTATCTACGATAAATCACTTCCTTAAGCACTGGTCGTGGCTTAGATGAAACCAACGTTCACATGATGATGTGGTGGTCTGTGAGCAAGGACTCCACCGACACGTCTGTCACAATAGAGCTATTCACCGGGGTGATAACGAGGTCGACAATGTTACCCCGGCAGTGTGTTACTGATATCACATGTTGTTTAGGTTTACATCGTTCAATTAAGCGACGTGCATCTTTGTCGTCATCGTTTCCATAGCGAACATTGAAGCCACCGATTATGACGATTCCGGTGTTTCGAAGCGAAACGCATTCAAGACATTCGCCGAATTCTCCGAGGAATTGGCGAAAGGACTTCGACTTGCGACCAGACGATGGTGGTCGGTAAATTACAAAGATGCGTGCCATTGCCATAAATCTCGACCCGCGTAAGACCACTTCAAGGCATTCGAAAGATTCCCCGGGCCATGGTCTGGATAGGGGAAGGTGGAAGGAGGTCTTAAAATACCCCAACTCCCCCACCCCGTCGATTGCTCTGCGGGGGATGTTCAAAATTGTAACCGTCAGGGACCATCGCAGAAGTGACAATCTCATCATTATTGTACAACCAAAGCTCTATCAGGCACAGAATGTTGATGTCATTTTCACATAATTGTAGTCTGTCACAAAGTCTACTTTTTACGAAGAGACCTTACATTCAACAGCCCAATCGTAGCTGTCAAACGTAAGTCGAATCAGATTCTGCATGCAGATTTTACATCTCGCGGTAAACGATGGAGGGAGGCGGTGGTTAAATAGCACAGTAATTGGTCTTTGCTTTGATATCCCTGTCCGACCATTGTTCAAGCGTCCAAGTGGTCCAAGTGGTACCACACAAGCGTCTAGTGTAAGGTGAATTCTGCTCACAATCGCGCGTCCAATCCGCAATGTGTCAGTTCGATAGTCCGCAAACATGCTGTGAAGAATGGCTGTGCAGTGGTCCTGTTGTTGCCGTCACGCCTCAAACAGAGGGTCACAGCTCCCTGGGCCAGGGATCGTTTGGCAATTTCAAAGGTCTCTTCTGATGGCATTGTCATTGTGTAATTGGGGATCAGTACTTTTTGCCTATCAACCATGTTTTGGAGAAGTGTTGACAAACTGACATTTATATTGAAAAGGATATTATCTTTAAGCTGAAAGATGGGAGTTTGTAAACAGGATATGCCCTGGAAACAAATGCCCTGAATTCGCACCGTTTTAAGAACCTGTGAATGGACACGATCTCTGTTCATGATATATTTCTATTCTACACACAAGTCGATTAGCTGACAATGTTGCCGCCATCAGAGAGGAAATCTAGCTTTTACCAGTATCACACAATAATTTAACTTCTCTTAACTTGGCCAGAGCATGGGTGAGAATTACAACTGACCTGCCTGATTGATATGTTCGACTTCTCAAATCTTGGAACTTCATTGGAAATTCTTGATGATCCTTTTCTTTTTTGAAAAATTCAAAAACGTAACTCGTAAAATTGGAGGAGCGAGATTGATTTTGGTATCTTTGTTATGTTGTAAACAATATTAGAACTCAGATTTTTGTAAGATAATTGTGTGAAACACTGGGTCAAACATATAGGCTAATACTAAGAGGCCCATTCAATGTCCCGCTGACATCTACACCTGATAACAGTGATACTTCTCTGACAGGGTTTCTGCGACTCCAGCAACATTCAGGTGGTATGGTGAATTTCTAACATGACTCTGTAACAATAATGGCTCAAACACGTGTGAGAACCACTGGACTAGGCGTAAAGTCTGGCTATAGTAAAGTGTGTACAGAGTCAGACACGGATTTACGTAATGGCTTCAACAACTGCACGATTTATTCAACATGTACACTTATTAGTACGCGTCATGTATAAAAAAAAGAATCGTAAATTATAATGGAATAATATAGAAAACGTACAATTATAAACTGTTGTACAAGATTTATGATCATTTGAGGCCAAGTAAAAATACATATGGATCTTGCTTGTTTTTTTAAATATACTGATGCCCTTATAATTTACTAGTATGTGTTTTGGATGATGGCCACAACATCTTTACAATAATGGTGGTTGTTTTATGTAATTACTACAGCCCTACACCCTGATTGATAATGGCACCTAAAGCATGACTTGAAATAATCAAGCAGTACACTGCATGACAAGTTTGGGATCGAGATTTCTTGACAAAAAACTGTTTCTTTTTTCACTGTTATATAATAGAAAAGGAGGCTGTGGTACCCACAATTATATAACATGTTGTTTCTTTTTCATATGACATCATGTAAGTGAAGTTATATATATATTATGTGATGATATCTCATTCTGTTCCATTGATATACGGTATATTAATAATTGTTGTGTACATTATATTATTCTATTCTATTATATATTGTTGAATGTTTAATATGTTGTTATATGGTTTAATACATGTCAACCAAACAAGGCTTGCATTAATTAATATATGTACAAGTAAATCATCCCTTCACTGCTAATTGGTATCTAAGGCTTTCATTGTTTTGCCTAATGTATAATATGTCGAAATCCTGATTCATTCCTACCCGGGGTAGAAATTGGTGGCAGCACATAAGCATTTCACATTAAATTATCACTGTCCGTTTCGTGACAAAAGATATTAGTATATAAATGACAATAAAGAATTTAGTTTTGCACGTGTGACAATACATAATCACTATCAGTTAGTGACAACAAATTGCAGTGGACATATACCAGTACATTATCACTGCTATTTGGTGACATCACATTGCAGTGAACATTTGACATTATTGCAATAAGTTATTACTCTCAGTTGATGACAAAACATAGTAGATAATAACAATATATTACTATTGTCAATTGGCGACAACACATCGCAGTGCACGTATGACAGTTTATTAATACTCTCAATGACCACTAACAAAAAATCAACAATTGTGTCGTTTTTGCTATATTAAATTATTTGTTTATCGTAGCGGAAGAAGACGGCCATACAATGGAAGCGTAACTGGTTGCAGTAATGGAGGAGATCCCTCCAGCAGCAGGACCATGCGTAGATGCTTCAACAAGTCTTCCATCGGATTTACATTCAATTCGTGGTGCTCCTTTTCTTGACTTTAAGACTCGTTGCAATCATTTCGAGATAGGCAGAAGCATATTGCTTGACTTTTCTTTTGGATCGTCGAATACATGTGTAGACTCCTTTGTTCGTGGCTCTCTACGTTTGTTGTCACTTCAACAAACACTTTTTACAAAGATTATTTTTATGTCAAGACAAGTGATGCAAATAACGGTTAATAAAAATTGACGTCCTGGTGACGTTGCAACAGTAAGTTTTCTTTGACGAGCATTGCTTCAAAAATTAAGAGAACTGAAAAGTTCACAATGACTAATTTTATAATTACAAAGGATGGTATGCCACAACTGTTTCACGTAATACAACACAACATTAAAAGAAATCAACCAAAATAGTGATAATAAAAAACAGAGGTGCTTCATAAAATAATAATGTACTCTTAGTTAAAACAAATATTTTGAAAATGTCGTAAAAGCAGTCTGTCCACCTTAATTACTTTGGTGAACAAAAACTCTTTAAAAATGTGTTTGTACTACAAGAACAGTCTGCTATTACACAGGCGTCAGAAGATGAGGGACTGGATATAAGTTTAACCCACAACATATCTGCGAGGGGTGATGCAATTTGAGTTTTCTGGTAAGCCTAACGACGGTTGCAGTACGAAGATTTTGGGGAGCCTCAACTCTCTAATATTCACCACATTTTGATGCCTATATACTAAAGTAAAGGTACGTTCTTATATAGCGCAGTATTCAGTACTCAGGACTGCTCAATGCGCTTTACACTTTACCCCCTGGCAGACCTGTTCAATCGAACTTTATCTCAACTTCTCTGGGAAGCATCCAGCCACGCTGCAATGAATGTGCGAAAACTAATCTTACAAAAAACCCGTCACTGTCTATAGCCAGGTAACCATTCATACAGCTAAATGAACTGGACCCATGTAGAGGGAATAAACTTGCCGAAGGTTCGACACGACAGCGCATAATTCGAACCCAGGTTCTCTCGGTTGACAGTTGGACGCCCTAGTCACTGCGCTAGACAACTACTACATCTATGTGTGCCATCTTGTTGATATAAAATGGCATCAATTTAGCCACAGTACAGTTAGCAACTAGTTAACACAGATATACAAGCGAACAGACCTACCAAAATTATAATAATAATACTAAAACTTTATTTTGACCCTGTCAAATCCGGGTCGGCTACCCCGTTCACGGGTGTACAAGCATTACAATACTAAATAGCTTAACATTATAATCAGTCCAGGTAAATAATAAAAGTATAACGATACGCTATAAAACATGTTAAAACAGTAGAATGTTCCCGTGTGTAAATTATTTAAAATATATATTTACATCTGTACAAAATAAACTGCATTCGTTAAAAAAACTTGTTAGCTAATCGACGTGTGTGTGGAATAGAAATATATCATGAACAGAGTTCGTGTCCTGTCACAGGTTCTTAAAACGGTGCGAATTCAGGACATTTGTTTCCAGAGGATATCCTGTTTACAAATCCCACCTTCCAGCTTCAAGATAGTATGTAAAAGAAATGTAAGTTTTTAAACACTTCTCCAATACGTGGTTGGTGAAGCCTTAAAGGAAATAAAAACAAGGCATTAGCTAAAATCCGTTTTCCGTGTGTACACAAAGATTAACATTGTATGTAACATTTGACAACATTAAAAAAATACAGAAAAATACGTTTGTAGACAACATTCTATTGTAAACCCGTCTGTGTAGAGATTCCCGCAGGAAGTTGAAATTTAATGAGCTAGGCGATCACGTGATATTGTGACGTCAATCCTGACTCTCGGCTTTGTTGACATCTATGCATCGCCATTGTTGTTCTCTCCATTCTCTTGTAACATCATGGCTAGTGGGAGTTTCCCAGAGTTTCAAGAGAAATCATACGATTTTGAGCCACTAGCGGGAACGGTTACATCGTCTGATTCGTCTGATTCTGCTCTTTCCGAGCGTTTCAGCGACGGTAGCGAAGAAGATGATGCGGAGTCGGACAGTCACAATGTTCACTCAGGCAGCACCGACTGGTAAGCTGCAACTTCATTATAATGACACCTATGGTGTGAAAACTGTCGACAACAACAATTATATCGTTTTAGTACGACGTTATATTATAAAATGCGGTGTCAAAGCTGTATATAGAGTTAGCTAGAGGTTGTAGCTAAGTAGGTCATCGGACGAAGTAATAGTAAACAGACTTGTCAAAGATAAACTTCACAAAGTTACGAACCGCGAACGTTGTAAGCTTGGTTGTCTGGTTTAGGCGGATCGAGTTTAGGACGTTATAGCTACTTACGATATCACCCCTCTGGACAAAACCCACACTTTTTTAGATGGACAGTTGTTCGCGATATGATCATAATATCATATATAATGACAGCTCTAGATTATGTCATTTATGTGGAACAATGATTTATATTACTCTGAGTCTGACACATAACAATATAGCTACTATATAATCAAAATAAACTAAAATAAACATTAAAACAACATGCAGAACAATTGAATAATTATGGTAATGGGTTAAGCCTGAAGGGTTATGTCCTAGACCTATGGGTTTAGTATAACCATAGGGGTCTTATATGTGAGATGTTACCAGTGGGTATGTATGTGCCCTACGACTATGTCCATAAAAATCATAAGGACATAGCATTTTTAATCAAATTTTTTGTGGGACATATTTATTATAAATTCATCAAGCAAGTTTCAGAACACAGTTTTACTGGGTTGAATCATTACAAATTCATCAAGCAAGTTTCATAACACAGTGTTACTGGGATGAATCATTCCAAATGTTGGTAACTGTGTAGACCTGGTAACACAATGTGAATCACCACACGATGCACAGTCAATGATTATAAGCCAAACACCCATGTGAATACTTCCCCTGCATGCAGATGAGAATATGGCTTCAGCAAATACCTGCCCATTGATAAACAAGTTATCTAGTCCATGTTGTTGATCACTTTACTTATGATATGCTAATAAATAGCATAGCTTCACATCTATAGACCAATTATCTTTACAGGGCAACTTCCCATTGAGCCGAGAAACTGCTGCACTACGACATTGGTTTGGCCAGTGCAGTTTCGGCAACGTGCGAAAAGATGACGAAGTGAAGACTCTGCCACCAAGATGTACCTCTCACTGGAATGGCAGCAATCTTTCCTCAAGGGAGTCTTGTTTGTAACACCCTCCTCTGTGTCAGTGTACTGGTCGACATGGTCATCGCTGTCACTATTGCTGCTGTTACGACTAGTCGACTCATTGTCAGAGCAAACATACTCTGGATCTGCACAGATGTCACTTCCTCCCCGTTTGAGTCACTCGAGTCACTAATCGGACCAGTCAACAAACTGCACTGCACACTCATTGACCTCACTGCTGATGTCACCTGCACAGCAACCTGCTCTGATGCACAGACTGCTTGCACTCTTCTCGTGCGAGTTGATGGCCTGATGTCTACCTGAAAGCATTTGCTGCTCCTTTTTGGAGTGGAAGCTGTGATTGACTCAGGTGTGGAATCCTCTGTATCACAGGAATCCGTACGAGAGCTGTCATATTCAGTTGCTGTATCTTCAGATGACCCAGTCTTGGTCGACGGTGGACTATCTCGAGCTGCTGCCAGAATGTCAGCAACTAACTGAAATAACAAATTACCCTTATAGAATTTGCAAAAAAATTAATTGTTGTAGGTTTCTGACAAAAGCAAACAAAATCCTGTCTTTTACCATGTTGTCTGAAAGGAATACACCTGTACATCCATTTGTCTAGTCATTTGCCGAGCTTCCAACTGTGAAAAGACTTTGCCTAGCTGTGAAAAATACAAATTAATAAATTAATTTCAAGTTGCAAGGTATGTATTGTTTATTCTATGATAACAACATCATAAATAATTGATATCACGCTTACAGAATCTACACAGAGACATAGTTACTTTTGTTATGTTACACTTTTATGCAAACAATTACCTGGAAAATGTTACAATATATTACTTGTGAACATTTTATTTTTGGTTATAACTAATCATCTACTAAATATACAATAGATAGGTTTGCAACTCGCATTGCATTTATTGTTATTGTTTCACAACTTGGCAAATTACCATTTTCACACTTGGTAGCTGGGCAACGACCCACATCCGAATGTGAACATATTTATTATTTAATAAATTTACTTGATTTGTTTAAGTAATAACATTATTAAGTTAAAAATTAAATAATTATCATGACTTGTGCCAGTAATTAGCAATGCACCAAGCAGTAAGGTGTAATTACACTGATTGCAATCAATTAAATGGCAGTGACATGTCTTTTGTCTTCCATTCATTCATGTTATACAAACACATAAAATGAAAAATATGTTCTGTCCGTAAACATTGTTAGTAGATAATACAAGATACGATAGTTATATATTTTTTCTAAATATTTATCTCGGTACATACAGTAGTTCCAATTCAAAATTACATGATGTACATTATCTTCAATATGCAACTGTAATAAAATGGAAACTAGGCAATAGTAATATATTACACTCTAATGTAATTCACCTCAGGCCTGTGCAATGGAGTTATGAAAATACAAATAAATAAATTACTAATGAAATATTAAAAATTATATAGTAACAAATGTAACAGTACTTGTGTGTTACAATAGTGTGTGTTATGAAAGCTGCATCTACTGTAAGAATTATATTGATTGAAAACATTACTTTTGAAAACTTAAACATCATAGATTTTTAACTCGATGGATACATACTGTAATCTACAGGGTGTTCAATGTGGTAACCATTCAATATTAATAATAATTAATCACATCTACCTGCAAGGTTTTCCAGTTGAAATGATGATCAGGGTGATGTTAGGCATGGGTTAATTATAGTAATAATAAGTATCCGACATGTCACATCCATGTTACCCAGTTCCTGCCATTTCCACCTAGCATGCTTTAATTACCAGTAGATCAGGTTCAGATAACTATTTTAACTGGAGGGAGAATGCACTGGGCCAGCTGGAGGTGGCTGGTGTATTTGTTATTCATAGCAGGAAAGACCTACAAAGTACAATGTCAACTGGTAATTAATTAGATTTGATCAGTTGACTTAGGCAAACACTACACTTAGTTCCTCAGTCCAATTAGCTGGATTAGCAGACAAGTGCCAAACACTGCAATAAACTGTTTTCTACAGAGAATACTGATGGGAGATAATTATTCAGCAAGTCATTGATGACATAAGACTTTAGTGAATCATGTGTCCGAGGAGGAGATTGCCAGCAACTGGTTCCAACTATAAGAATGAGACAGACCACTTCGTAATTTTAAATTTTTTATTTTAAATATATAACTTATGCATGGTACTTTATGTGTACATATATTTGATGTTGATCAAACTGCATGGCACTTTCATAAAGTCCAAGTATTGTCATTTAAAAAACAACAAATGGTAAGTATGAAAAATAATAAATTAATCTATGTAAATTCAACATTAAATACATTTGAAAATATAATTATTCTTCCATCAGCAAATTCACATTGCAATGTTCTACATCCAAGTATTGCTTCTTACGGTTTAAAAAACTTATGATAACAGACTAACCTCACTCGGCAACGAGTATAATTAAAATAATTATTTCTTATTTGCATGTAAAAGTACATAGATTAATTAAATGCATAACGAACAAACTAGCATCAATTAATTTGTTGACGTTTTTGTTTTATTGCCTTACATTCCTGTAACCATGATAATGATAAAAACAGTCACCTGAATTGATTTGATTACACTATCAAATTTTCCACAAAACTGAATATATGTAGATTTATTATAGTAGTATCGTACATAACTACAACATTTAGAATATAAGATACTTAGGAAGAGTTCCGTGATATGATTGGAATCAATGGGGTACAATGACAATAAGTTGAATAACTTATTTTGACACACACGAGACCGTCCAGTCCAGGCATTATACTAGACCTACAGAATACTAATAATAGCAGAAATCACATATAAGAATTACCTTGATTCGTTGCCGCTTTCGGTAAGCAGACCTCGTAAATTCACCACTTGTAGAAGGAACCTGGTACCCCGAAGAAGCCATGTGTGTAGTTGCGGAGCCGGCTGTAGTGACAGCGGCAGCGGAGCCTGCAGCGACGACTGTGGCACTGGAACTACGCTTGCGAGACCCGCTTGCCTTCGACTCGGGCAAAGCGGCCGTCGATCCTGCCCGTGCCGACGCCTGTCTTAGGCGGATTGACGGCATCAATGCAGCTTCTACTGCCGGGAATATTGTTGGGACTGCATCGCTTTACAACGATATTCGAGCGCCAGGATATCCAAGGGTTGCCAACATCTCCGGATCGCGATCAAAACAGTTTTTCTCAAAATGAGCGAAGCAAAGTCGGCTGTGTTTCGTCGGCTTGAAGTTAGCTCGCTTGATTTTTGCGATCCATTTTTTCAATAAAACTGGATCCGTAGGGAACTGAAAAAAATTGTGTGTTGCTCTATGTTTAGAAGAGTTTGCATTACAACCGAATGCCGCGCAATGAACCATGATGATATTCGCATTACACAGCCACCTCTGCTGTCATATTGCTGAATGAATGTATACAAGCGGTCGCTGTACCGGCAGAGTCATGTCTGACGTCACATCTCAGCATCCCAAAAAGCGCGCCAAAAATATGCATATTCGAAAATGTCCGGATGTACAACATAAAATGTGGAATTTCTAATTCTTTGATTTTTGGGGATTTGTTTTGGTTGGTGGACATGGAAATATATAGCAGGATCTAATTTAACATGAATTCAAGCAAAATATGTTTTTATTCCCTTAAAGCAAAAAGTACAATCAGCTGATCCCCAATTACACAATGACAGTGCCATCAGAAGAGCCCCTGAAATTACCAAACGATCCCTGGCCCAGGGAGCGGAGACTCTCTGTTTTGAGAACTACTGGCGTAGGATATACGATAATTGTCATAGGATAATAATGCCAATATTATAATATTATAAATTCCTTATTAGCCAGGCTTGCCAAAGCATGGGCCTACAGGATTATCTGTAATATTTATTTTAATTTTCCAACAACTTTTATGGGTTTTTATATTAAACAATCTTCGCGTGCCATAACCAAACAACTGTTATACATAGTACGTACTGGCTTAGCTGTATCAAAGAAGAACTGCGATCAAGATCGTTGATGACAACTTGGTTAACACTGACACTAGGAAGGCTGAGTCCAATAAGTATATCATTCGTCTTGCCTTTAAAGCATCGAGGAATGAAACGTGCGCAAAACAAGCTTTCGCGTGTAAACATGATAACTCGTTCGCATGCATTGACTGAATGGTGCCGGCTTCCGGTCGATCACTAATATGACTTGATTTTCGCGCATGTGCGGAGTGAGGCTACCTCCTCTGATTTTCTCCCTGTCATGGAACTCAAGGCAGAGCGACTGTCTACATAGAATCTGAAGCTATAGTATTTTCAATAAAAATGTTGTACAATCGTTGCATATTGCATAGGTAGATGCACAGAACCAGAGGATCACGGGTCCCTAGACCTTTATAATTTGCGAGTCATTATACCTTGTTTCAATGCGCCCCCGATAGTATCTCCTAATCCTTCCGAACGTGTTCCCGTCAAGGTTAAATTAAACTGAACTTACGGAGACACGGCGGCGAAGAAAACCAACAGAAAATCATAATGTATGTACAGATTTTCCCGTTTATATCGAAACTCAGTTGTTCGAAACGTAAAACGCAATGTGCTAGTAATGCGTAATCTAGCAATCGCACGAACCACGAGCATGTGGCGAATACTTCGGCAAAACGGCCCCTTGTGTCATGGACTTGGCAATATAGAGAAGAAGCAGACAGAATAATGATTGTGTCTACCCTCGTATCAATAGCATAGCAAGACACATATCATGTAATAATTCAACACTGTGACGGGTAGGGCCTATCTATGAACAAACAATGAGTATCTGCGAACACGCCATGATGTTTAAATACATAATATTATATTGGTGTAGTTTGTTTTCTAACATTTGGTAAATATTAGTTGTTACCCTCAGAACTCTTAAAGACATACTCTTCTAAGTGCCCCAAACTTGGTATCTTTTAAGCATTACCAATCAAACATCGACAGTTAAACAAGCTAACAGGTATTTGTTTGGTAGAGCGCATCCTTACTCCCCCACCCACACGTAACGCTTCGTTACGTCGACCCGTAGAACTACGCCCCACCTCCCACAGTGGCTTAAGCTACATGTTGACAGCACAATAACTTTGACGATCGTTTCGACCATAAAGCTATCCTTGTAAACATGCTCTGAATACATGGAAAGGGTCGGCCTGATGCGAGTATGGGTCATATATGTGACTTCACATCTCGGCATCCCGAAAAGCGCGCCAAAAGTATGCATATTCGAAAATGTCCGGCTGCACAGCATCAAATGTGGAATTTATAATTCATTGAATTTTTTTGATTTTGTTTGGCTTGGTGAACGTGGAACTAGACAGCAGCATATAATATAACATGAACTCAAGCAATAAATGTTTTTATTATTCTCATTAAGGAAAATTTTTAAGATGGCGTGTGTGTCTTTCATTGACAAATTCCACTCTTGCTACTGAACTCCATGTGGTTTATAATAACAATGTTTCTGGGACTGAGAGGCAGAGATGAACTCCATGTGGTTTACAATGACAATGTTTCTGGGACTGAGAGGAATAGATGAACATGTGAAGATGTAATGGGCAGATGTGGAGTTCAAGAATCTACAGACAGAAGGAAGTACGTTGAATTTACTGAGAGGGCAACCAAAACCAGGACGGGGACCAACACCAAAGACAGAAGGGCTTATAATCCCAAGATGTTTCAATCTCCCAATCAAAGTATGCTTCCATGTTATAGCTAGATAAACACATTTATGATACGATTGTATCGTTGAAAGCAATACTAATGATGATGATAATAATATTAATAATGATTATAACAATAACAACAGTAATATTAATAACAATTTCTTGTAGATGATCCCCTATGTCCCGTTAGGGTTTACAACGAATATAGGAAAAGGAGACCCACGAAGGCTTTGGTTCCTGGAAGCAGGGTGTATTTGACACTGAACTCCGAGTGGAAGGAGACAGGTTTATGGTACAAACAGGCACCGATGGACAAAACCAGACTGGGTTACTCTGCAGATCAGTGTGTGAACGAGCAGGACTGACTGCGAGGCATACCAATCACAGTGTACGCAGAACAGCAGTTTCGAATCTGTTTGAATGAGGGATGCACGAAACAAAAATGCAACAATTATGTGGACATAAGAATGCAGAGAGCCTGAATACTTACCGCACAAACTCCTTCAACCATCAATATGATATGTCATCTACACTATCGACAACGCTAACCAGTTCAATAAATCTCAACTATTTCCAACAACTGATTACAGATCAGTCCAAGCCTTAACATTTTCAAAACCGACACCAGCCTCTACCGCTCCCCGTACGATCACTTCACCTCCTACAACCGACCCTCACCAACTCTGGCTATTGAAGCTACACCATCTGCACAAAATTTCGTCGCCACAAGCACACAGTCAATGGACCTGATGGACAATATTAATGATGTTCTCATGGACTTTGCCAACGACACATTCATGGATCTTTCGACTTCTCCCACAAATTTCATCCCTCGCTTTCCTGTTGTACAGAACTGTACTTTCAATGGAGCCATTACCGTACAGTTTGTTACTGGATCAAAATAAGGACGTTGGTTTTTATTAAAATAACTTATGTTGCCAAAATGTATCAAACAATAGTTTTAATATGAACTCATATTGTTTGAACTGTTATTATTAGTACTAAATTAATTAATTAATTTTAGAAAGCTTTTTATTGTTGATATGTGATAAATAAGTTATTACATATATTGTTCTGTTTCACGCCCTGTACCATGCCCCTCGTACCTGTACCAGATACATGTACAAGGGGAATGATACAGGGCGTGACATAGAACAAGACATGTAATAATATATATATATACTTATCATGTTGTAGACAATTCTACGTCTAGCCACCTTTTAATAGATTCGATCGGGTTGCCGAAAACACAACTTTATTTTGGTGGGCCTATGCATTAACAATTAGCCTGCTTGACAACCTTTTCAAAGAATCTCGTGCCTACAGTACGATATATCCAAAGAATTATTTTTATTGTGAAAATCACATTCCCGAACATTGTTCTGTGCAGGTGTCGCATTTGAAACATTTCACATCGGTACAATTACCCACAAACAACTATATTTATCATACTACTGTTTCTGATCTCATGTCCTCACGTAACACACCTTAAATGTGATATGCGAATGTCAACATGTTTCTTTCCTGAACCAATCTTTAAAAATGATTGAACCCCCACATATGTTATCTCTCAATCGTTTGTTAACATTGCGAGTGCGCATGTCTGACACTTGTTGTGAATTGCAAGCCACACGTATCTAGTCGGCTCCGGTTCATTACAAAAACAGCCACGTGATTTCAAATCGCAACTGTATGCAAACTGGGCCCCGCAGATATCAGACCGGTTTCTCCCCGGTGTGGATACGGACATGCATCTTCAGATTTCCACTCCCGGAGAACTGTGCACCACACGTATCACATTTGTAAGGTTTCTCCCCGGAGTGGGTACGGATATGCGTCTTCAAATGGACACTCATTGAGAACTGTGCACCACACGTATCGCATTTCTCCCCGGTGTGGATTCGGACATGCATCGTCAGATTTCCACTTTGTGAGAATTGTGCACCACAGGTATCGTATTTGAAGGGTTTCTCCCCGAAGTGGATATGGACATGTGTCTTCATATTTCCACTTTATGAGAATTGTGCTCCACACTTATCACATTTGTAAGGTTTCTCCCCGGAACGGGTACGGATATGCGCCTTCAAATGACAACTTTTTGAGAACTGTACACCAGACGTATCGTGCGTCTTCAGTTTTCCAATACATGGTAACTATACACCACATGTGTCACACTTGAATGGTTTCTCTACAGGACTCGTGTGCACAATCACAGACATAATTAAACTGTATTTGTTTCGAACCTTTCCACACTCACATTAGTTTGTATCGTGCTGTTATCCTTAACGCACTAGTGCAAACAAACACTTAAACGTGTTATCACTAGAGTACATCACATCTGAAGAGTTTCTCACTAGTCGTAATCTTTACCAAGATGGAACGTTATCGTTAAAAAAACAAAAACTTGTTAAAACATTTTCCACAGGTGTCACATTTAAAAATTTGTCTCAATGTGCAGCTTTAAACCCTTCCTCGGAAAAGATTGTCTTCCACGTGTGTCAAACAGAGTTTTGTCAACTGTCTGAGAAAGCAAACAAACCTTTACATATGTTGCACAACTGTCACACTTGAATGGTTCCCCGTCACAGGGAGTTGATGTCTGCTTAAACGCTAAATATTGTGCCATGAGTCATTCAGTCACATGTTTTCTCTTCTTTGTGTTGACATTGTGTGACGAGCCTCGATGTCCTATGTCGTGCTGGTGCACACAACGTGACAGTTGTTGTTTTCAATGCCCGCGAGATTTTGCACCTTTGTTATTTTATTGTTGACAGTTCTGTCACAAACATTTGTGAGTTCTGAAAAAAAATAAAAGTACGTGACACCATCAGACGTCGTTTGAGGCAGGCTAGGCTAAAAAACAGTGTGGAACACCGGGAAAAGTGTATTTTGGAGAAACAGGAAATATTTATTTGTTGCAAATACACACTACAGAATAATCTTCATAAAAACCATACAGTATGTTTACATTGGAGTCGGCAAACTGGTAAACATAAAACGTATGGTAAGAAAACAAAAGAATATGTAATATAAGGGACGGGAGACTCCTACTAAGACTAATAATTAGTCTATAATTATTATAGCCGCTGTCGTAGGAGCTACTCTGAAAAGCAATTTCATCGATTATTTGATTTATAAAAGAAGACAATCCCAAGTACAATTGGTGCATTACTACAAGATTAATGTACATGATATTGTGTCTTATATATATATTATATATTACACTTACTAAATGCACAAACGAACAAACAGTTGGTTTTTAAATTAAGTAATTTATAACAAGAGGTATAGAGTCAGCCAAAGATATCCCGATTACATAAATAACAGTTTTAGATTGTACACTGCTCTGCAAGAGTATTCAAATAGTAAAGCTTGGAATATGTTGCAGAGGCATATAAACTGTGAGTGGTGATCATTTTCTTTATTAAATCTGGTGCATTATTTATTGTATGTGGCAAACTATCACTGAGGCTTCATTTAGCTAATTCATAGTGTAGCCTGATTGTATGGATTTTATACTGACCGCGTGGTTAAAAGTTGCGAAAATGTTGCTTTGAACTAATGGTAAGTTTTGCAGATATACTGGTAGTTTATTGTATGAATATTTATGGACTAGTTTTAATTCGTGAACATTTAGAAGATGTTCTACGTTTAGTAATATAAGACTTCTGAACAGTGCAAAGGTGTGAGCTATGTATTTACTTACTTATTATTCTGTCACATCGATAGCCCCAGGCCGTTAAACCATAATTTAGATGTGACAATATCAGAGTTGTATGTATATATTCAGAGGTAACAATAATAATATATTAATATTGAGTAGTCCAGGGTATCAAATATTTTTGAAAGTATTTATAAGTATTTCCTATCCATCAATATTCTATCAATTAATTCGAGAGCAACCCATTCAGTTGAATGATCCTTTCTAAATCCATATTGGTTATCGTACATCAGTTTATGTCGTAACGAAACATTCGAGCTGGTGATAAATAACTGCTTTGATTCCTTTTGAAATTGCAGGTAAGATTGGTGTGTACTTGCAGTATACGGTATTGTTCCCCTTTTGATAAATTGGTATTACTTTGGCTATTTTGAGTTTATCGGGATATCCGAAGGTAATATTTTGTTTGTGATTAAAGTTAAAAATTTACTTAAAACAGTTTTAGTTGACATTACTAGTCGTTAGGAAACACCATCAAATCCGCAACTTATAATCAATTGTTTTATATATTGTTTTATCATTAATAAGTACAAATTTAAATACACTGTTATGTTGTCCATTAAGGTAATGTCTGAACATTTTATTTGTTGAGTTTTGTATTTGGTTGGCTAAATTTGGGCTAATATTGGTAAAATACGAATTAAACATGTTTGCAATTGATGAATTAAATATGCTTGCAATTGATAGGGTGAAGCAGACTGGAAATTGTATGAAATAAGTGGCCACTACCCCAATATTGTCAAACAGGCATAATCGAAGCAATGGTGTAGTTTTTAAATATCAATAACACCAGCTCTACTACCATCAGTATAAACAGGACTGTGTGAGTTCACCAGCACTTTTCTCTGTGTACACAAGTGACTGCAGGCCAGTTGACAGCTCTATCAGCAAGGACCATCTTTTCAAATATGCTGATGATAAGGCCCTATTTGGTTTGATAAAAGAAGATAACCACCTGATCTATAAGAAGGAAGTTCAAAACCTGTTTTCGTGGTGCAATTTGAACTCTCTCCACCTTAACACCGAGAAAACAAAGGAAAAGATCCGTAATATTCAATCCGACCCGTGTCCACTAGTCATCAAAGGAGAGGTAGTAGAGAGAGTTCATACATATTTGTATCTAGGCATCGACATCTCCAACCGGCTCGAGTGGACTCTGAACACCAAGCGCAGCCAGAAAAAGTGCTGCCAAAGGAACTATTTTGTGATGAAGCTCAGAAAATTGAGTGATGTGACTAAGAAGACATCAGCTATGACAAAAGACCCACCCCACCCACTGCACAAGTTCTATTCTGTTGCTCAATCTGGCTGTAGGTACCTATCGGAAGGTGCACGAACCAATATATCTCGAAACACCTTCCTGCCAACCTCCACCCGGCTGCTGAATGCGAGGTCTAGGAGAGGGAAGTGAACGGGGATGGTGGAGCGATTACAATGGTGGAAACTTGGATTCAGACAGTTCGCTTTATCCGGTCAATCAGTAAAACTGTTGGGTGACGCTACCAAGTATGGATGAACTCTATGAACCATCGGACACTAAGACTGTGACTAATATTGTTGTGTACTCTGTGATGGCAAACTTATATAGATTTAGTAACACTCTGATAGTAATGACATGATTGACCAATATGTACCTCACTAAACTTAATCAGCTTTAAATGTACTAATATTTTTGAATTAGTGTGAATTTTTACCACGAGGCTCTGACCAGGGGAAGGAAAATCAAAAAATTAAACCTACTGCAGAGTGCCAACAACCCGACTAGTTCAATAATTGTTACGGAAACTAAATGTGTGACTTCGCCAGCACATGCTGGAAACGGTTATGACGAGGCAACGCTCCATATACTCGAGGACATCAGATACGTGGAAAGTATGACACTTCTGGATCAAAGCCAATCGGACGTTCGGCAGCCGAAAGCGTCGCTGACCAGACCAAACGAAACTGTAATTATAGAATGTTGGAACGTGAGAACGCTATATTCAATAGGTAATTCAGCCCAACTTGCAAAAGAAATGAATAAGTACAAAATCTATATCGTGGTCATTAGCGAATGCAGATGGACAGGACACGGGAAAGTCAAGTTGAAAACAGGAGAGAGTGTTATTTTCTCTGGGAGAGAAGACAACGTAAACAGACATTTAGTGGCAATAATGATGAGACAGAAAGCAGAGCAAGCATTACTAGAGTGGAAACCTATCAGTGATAGGATTATATATGCTAGATATGTGAAACTATAAATCATACAAACATATGCACCAACAAATGATACAAATGAAGAAGAGAAAGACCAGATTTAAGAACAGTTGCAGTCAGTTGTGGGCAATGTACATCAGCATGACATACTCATAGTAGTGGTGGACCTAAATGACAAAGTTGAAGAATACAATTAGGGCTATGAAGACGTAATGGGAAGCCATGGAATTGGTGAAAGAAATGAAAATAGAGAAAGACTAATTAACTTCTATGGATTAAACAACCTTGTGATAACAGGTACCATATTTCAACAACGACTCTTCCATAAGAGGGCATGGACATCTTCAGGATTGCAAACCCAAAACCCAATTGACCATGTGCTAGTGGGCAGGCCGCAAGGAGCATAAGTTACGGACACCAGAATTATGAGGGGAGCAGACATTGCGAGTGACCACCAGTTAGTGCGCTAGAAGATCAGGCCGAAGCTAAAGAGGAAGCAATAGACCAGTGAGAACTGAAAGAAATTCGCCACAATCTATATGCAGCAACCATCCATAAAAATACAATTCGCGCTGAAGCTATGGAACAGATATGATGTACTACAGGACTACGACGAGAAAGATAATGACATTGTTGAGAGAAAATGACAAGAAGTCCAGGTGGCTTACAAAGAAACAGCTGAAGAAGTACTGGGTTACAAAAAGAGAGGACAAAAAACATGGATCAGCAAAGGGTCATGAGAGAAGAAGGTAGAAGACAGGAAACGACTAAAGAACAACATAGAACAAGCAACGTCAGAAAGGAGAAAGCATAGCCACAAGGATAAGTATCAACAAATGTACAAATATGTAAAGAAAAGCATGAGACAAGATAAAATAAAGTGGGTAGACAACCTGGCCGCAGAAGCAGAGAAAGCAGCCGGGAATGGAAGGATGAAAGAAGTCTACAACATCACAAAGACACTTAGTAACGACAAACACAAGACAGCAGAATGCAGTGAAAAACTAATCTGCAAACCTAATAACTGAAAGACCAGCCAGGCGGGCAAGATAGAAGGAGCATTTTGAAAGAAGTCCTTAATAGACCTACGTCCGATGACCCCGTTATAGATATTGAATTAGATCCGATCATAGATGAAATCAGCACAGACTCTATAACAAAAACAGAGATTAGAGCAGCACTGAGGAAGCTAACAAATTTGAAAGCCGGAGGTAATGATGACATTACAGCAGAATTGTTGAAAGCAGACATGGCGACAACAGAGAATTGGCTTCCAAGCTTATTCAAAACAATTTGGGAACAACAAAAAGTACCAAAGACGTGGAAACAGGGACTGATTGTTAAACTACCTAAGAAAGGTAACTTTACAGAGTGTGGAAATTGGAGAGGAATTGCTCTAACATCTGTCTCCAGTAAAGTGTTCGGAAGAGTGATAATAGACACAACAAGAGATGGGGTTGACAACAAGTTGAGAGATACACAAGCAGGTTCCAGAAGAGGACGAAGCATAGTTGAGCAGATATTCATCCTTCGAAACATAACAGAACAGGTAGTGGAATGGCAAGCAACGTTATCTGTAAATGTTGTAGACTTCGAAAAGGCATTTGACTCTGTTCACCAGGAGAGCCTTGTGGAAATCATGGTGAGCTACAGATTCCCGCACAAGATAATCAGAATGGTCCAGATTTTGTACGAGGACAGTGAATGTGCAATGTTAGATGAAGGTGAACAATCTGAGTGGTTCAAGGTAAAAACAGGAGTTAAGCAAGGAGACATAATGTCCGGATTTCTTTTCTTGATGGTAATTGACTGGATAATGAGGAACATAACTGAAGAAAACAACAGAGGGATAAGATGGAGATTCATGACAAAACTTTAAGACTTCGCAGATGACGTTACGCTTATGTCATCAAGTCACAGTCACATGCAAGCAAAGGCAACAAAGATGAATGCATTCGCATCAAAAACCGGCCTAAAAAGAAATAAAAAGAAAAATGAAGTACACAGGATCAACAGCAAATACAACAACAGAATACAGATTGATGAACAACAACTGAATGAATGTAGATAAATATATACATACCTGGACGCAAAGGTAAGCAAGCGAGGATTTTCGCTTCTTTCGTTGTGCATTCGCATCCATCTAATGTATCAGTTGGCGATGAATTATTTACTTGGAAAAGTTCAAAGTCCAGCCATTCCCAAGGACGTGTCACAAATTAAAAGTAATACAACGGCAATGAGTGCTGCCTTTGGTGCGTTGCATCATGGGTGGCTGACCTTAGTTGTTACGGATATATGAATATATCGTCACGTCTTTTATTGTGGAAACATTAGTCTAAGTAATACGTTTAGCCACTTCACGAACATTTTCCTCCAGAATACCAACTACAGGTATTCCAAATAATATTTAAAAAAAATGCAAGATTCAAGCACGTGTCTATTGTATGGGCTCTGTAAAGATGTATATTTAAGTGTAAACAACTTAATTACTTCATTTTTTTTTATTTGTTCATCCTTACGTTGGAACATAATTGGAGAAAACGTTAAGTTAAAAAATTTAACAATTAAATAATTGCAAATATTGAAAACAGCTGCTCAGTTGAATGGGGTTTCATTGACGCTGGAGAAACAACGTTCCACGTCCTCAGATAGTGGCATAGTATCGTACTTATAGCAGTTACCAAACAACTTTGGTAACTGCAAATGTGTGTTGACAGCAGAGGTTATGGTAATTAACACCTCGTAACAGGCAAAGATCTGCACCAGCGGTGCATGTTATGAGGAGCAATACACGAATGCCTGTTTCTTCTTCTTAAAAAACCGAAGGACCGCTGGTATATTTCCGAATTTGCCTAGTTCTGCTCACGCACACGCACACAAACACACACACACACACACACACACACACACACACACACACACACACACACACACACACACACACACACACACACACACACACACACACAAACACACATATATGTACATACGTACACAAATACACACAAATACGCCATTACATACGCACACACAGGCACACAGGCAAATACGTACACACACACGCACACGCGCACACGCGCACACGCGCACACGCGCACACGCGCACACGCGCACACGCGCACACGCGCACACGCGCACACGCGCACACGCGCACACGCGCACACGCGCACACGCGCACACGCAAACACGCACACACGCACACACGCACACACGCCACACGCCACACGCCACACGCCACACGCACACACGCACACATGCACACACGCACACACGCACACACGCACACACGCACACACGCACACACGCACACACGCACACACGCACACACGCACACACGCACACACGCCACACGCCACACGCCACACGCCACACGCACACACGCACACACGCACCCACGCACACGCACCCACGCACACACGCACACACGCACACACGCACACACGCACACACGCACACACGCGCACACGCGCACACACGCACACACGCACACACGCACACACGCACACACGCACACACGCACACACGCACACACGCACACACGCACACACGCACACACGCACACACGCACACACGCACACACGCACACACGCACACACGCACACACGCACAGACAAGCAGACAAGCAGACAAGCAAACACGCAAACACTCAAACACGCAAACACGCAAACACGCAAACACGCAAACACGCAAACACGCAAACACGCAAACACGCAAACACGCAAACACGCAAACACGCAAACACGTAAACAAGCACACGAGCACACACAGGACAGCACACGCACGTACACGCATTCACCCACACATCCTGCCATTAGACGCACTGACCGATTATATAGGGTCAGTACACTGTCAGTTTTCTCATTGGCGACCATGTTAATGTTTTGTGTAATTATAGCTGCTCACCTGCTGTTATTGTCATCTCATTGACATGCTGGTCAAGTTTAGTCAAAATCTAATATCTCTAGGTC
Source organism: Escarpia spicata (assembly GCA_963995525.1). Taxonomy (NCBI): domain Eukaryota; kingdom Metazoa; phylum Annelida; class Polychaeta; order Sabellida; family Siboglinidae; genus Escarpia; species Escarpia spicata. The sequence continues at coordinate 50,551,901 of OZ023206.1, read as the reverse complement.
TTGCAAAATGCCTGTATGTATGACACCCGTCAATATTTACAAATGGATGGCAGTAATCCGGCTAAAGTGTCAACTAGCCAAATTGCTGCCAGATACCCTTCCGTTTAGTAAAATTAACTAAAAAGACACCATTTTACTGTCAACAGCTTCTACAATCACATCTAGAAATCTGACTACTCAAATGCAGTTATGTCAAAGCAAGTGAACATTGTAAAAAATCATTTCTCAAAAATATACTGCACTTTTTTTCGTATGTAACCAAGCAGGAAGTTAACAGTGTCCTGACCCCCATATGTGTGCACCAGGAAACCGGTGTGCACCAGGAAACCGGAGCCACTGACGGACGTTGGGACTATGCAGCCGCAACGCGATCAGTGCAGTAGGCGATACGAAGTAAACACACGTTTGGCGCTCGCTAACGCTGTCGTTACAGAAATAAACCGTGGCGTGGTCCCTGCTCCCCGACAAGGTAAACATCCTTATTGCATTGCCGCTGGTATTGTGCGCGGAAGTGATGTGGGGAAGAGTGGCTCTTACAGGATTAGAGGGTTCGATTAATTTAGAAAATATTTGACAATATTGACATCTGCCATTATCATAATTTGCACATGAGAATATCGTACAGCAACAATATCGGATCACCTCGATGCGCTATGATACAATGATGACATAACTTTGGACGATAAAAGTCGCTTGAGGATTTAGAGTATGACTTGGCTCACACGTTTGCGTTAGTGTGGACTAATGACATCACGGGCACAGTGTGAACACTGGAAGCTGAGAAAATGTAGGCCTAGGTGGCCCCTTGGCGGCTCTCGCGAAAGACAGTGCGGTGTTTGAGCGGGATGCCGTTGTGTTCACTACAGGCAATCAGCGGCTCACAAGCGACGGAAATACTATGTATCCCGACTTCGCATCTGGTGGCGCTGGATATGCGCTGCAGCCGGACGTTACGTCGAGCAAGACGTCGCACATCTATGACGTCATTTTCGGTCTGAACGTTACGATAGAAAGTGCCACCAACCGGACCACGATGTAATTTCTTCTCTGAAAGACTCGATCGAAACCACCCGGACGAGCTTAGCGGACGCGACGTCGTCTGATGTGTCCTTGCTACGCTGGCTCTTCAGCGACATACAGTTCGTTGTTCTCGTTATCGTCATAACGGTCCTGTTGTTGTCTACACTACAGCCGGCAAGCTCATCTTTAAGACGTTCTCCGGGATCGGCGTCGGTAAAGACGACTGTGTATGACGTTCGGTTAGCGGCCTGTGAGTATCGAAGTGTCTCCGCCGTGGGGAAGATGACGTGGAAGATCATGCCGAACAAAGGGGCGGAATCTGCATAGTTCAGTGGATAATGCAGGATTCTGGTGACGTGTTGGTGGACATGCGGGTGTGTTTAACTACTATGTTGAGCAACGATTTTCCTGCGATCACCTTGATCTTGCAGTTGCGAGTGTCACCAGATTGTACACAATCTGATCCCCGATGCCCTTTGTTTCGTTTGATGCCGAGCAAACAACGTTGCTCGGATTGGTTTGCTCGCCGATGTAAAAACAACTTGAGAGAAGCTAAGTCGGGGTGTCATTGCCAGTTGTGTCTTTGAACAATGGTTAGCGATATAAACAGTAATTGCCGTTCTTGCCAACTGAGTAACACTATTATATATAGTACGTTTTCCCAGACAGATTCGTACGTCAAATAACAACATACTTTTAAAAAATGTCGACTCACAATCGACGTTTAAACCGCGTTCGGCTGCCTTCATTAGGTATTGTTCTTCCTCTGCTCGCCAGATGGTATGGCGAGCAGGCTGTCCTACACGTGACTCTTTCTCTGTCCACCACTCTGGCACTGTCACAGTCGATTACACAGTTGTTTTTCTCCGCATGGTCAATTATTGATGACGTCAATTGTGAATGGAAAATTTGTACTTGTGAACTAAGAAAATGTTGTTATTTAATTTCCTCCAACTTGATTAACTTTTTCACGGAGATTCGTAGATTATTAAACAAATATCGTATCGTGGCATGTTGATGCGATCATGGTTACAGCGTTATGGTAATTGAAATCATAACTCTGTGACATGAGAGTTTACTTTGTTAAAAACGTATTATTAACTAAATCGACATCGCTATATTTGCTATTAGTTATGAATTATGTGTGGTTGTAGTTTTTGTATGGTCGTTGTGTTTCAGTTCCGCCTTGTTAAAGATTCAATGCTTTTTTTCGATTTGAACGCATGTATTGAGGGCTATCTCTAACGAAACGGTTCCTAATTACGTAAGACCCGACTGGACGCCAGGCAATGTCAGTCCCTCTTGACAATTTAAGACGCGGACGTGGGAACGCAGTGGGAAAGTCCTTATTGGGTAGTAGCTCCAAAAAACGCTCCCCTCCTATCCTACCATGCCACTGCAGTACCACATTCGCTCAGGTCATTACATATTCTATAGGAGTTTGACCGTTTGATCGACTTTAAATATGACCTTTTACGAAAGTATTTACCAAGTGGATAATGCATATTCTTTCTTAATGCATAGCACATGTCCTACTTTGGGGCAGTATCGGCCTGTGTTACATATGAAAAGTCAGCAATATGTTACACGTAATACATAGCACATATCCTACTTTGGGGCAGTGTCGGATTGTGCCACAGATGAAGAGTCGGCAATATGTTACACATAATACATAGCACATGTCCTACTTTGGGGCAGTGTCGGATTGTGCCACAGATGAAGCGTTAGCAATATGTTACACATAATACATAGCACATGTCCTACTTTGGGGCAGTATCGGATTGTGCCACATATGAAGAGTCAGCAATATGTTACACATAATACATAGCACATGTCCTACTTTGGGGCAGTATCGGATTGTGCCACATATGAAGAGTCAGCAATATGTTACACATAATACATAGCACATGTCCTACTTTGGGGCAGTATCGGATTGTGCCACAGATGAAGAGTCAGCAATATGTTACACATAATACACAGCACATGTCCTACTTTGGGGCATTATCGGATTGTGCCACAGAAGAAGAGCCAGCAATACGTTACACATAATACGCAGCACATGTCCTACTTTGGGGCAGTATCGGCCTGTGCCACAGATGAAGAGTCAGCAATATGTTACACATAATACATAGCACATGTCCTACTTTGGGGCAGTATCGGATTGTGCCACAGATGAAGAGTCAGCAATATGTTACACATAATACATAGCACATGTCCTACTTTGGGGCAGTGTCGGATAGTGCCACAGATGAAGAGTCAGCAATATGTTACACAGAATACATAGCACATTTCCTACTTTGGGGCAGTGTCGGATTGTGCCACAGATGAAGAGTCAGCAATATGTTACACATAATTCATAGCACATGTCCTACTTTGGGGCAGTGTCGGATTGTGCCACAGACGAAGAGTCAGCAATATGTTACACATAATACATAGCACATGTCCTACTTTGGGGCAGTATCGGATTGTGCCACAGAAGAAGAGTCAGCAAAACGTTAAACATAATACACAGCACATGTTCTACTTTGGGGCAGTATCGGCCTGTGCCACAGATGAAGAGTCAGCAATATGTTACACATAATACATAGCATATGTCCTACTTTGGGGCAGTATCGGATTGTGCCACAGATGAAGAGTCAGCAATATGTTACACATAATGCATAGCACATGTCCTACTTTGGGGCAGTGTCGGATAGTACCACAGATGAAGAGTCAGCAATATGTTACACATAATACATAGCACATTTCCTAATTTGGGGCAGTGTCGGATTGTGCCACAGATGAAGAGTCAGCAATATGTTACACATAATACATAGCACATGTCCTACTTTGGGGCAGTATCGGATTGTGCCACAGATGAAGAGTCAGCAATATGTTACACATAATACATAGCACATGTCCTACTTTGGGGCAGTATCGGCCTGTGCCACAAATGAAGAGTCAGCAATATGTTACACATAATACATAGCACTAGTCCTACTTTGGAGCAGTATCGGCCTGTGCCACAGATGAAGAGTCAGCAATATGTTACACACAATACATAGCACATATCCTACTTTGGGGCAGTATCGGCTCGTGCCACAGATGAAGAGTCAGCAATATGTTACACACAATACATAGCACATGTCCTACTTTGGGGCAGTATCGGCTCGTGCCACAGATGAAGAGTCAGCAATATGTTACACATAATACATAGCACATGTCCTACTTTGGGACAGTATCGGCCTGTGCCACAGATGAAGAGTCAGCAATATGTTACACACAATACATAGCACATATCCTACTTTGGGGCAGTATCGGCTCGTGCCACAGATGAAGAGTCAGCAATATGTTACACATAATACATAGCACATGTCCTACTTTGGGGCAGTATCGGCCTGTGCCACAGATGAAGAGTCAGCAATATGTTACACATAATACCTTTGTATAGCACATTATATTTCCCTTGGCATAAGCGCTCGGTAGAAGAAACCAATGGCCTTTAGTATATCTTCCCAAAGACACAGGAATGCAAGATGAACGAAATACCGACCATTTATCACTACTGCTACAGATAGATTCGGTACTTTCCACAGATAGCGCGCCCGCATTATGCTAAGATTCCATATATATATGGACACGGTATGCAGAATGTCACTTCTACGATTCTTCTATCCGATTCCTGTACAGGTATGATTCGAATCATTACACTTTCCACAAGCACTATATATTTGTTGTTGCGTAACGCATCCACACAACGTTTCCGTACATATGTAACCTAATTTTAGTAGGCCTCTACTTGTATTCTAACATGTGCGGCTGTTTATTGTAATTAACAAAAAATTTGGAATGATAATTTGTTTTAAATGCAAGTGGTATTTTGAAAGAAACCTATGTTAGTTATCACCAAAGCAGTGCCAAAGTCATATGCTTAAAACTAGATGCTTCCTATAGTCAGTGTACACACATAAATAATTATAATAATGTAATGCATGTTATATATATGCTATATTTCCCTTTGTTAAATGCCGCTTATATGAGTATTTGGAAAATACGTTTACCGAACATATGGTGAACTAACCCGCATATTACTTTGGAGATATTAAATATTAATAATACTAAAAATACTAAATAATAATACGACTCATTTGTTGACACACTTTTACACACTATGCGTAACGTACGTTGTCTACGAATTACGTGTTTACCGCGCGTTGGTAGAGTAATCTTTGGCTTTCAGAAAACTATAAAACCAAACACTAGAAACTTGCGATGTTGATATACTGCAAAACCACAGTCACCGGCTTGGGTAATAACAAAACCGCAGACTACGATAAAACACAATTTGCTGGCTTATCACTTGGCAATGTTTACAGCTGTGCTGCTACAAAACAGGTGCGAATTTCCAATCCAGCAATACAAAAAAAACTATAATTTAATTCCTATGGGGCGTTTATGTGCATTCTCTTTTTTCGAGTTATCTGTGTCTGTCCGATTTTGACCCCTTTCAATCATCATAAACACGTTTATGTTAGTAAAATAGTATAATGATACATCGATGAGGGTAGGAAACAAAGAAAGACAGACGGACAGACAGACAGACAGGAAGGTAATTGTAGTTGTAGATGATTCCACAGTATATGGAGCTCATTCCAAAAAAAAATTGTACTTAGAGCGAAAGCGCGATTGGTTTACTTTAGGAAAAGACAATTGCTCTGATTTATAAGTTGTTATATAAGTAACAGAACGCTAATGCTGGTCCAAGTAGGGACAAAGATGCTAAAAACGAGGCGCCCTTTGACAATCAATCAGACGATTTTCTATAAACTTAAATATCGACATATTAAACGTCAATTAACTGTTTCGGATGGGAAATTGAAGACCTAAACATAACTCATTTTATTCGACAAAACACAGACGGAGATATGGTGTACATACAACAGGGGGTCTTTCCCTCAGTGACATGCGACATGCTGTATACCAGGTACCACAACGTTTATAGTCCTCAAGTATATCAACTTTCTTGGTACCGTCCTATAGTCGAATTGCCGCCCTATTATGTTCAGTATGGAACCCGGAAATGATTGGTAGAGTAATGTATGTTTGCTAAATCAAGTAGGTTATGGGTCCCTCAACTGAAATCAGCGGGATGGCAACGCGCCATCCTTGGGCAATTTGTGGGAGCCAGGCAAATCCAAGATGACCGCCGTGAACCTATGTCAAAATAGAAAATGTGTCCAAATGTTTGCACTGGAGCATGCTAAGAACATTATTTGTGTGTCTATACTCATGTTTTGGCATATGAGGAATTCAATGGAACCATTTCCAATGATGCCCGACTATAAACACCTGAACGAAATTCAAAATGGTCGCAATTGTTAACGAAAATATGTCCGAGACACGATTTTGGTTTCTATACCTATGTTTTAGTATATGGGCAAGAACACAGTACTGATACACACTTGTCTTGTCTTAATTAAAAGTGAAATAAATATTTTACAATGAAACCACATCTTAAAGCAAAATGTTTTCTTTGATACTGCATTTGCACTAATTCATTTGGGAAGTTATTTTTAAAGAAGTATAAATGACAAGTTTTTAACCCAGACCTAACGAAATTAACGTTTGTTGTATACATCTATCAGATACGTACCTATTCTACACCATTATATGCAACACCATGGATACCAGGATGTAACGCCATCTCAATTACGGCAACGAGAACCCATCCACGACAACATGGACGCAGGAAACTGTGCTGGCACGTTTTTAATTTTGTGTATCCAATTTTTCGAAAATGTTTCGTACGTCGTCGGCCAAATTGTCTTATTATGTACGCAGTCGAAACATTTAAAACATTGTTCACTATGTAAAAATGTTGACTTCCTTGTGTGCACACCCAATGGTCGCCGTGAGACACACGCCGTGATAATGGAGTTTCAGCAGCACCCTTCAGGTATTCTTGAATGTGGCAGTGCAAAGTTTGGCATGCTGAACCTCACCATACCACGCCTTGCTAAGTCTGACGTCGCATCTCTTCGGCTTGGAAGTAAGTCCGTTGTGATGGAGCGGCACACAGATCCGAAGAAAGTGAACCCCCTGCTGTAGTGTGTAGGTCTGGACCACCAATCATTCACCATATGATGTGTGTGCATTACAGGCAAGTCTAGAATGTGCCCAACTCGTGGACACTCAATAGCGGAACTCGATACTGCATGATCCAAACCCTGTCGAATGGGGAGGTTATAATGTTGCCCTGGCGAGAGCGGAAGATTCCCCCAAACCTGCCACGCCACAACCTACATGTTTGGTCCTCTGATAGATTCACCACCATCCCATCCTGACACAGTTCTCACAACGCTGTCATACTTCGAGAACATTCTCACAGACCTTGGGATGAAGACTTCGAATCTATCCGCTGACATGCAACTTTACTTCGTCGCAACACATGTCACAGGGGCTAGTCATGGGAACCACTTCAAGTCAGTCATTCTCTGACGCGGTGGCATGCACACCCTCATGTCGCTCAATGGATGTATTGGAAACTTGATGAAAGCCAGTAGTCTTGATGTACTGGTCGGGGCTGCGTTCAATGGCCTGACATCGATCATGAATGGCAAGGCGTGGGTGCTATCAATGCGTGCCTTTCGTATGGTGACAGCAGCGTTACTATATGACTTCTTCAAAGATGGTCCAAAAACATTCGAATATATCAGTCAGTACATTGACACAGCTCGGGAACACCCATCCGGTAGAGTGAAGGTTGACTGCCTCGTACGACCTACGCTCATTGGTCTCCAATTCGAACTTGCTTAGCGTGAATGTGACTATCTCTTGCAGCAGCACTGCTACCAGCTATTGCTACCATATTTCTACGCTGCTTCCCACTGGCAATACGCTAGATACCTCACGTGGCACGGGATGGAAATGCAGCACATGCTGCCAGATGATGCCAAGATGGATCTCTCAGCAGGTGCTCATGTCTGTCGTCACAAGCCAGGTACATGGAATTATGTGTCTGCAGACCAGTTTGGAGAGCAGACATACACAAAGAAGGGCAAGATGTCAGGTGGCTTGAGGGGATTAACCTTCTCAGCAGACCAATTCGCCATTTGGGTGGAGTCCTATTTCATATGTGCCCATGTCACACTTGTCATGGAGTCCATGTACTTAGCTACTGAAGAGATGAAGGAGGAGAAGCGTAAAGAGGATGGAGAGAAAAGGCGCATACTCGATACATATGAGAGGAATCATGTTTACGAAGAGTTGGAGAAGCATTCCCATCCTCTCAAAATTATAAGTTCAAGCCTCTATAGCATTATTAATGGTAAAGTGGGGAGTGTTTCTGTCAACGTCCAGGAAGCCTTCAAGATAGGGGAGGGCATGCTTCTAGACATCAAGTCGTTATTGCCTGATGGCTTCCACGCTTCCCTGAAAAGAAAAGTCAAAACCACGGAATCAATCAAATGTGGCGTGTTCATAGGTGATAAGACGCTCTATGACATGGCATCACTATTCCGCCGTCTCATCACGGTAGGGCAGCAACGGCAAGTCGAACTTCAAACAATTTTTGACTATGAACTGTGCGCTGTCCCTGCATCAATAATTGATGAATGCGGATGTCTGAGGATTGGGACAAAATCCACCCTCGTCTCTAAATTGAAAGTGGATGAACTTCAATTAACCAGCAGCTCCAGACAGCAAATTCTATATCATATTGTTTGGCCCTGTGCTGGGTCTGCTTCATATATCGCCAACAGTATGATGGACATACTCAGCCAGTACCAATCAACAGAAGTGCTGGTCATCCTCTATCGCTATGATGACACGGCAGCAAAGAACCATGACCGAATCAGGCGCGCAGGTGAAGGGGTTGTTGATTACAACATCACAATATCCAGACACCTCTCATGCCGCGATGCCATCATGAAGAGCAAGGAAAATAACAAGGCTCTCATCAGGGATCTCCCCACTTACAATTTGGGCAACAATGTGACGATGGTTGGAAGAGAGGACGACGTGTACACCCATGATGAAGCAGATATTACTATCATTACTTATTTTCTGGAGGTTGTGAAGAATGCTAACAAAACTGTACGAGTGATCGGCGATGACACTGACGTCTTTGTTCTGCTTATCTTCTGGTGTGGAGTACACAACTGACAGCCCGTGTTCAGCTAGATCGATTGAGTGAGGCTATCCTCAACATCAATTAAAATTCTTTCCTCCTTGGTCCGAAATCCCCCCAACCTCTTGGTATGCATGCACTGTCAGGCTGCGATACTGTGTCCTATCCATTTGGTCATGGCAAAGCGATGGCGCTAAAGGTATTGACGTCTGCTGACCACTCTGGCATCTTCATTGTCTTCGGTGAAGAGGGTGCTACTCTCGAACAGGAGACTGGACGGAAATTCATATGCATGCTCTGAGGTGTTGCTGAAGGCACAAGCATGGCTTCTGCCAGATATGCGCTTTACTCCAAAATGACCAGAGGGAACGCTGTGTGTATCAATACTCTTCCTCCGACAGAAGCAAACCTGGCCTATCACATACTGCGAACTCGCTACCAGGTCATGCTTTGGAAGGCAGCAGATCAGCAGACTCCGTCCGTGGTTGATATCGCTGATTATGGATGGGAGTTTGTCACTGGTGCAGGGGGTGTGCCAACTCCATGCATCGCAAGAGGATTCCCTGCCCTCTTGGTCGTCATCAACTGTCGGTGTAAAGCTGTAGGGAAAGCTTGCAGCAGTCATGCATACAGCTGTCATTCTGCAGGATTGTCCTGCACACAGTACTGCTTTTTTGTTGATGAAGCTGCTAGATATGATAATGAGGAAGAAAGTGACATTACAGAGGAAATAGAAGAGGAGGATGAGAGAGAATGACGGAATTAAATTGTTATGAGAATGTAATGTGAATGGCGTCCCTTTCATATATCGTTGGTTTTGAATTGATTAATAATATGCACATTGTCAATGTCCAAATGAAACATGTCATTAAAAAAAATGCTCTCAAATTGTGTTTCAGGAAATTTATAATTGAGTACTTCTTACTTTGAACTTTGAATTTTTGATTTTTAACTGTTGTACATATATGATACAGATTAATTCGTGATAACTGCATGCCATTTTGCAAAGCTTTTGTATGCTTCTTTTCAGAAGTACCATATACATGTACATGTATGTATAGCTATTAGTATACTCGTAGCTCAGTCATGATGACTAATCATTGCAAATGAAGAACTGTAAATAAAGTTTATCTTACAAACGTCTTAATTTTAACAACAGCTTTAAGGCCATGTCACATCAACACAAAATCATTGGAAACAATTCCAACGAACTCATTATGCACCCAAAATCATGTTTCTAGCATCATCAATTCAAAAGTCGTGGTCGATTTTGGCTATTTTTGTTTAAAATGACAACCATTTTGAATTTTGATTAGGTGTTCATAGTCGGGCGTCACTGGAAATGATTCCATTGAATTACTGATAAAAATATGGCAACACATAGGTACGGGCACCAAAATAAATCGTGTCTCTAGCGTAAACCACTCAAAAGTTATGCATGATTTTTGGCTATTTTCGGTGACAATGGTGGCCATCATATGCCAAAACATGTGTATAGACAACAAACTCATGTTCCTAGCATGCTCCAGTGCAAAGACGTAACACATTTTCTAATTTGACCTAGGTTCACGGCAGCCATCTTGGATTTGCCTGGCTCTCACAAGTTGCCCAAGGATGGCGCATTGTCATCCCGCTGATTTGAGTTGAGGGACCCATAACATACATAATTCAGCAAAAAATACCTTACACTACCAACCATTTCCAGGTTCCAAAAATGGCAATTCGACTACTAAGAGCACTGACACTATGTTCATCTATCATAATCCGCAAACATATACGTAAAGTAAGTAGACGTCACTGATTTGACCTCTCCGCACTTGAATCCAGCCGCGTTCTGATCACTCTCGCCATCTAGCGAATATAAAATAATATATACTACCATAAATCGTCCGACACTCGCTAGTCTTGTTTAAGATATGACTTCAGTCTACAAAAGCATATGAACAAACACAAATTGTAAAATCGCCGCAGCCTACTTTGACTTTTTTAATTAAAATTGGGTTTTGCTCGCAATAGGTTATGTCAAAGGCTATGGTGAATGGATGTTAATTAAATATGTAAATAGTGTATGCCTTCTACCATAGATTCATTACAATGTGAGCGGTTTCTATACGCCTGTTGCATTGACCACATTCGTCCCCGAAAGTCAAATAAGAGAAGTCAGAGTAACGTGTTCCTCGCAACGGTGTGTGTAGGGAAGAGGGGGTGCGTGTTTGTGTTTGTGTGTGTATGTGAGCTTGTACGTGTGCGCGAATGCGTAAATAAGTCATCTGCGGTACGCGACATATTATTTAGACATAACAATACGGTATCCGACCGATTTATCGAAAACCCAACACGCTTTTTAATTCTGCTGATAGTTCAGTAGATGTCTAATTGGACACACACACACACATACACACACACACACACACACACACACACACACACACACACACACACACACACACACACACACACACACACATACACACACACAGCACACACACACACACCACACACGCATACACACGCAAACACACCCACACACACCACACACGCATACACACGCAAACACACACGCACACGCACACACACACACACACACACACACACACACACACAATACACGCATGAACAAACATACACACACACGCAGACACGCATATATGAAATATAACCGTGTAATATTAAACTCCTTGTATATTAATTTAGCTTATCAAATCTGCTTATGCTGGAAGTGCGTAGACACGTTGACGTCCCCGTGCCGATATCACATACACAATGCGATAAAATGACATTAGGCGCCTTTTTTGACCCCGTCACTGTTGTATTTACTATTGTGTCCAATTTATATGTAAACGTATTTGTAAACTGCTACCGACTAATGACAACAGCTACACGGTTTCTCGTTACGGTGAGAAAGGTATTCGTTCTCGAAATAGCATAACATTTTATATTCAGGAACTACTTAATCACAAATCTTGTTAATTCTTGTTGTATTTGGTTAAGCCTAAATAAGCAGGGATTAATCAGATGGAATTTATATGAAATAGTCAGCTAGTTGATTGGCACCCAGGTCATTGTTACTGAGAGGGACACCTTCTAACACAATGTGAAGTCCTGTTGCTGTATTTTTTTTCTCAGAATTCTCAGAAATGTCATAATGCGTTGACAGTGTCAATTCCACATGCATTATATTAAGTGTTCGTACTTGATTTGTATTGCTGAATGAAGTACCTATGTGTTTGCTTAAGTTGTACCCGACACACACCTTAGCCAATAACGCCGATTTGTTTTCTTCAGAATATGCTTTCATATAATTAGTTTACATTCAATAGGCACGGAACATGCCAGATTTTAGAATGTATGCGTATGCGTATGCGTATGCGTATGCGTATGCGTATGCGTGCTATATGCGTTTGTGTGTCTGTATATACATGTAGCTCAGTATTATTGACCATGTATCATGGTGACCTGTACAAAGTTAAAGGGTTCGCTCTATAAATAACGATTTAGTTGACGATCTCATTGTGAGTCATTTTTTTTGGTTAAAACAAACATGTATCAAGAAGCAATCGAGGGGTCGATTATAGTTATCCTACATGGTTGCTGTATAAAGCGCATGATACATTGGCTGTGTGACATTACGACTTCCGGAACACAACTGCAACGTCTTGATCAACATAATCCAACAGGTAAGCGTAGACATATTAACATTATTGTTGTTGATGTGTGTGAACAACGGGTGTCTATGCGTGAGCATGTGCGTCACGTACTGATGTCAACGTTAAGGTATATGAATTACGTATCATTCAACATAATCTGTGAGAGAGTAACCAAATCAAATGACACTATATGGCTATGGGAGAGTAATAAAATATGTATGAACGTCAATATTCACGCAACTGTAAACATCTGGTAGCTGTGTTTAGCAACACAATGTGTTTTTTAGGAACATTTCTGCCATCTATTGGGTTCTTTAGCAAAACCTGTCGACATGAAGATAGTTCCAGTGAGTTTGTAGCATACTTACTGACAACTAAACATGCAAAACACAATAATTAAAATTAAAATACTTACATCACCACATATCAATATATGGAAAACTTTGCTGTACAGACATTTGAATTAAGCACTTGATGGGTAACAATCAAAGTAAACCAAATAATATACACAGTTGTAGTAAAATCTTAATAAACATGAAACATATATGTTTTGTGTGTGCTTGGAATAAAAATTTGATGGCAGAACATAATATGTCCTCATCAAAATTGAAAGATCCGACATATTATAATCGAAAGTAGAGATAAAACATCACCTCATATTTATTTGGTCACACATATAATATACAACATCTTACATGACACAATCAGTAGTCAACACGTGCAACTCAGGAGTTCCTCTGGAAACCCTTAGGGGCTTTTGTCGAGGATCACCTAGAGTACAATTACACAATAAAACAAAATTATAAACGTATGGTTATGATTAAATGAACAAAAAAGTAGTATGCTACAGTGTAAAGTATTGTGAACACATAATAGATGTAATAACATATTGCAACTAAAAATCACTACACATTACAGATATGCGACTGTTTACGCAACAGCATATTTACTAGTGTAACGTGAACAGCATTATTAAAATGAGTTTTGTTTTATTTATTTATTTACTAATTGCGAGATTACTGTTTATACCCCATGATATCAGAATGTGATATTACTAATTTTGGTTACTAGCACTAGTGGTATCAATTAATCACATATTCCAATACACTACTATATAATAGGGGAACATAAATATAGTTTATGATACTTAATGATATATGATTCTGAATAATTTATAGTAATAATGTTAATTAGCATTAACTACAACAAAAATAGTACTACTGCAACAACAACAGCAACAACAACAACAAATGAAATTGTGCTAATTACATAGATAATATACTAATGCAAACAAAATGATATATTAATTAGTAAATAATCACTATTAATAACTAGGATTAATATATCGACAATAATAACTCTTTTAGCTTTCGTTTAAATAGGATTAATAATACAAGCTCTCGTAACTGTTGAGTTAATGCATTGGGCCAAAATAATTTGTTGTAGACTTTCTGCTGTTTGTTCCAATGTGTTGGATGTAATACCCATTGGTTTCTAAGATTGTGGTCATGAACATTTTCTGTTTGCATTAGCATAGATGACTATCTGGGAGTTGGCCATTGATGTATTTATACATACAAATGCCTAGTTGATGTTTGTACAGATCATCTGATTTTAACAGTTTTACTTTTGAGACTAGAGGATCTATATGAGCTATATAGTACGATTGTGTAATTATCCTTATTGCCTTCTTCTGTGGTATATTCAATTTGTTTTATTGTATAGTGTATGAATTCGCCCACATAACAGGCACGGACGAATATAAATTGGTCTATAATTTGCCCATATTTCAGGGTTTTCACTTTTGTATAAAGGAATAAAATGTTTGTATTGTCTTTTTTTTCCTTGATGGATGTTAGTATTACTTTGGTGAGCCAGTCGTTGGTTTCCGATGTTACTTTGATTTTTTGGCATGGTAGGCATTCATCAATATGATAATTTAGTATTCCAAAGAATGTATCATATAAAGAGTTAGGATTCTGATCATTATATACCTCTTCCCCGTTTGCATTTTTTATTCTGTATTTAATGTTGCAATGTTATTTAAATTGTTTGCACGTTTGAATATGAATTTGTATTTTGTATGTATATTATAGAAGTTAAATATTGGAAATTGATGTGATATGTCGTTATAGAGAATTTTTGTTTTAATGGATGTTAGATGTTGGTTATGATATTATCTGTGAGAGTCGCTGATTGTTGTTGTGATCCTGGTTGGTCTAATAGCTCTTGGACAGAACATATATATAACATATTGTGTTTAAAATCAGCAGTTTTATTATTAGTGCCGGTTGTTAGTAAGTCGATATTGAAATCCCCAATTAATATGCATTTCTTTCTTTCATTTTAAATTGTTCGTAATAAATCATTTATACGTATATTAAATATTAAAACTGTACTCATGTCAGGAGATTTATAGACAGTTCCAATGATTATAGTATATTTTGAATTTATATTTCTATAAATATTGATTCGAATGGACAGTTTTCAGAGTACATACTTAAATCATTTCTTTTTTAAGTTTAATCTGTTTGAGACGTACTAACCACGTCCTCCACCTATCTTTTACTGTATTGTCTTTGTTAAAACGTAGGTCATCGTCATTACTAGCCATGGTTAAAGGAAAAGCTACACAATGTCACTGGGTAGGTTTCAAACAGTTCATCGCCTGCAGGTTGCTCGTACCCTGTCCAAGTCTGCTTCGGTCTGCACGGTTTCTTTTCCTGCTTATCGACATTGTTATGTCCTTAACGCTGTTCTCGACTTAACAACGTGTATATGAAGGTTTTTTTCTGCGTTACGGTTGCTAATTTCGAATTAATCTGCGGAGATACAATTTCGTAGAACTCTACCCTGGCCCATCTTTTGTTTTTTTAACAAGTAAACATATCGCATGTTTTCGCTAACGTTAGACAACGTTGATAATAGGGTAATCCATTGTTAGCGTTTTAAACAGTTATGTTTTACATTATTGTGACATATAAACCACTGCATTGTTTGGAGACATTCATTTATATATTTGGAAACTTAATTGACTTATTGTAGCTGCTATATCCTAAGATCGTCCTTCTTTGATTAAGTGTCATGGTAATGACTAACGTTCACGCACACATATTGTCAAACGCCTCGACACACAACCGTTGTTCGTGATATTTTAATATTAACCCAATATTTAAATATAGACAATGTACTGAACAGCATCATGTGGTTGACAAGGCTAACTTCTGCCATTTCAGCTCGGCGGTGATCCTTCTTTGAATCTCCTTGTCTTGGTTTTCGTATCTGATACTGTATCGCTGTTCCAGATAGACGTCACTTTCAACGTTCTCTATCTGCGTCGTGTTTATATATATAGTGGTATGTCATTTTCCAGCTCCTTCAACATGTTTTGTAGTTCTTGCGGTGTAATAGCGCATATGAGTATGTCGTTGGCGAAGCGAATACGGCTGAAATGTTCTCCGTCTTTCATCAAACCTCTGGTTTCCCAGGTCAGTCTTCCTTTTTATGCTTTCGAATGTAGCCGTGAACAGCTTGGGTGATATGGTGTCACCCTGTCGTACTCCACTCATGATGTTGATCTTATTGCTCTTTTTGTGTAGGTAAACTGTCACCGAGCTGTTGGTGTAGATGTCTTTCAGGAGATCGATGTACACATCTTCTATCTCCTGTTCTTGAAGGGTGGTCAATATTGCTTGAGTTTGCGCCGAGTCGAAAGTCTTCTCGTAATCGACGAAAGCGATGCAGAGCGGGATATTATATTATCGGCATTTCTCTTTCATACATATGCACCTAAACAGAGAGACATACAATTGAGAGTCATCAGCAAAGAGGTGGAAGTCAAGTCGGTGCCGTCTAACTGTCTGCCCAATGCCGGGTGCATGTGGATTCGAGAGGGCGGGTGAAGGTGGATACGAGAGGGCGGGTGAGGGAGGATACGAAAGGGCGGGTGAAGGTGGATAAGATTGGTAGGTGAGGATTGATACGAGAGGTTGGGTGTGGGAGGATAAGATTGGCGGGTGCAGGTGGATACGAGAGGGCGGGTGAGGGTGGATAAGAATGGGCGGTTGAGGGGGATACGAGAGGGCGGGTGAATGTGGATAGGAAAGGGCGAGTGAGCAGTATATAAATGCGAAAGTTCGCAGTTTAAAACTATTTATCGGTCAATGAGTGAAAACAGCATAAACGAAAGGCAATATTTCAAAAGTGTAAACAATAATTATCAATAACATGGAAGGCATGCTTGCCAACGAAGTAAAACGAAGTGGAATCGAATACAGATTAATCGGCCATGACCTCCATTAATAATTTCAGATTTCAAAATACGATTTACTGGTATGTATCGAAGGAAATTGAAGCATGAAGCCAAATATCGTCGGAAATGGTTGCACGTGGCCAATAAATAATTCAGTAGTTGGCTTAGTAAATCATACCCAATAGAAGGTAATCGGTACAATTTATTTTTTGATAATAACCAATTTTCAAGTTATAGACCAGGTTGACCTTTGACTTTTAATTTTAAGGGTTGTGTCACAATCTGGCTTTACCATAACGTTGCACAAGGAAAAACACGTAATTGTAGATAAACCCGCCTCTCTTCTTTAACTATTATATTATTTTCCGGCCAAAGTTCCGATGTGATAGACATGCACAATTTGCGGGAAACCTTATTTTAAATAGTATGGAAAACAGCGTTTCTATTTGATTAAATAGGAAAAGCCTCCTTTTCGACACAAAATATTTATTCTGATAACGAATACCAACGGAGCATAATGCACTACAATAGCCGCTAATGTGCCGTAGATATATGGTGGTCAAATAAACACTTCCGATTCCGATTCCGATAATGTATATTTATTCCGTTATATGACGCTTCATCAATTATTTATACAGTTGTTTTGGTGGTATCCACTTCACCCGGACAGGTCATTCATATTCTCTATCCTTCTGTTCTCGTATTCTGCCGTCGTCTTTCACTCTCGGCTCTTCATAACTGCTCTTTAAAGAGCTCTCTTTTTCAGGTTATTTCAGCCTTAATTGTTGTCCTCCTCTTGTACTTCTCCCATCCTGATATACAAAATCAGAGAGTAATTTATTTCGGATATAAAGGTACATCACTGTACGTTATAGTTATGTTCTTAGTAAACAAAACATAATAGTGATATGTTTAATGTTGCAATACCAAAATATATTACGAATATGTTACTACGTTAAAACTGTAATTTAAAATGTGAAGCTTGTTATCCTTTATAGATGTATTGTAAGTAATGTGAAAGTAGAGGGTGCGAGTTGATATTTTTCGGTTGTTCACATTCCATATAGCTTTGTTTTCTGGGTATTTGAATCAGGGAATCACATAGGCGGATCTAGAGGGGCTGGGGGCACGTGCCCCCATACCTTTGGAATGTGACAAAGTTTACGTTAGAAGAAACTGAATTTACGGGGCGCGGCAGCAAAAACGTCTCAACAGAACCCCCTCCAACCCCCAACCCAACCTCCCGTCTTCCGATTTAATGATCCGACAGTGCGACAGCGGTGTCGTGCTGAAGGCCCGACTCAGACCACGGTATATTAATTTGGTTCGGCCAGCAGTGGAGTTTTTTTTGTAAACTTCAAGGGTGTAATTGTAGGTTTTTGTCACCTCCTAGACTATCCTCTCTCAAAACCAAGCCGATGTGGCACAGATTGGTTTTCCGCTGGCAGCCAAAACAAGCAGCTGGGGTTCACTTCGTGGATTTGGGGATTTCAGTGGAACTGTATTGTTTGATAGATATTCTTCTATTTTGCAAAGTGTTCAGCTAAAACACAATGTAACATACCATAGTGTTGTTGAAATATTGTTGAAAGAAGCTTCGAAATGTGGTATTGGTAACAGTTCAGCGGTGCGGGAAGTGATCGAAGATTACATCTGTCTGCCAACTTCGGAACTTGACAGCGTCGTCGAAGTAAGTGGCAGCGGCTCTGACTGCGACGATAAACTAGTGTTGAACCCGATATCAACAACAACAACAAGAAGTGTTGACCGTGCCAGTCCGGTGGTTTCTACTAGCACTGCGGAAGAAGTTGATGTTGACGATGATGATCTCGAGGAGACGGCCGCGGATGACGCACATCGCGAATAAGAGGGTGCTATGGATCGAGCAGCGAACATGTTTGAATGTGTCAACATGCCGCAGGAGAAATGCCAAAGTGTATGCAAGCTACATAATGGCCAACCTTACATTTCCAAGTTCAGCGAAGAAAACAAGTGACTATCAGATATGCTGTGCTTAAGTATTATAAAGCCTGTCTTTTCATATACACATAGTTCGAAGTCTCCATAAATACATGCATATATATATATATATATATATATATATATACAACTGTGCATATATATATATATAGCTGTATATGTATATATATATATATATGTACATTTTTCCATTTTAAATCTTAGTAAATAACTACTTTATGCCGGCCTACAATAATAGGCAACAAACAAACGTTTACTCTTGCATAATTGTAAATTAAATAATTAATAATTATACTTATTCGTAGTAATGTGGGACATGTGACGATATTGTATTATGATCATTGAGTCTACGTGGAACCACTGTCTTTATTGTTTTATAATTATAAGCTATATTGTTATACAGTAAATTGTGTGAACTTTAGTAAACACTGTTTATCCAGACTGAAACACAAGAGCTGAGTGCAAACGAGAAATATTTTCTGCTGCTATGGATCATATGTGCCAGTATCAGTGCTTCAGAAGAAACCTTTAGCGCCACGAAATGAAAAGTTGATCAAAAGGCGACAAGGATCCGCGACATTCACTATAGACATCGACGGATATGTCGCGACACCTTTCTCTTTCTGATGGACATAGCGAAAGACAAGTTAACTAACTTGAAAAGTTGTAATTGGCAAATGGCATTTACCCTCGCAAGAAGAAGTCGGGTTGCCAACGGAAAACAGCACTCAGCTTTGCTGAAATCAAATGTGTCTCTTGGTTTATTATCAACTTCGCTGAGCAACACAGCATCATTCTCCCAGGACGTATTCTCGGCTTTAAGCGCGACGACATTAACGAGCTCCCCAGTTGCGAGACCAAACATTCATAAATTCATTTAAAAAAAACTAATACAGTGCACATTAAAAATATAACACATAAATTATAAATTACCAATGAAATTAGTATTATTATGTTTTATAAATAGATGCAATAATCTACCAAATAATATTTTTATACAAAGGCTTTTATTGTGCAGAGCGCAGTGGTGCAATGAATAGAATTTCGAACTCTCGACCGAGAGAACCCGGGTTTGAATCCTATGTTGCGATGTTGCATCTTAGACAAGTATGTTCACTCTGTGTTGCTCCTGTTTACTCAGCTGTATGAATGAGTTCCTGGCTGTATACAGTAGTGGATATAAAGTACTTTATACAGCTATTTTGTATTAATCCACTTAATTAAATCTTTAACACTGTTAACAAGTAAAGTATTAACAACATGAATCATCCATACTAAATGCAATACAATGGCATTATATGATTTCACAATTAGCTAGCAATAATTAAGCAGAACAATCCTAAATAATTATTAAGCAGAACAATCCTAAACAATTAAACAGAACAATCCTAAATACACAATTTTAGGAGTATAACTGGAATGGATCAGGATGAAATATATTACAATATTTATCAAGACCTTTACACAGTCTTTCATACTGCTGACATGAAAAACTGTTAAAACTGTTGAACCATTCAGTAATTGCATAACAAGCATACCTATGCACTACAATTTAAAACAATTCACTTGTCGGGCGATTCGACGGAAATATGTCCTTACTCTGAACACATTTTTTTATAGGTGATTCATGTGCTCAGATTTATAAAGTGGCTGGGGCAATTTTGTTTTTCATGTAAAAAATTTATGTGTTTTTTGGGACAATTTCGAAGAAATGTAAAGATTTTATTTTTTCAGATATTTTCTGATTTTGACCTTCATTAACTAATGTTCTGTTTACATAAATTATTTCAGTTACAAAGTGATACAAGTCAACTCATTATGGATATATCCATTGTACATACAATATTTAAAAACATTATCTTGAATAGTGTGGATGTGAAATGTGTTAATTGTTAATTAATTTAAATGCCATGTCCCGTACGATATACACAAGGCTGAACGTTTCCATCATGCTGTTATTTTCTATGCAACATTTTTTTACTTCAAATTCTCAAAATTCAACCTATAAGTAACAATATAAATTAGTTACACAATATTTTAAATTATATTAATCAGTGGTATCATTTGTCGTTTTTGTTGTATGCAATGATTGTGATTAGAGGAGGAGTAATTGTCCCATGTTAAAAGATAGGGACCAGTTTCCCTCTTGCTCCAAGACGTCACAAATTCAAAAAAAATTAAATTTTAGAGCAATTTAGGCCTTCCTCCCTAAAAACGTCAGCTTGTGGTCACAAACGGGAGGGAATTTTCCTATGTCAAAAGATAGGGAGCTACTTCGAGAGCTTCCACCTTTCGCCTATCCGCGCCAGCGTGCCTTGTAAACCACCTATATTAAAACGTGGGGAGCAAGGAAAAGAGGTCCTTTGATATATCCTTTGAGGGCTTCCAACGATCCAATTTCCACCAATACCTAAGGTATAAGATAGAGGGTGGCGCCGCCTATCGGCCGAAGCCCGTAGGCCGAAGCTTAACCGCCTAAGGACTGAGCCCTTGTTTGAATGGTAATGGCGTGTATTTTTCAGATTCAAATTCAGACTGTTTATTACCAAGTAAGCTTTTAAATGTACGAGAAATTCTTGGCGTTGTGGGGTCAACATACATACACGCTTGTCTTCATGCACGCAAAGTATACAATCAGAAACATTACAAAACTATAGTAAAACTAGTATAAAGTTAAACCAAGGCCAACTGCCAACACATTTTAAGACACACATATATCTATTGACATAAAGTGAACTTGGTAGCATAATCGTAATACAGTGTGAACATTGCGTAAAAGTTAAAATGTATACATGTAGCTAAAATATATAAATGAATAAATTAGCTGTATATTAGTATAAAATGTGGTGTTATAATAACATGTAATTAATAAAAGGATATCATTTCAACGCATGGGTATAGATTCAAACTGGTTTACACAGAAGGTCGAATACACATCTGTCTTTTGAACTAGAAACTTGCCTAGACTTAGTTCCTCATGTTCCTTTCGGGACATCTGGCGACGAGCTTTCTCCATCTACTGTGGTCTTTTGTAATTTCTTTGGCCTCATTCCAGGTGATTTCCATTTCTGCCAGATCTTCTTTAAAAGTCTTGCGCCAGGTCTTAGTCGGCCTTCCTCTCCTTCAGGCACCAATTCCATTGCTACATGTGCTGTTCTCTCTCTTGGTAGACGTAGGATATGTCCCGCTAGTCTTCGTCGTCGAGACTTAACTATGTAATGCAGGCTATCCAGACCTGCGCTCCTCATCATTTCTTCATTGATGATGTGCTCTCTCCACGATATGCCCAATATGAACCGGAAACATCATTGGTGAAATATGTCCATTTTTTATATCCTCGCCGTATTCTTCCACGTTTCACAGGCATATATCGCTGTTGGTATTACGATTGACATGTAAAGACGTAGTTTTATGTCCTTTCTGATGGTGTTACTGGACCATATTGGACGTAGTCTATGGAACACTGCTGATGCCTTGCCTATCCTCGCTCGTACATCTACTTCCGCGTCGCCTTTCCTAGAAATGTAGCTTCCCAGGTAAGGGAAGTTCTCGACGCATTGCAACTCTTCCTGACCGATCACAATGTGTGGGTCAGATCCATTACCAACTGACAATGTTGTTGTCTTCCCATAGCTGATTCGTAATCCGACCATCTCTCTATTTTCTTTTAAATTATTGGTCATCTCTTGCAGGATCTCCGGCGTGTGGCTGAGCAGTGCAATATCACCGGCAAACTAGAAAATAGGTCAACTTATAACATTTTTAGCTTTGTTGTAGTCTTTCCATAATGAAGATCGACAATATTTGAAACTGCCACACACGACACTGGGGCATCATTATCAACCCTACTTCCGGTTACCATACAGTTTCACGACCTTCCCATAACCCTACTTCCGCTTACCGTACATTTTCACAATGTTTCATTAAGCTTTCGTCTTCATTCACCAAAATACGTATAAACATAAAAAAACGAAATTTTATTAAACAAATACAGTATAATTGTAACTACACCTCGTCGCTTGTTTTGACAAGTCTTAACTTGTCCGCGACGTACATTAAGCTACATTGTAATTACACCGCGTTGCGTTTTATTTGTATGACGTATATTATATTAATAATGCCGCGTGCCTCGACCTCTGAACTTGTCCGCGACGTATAATATAATTGTAACAGCAACTCGTCGCGATTCGTGACGTAAGTGCAATTGTACTGCGTGCCTCGAAATTGGTTTCAACTAGAATGCATACAAGCTACAGAGAGACAAGACTACAATTAGCTATGTAGTGCGTTGTTTTATATTAGTACAACATTCTGGATCATTTAGTGATATGACCAGAGATCCAAGGTCCTATTAATAGTCTATATTTACCACATGTAGCGTGATTTTCAGATATGAACATAATTAAGAATTATGGTGACCGATACAGATTTTATCATAGCGACAGTAGTTGTTCTACCCCAACACCTATTCAACTGAGATTCTACCTAGGTTACCTGCCCAGATACATATATATATTTTTGTGTGTCCTCCGCACATACAAAACTGCTACTTGTTACCTACGAACTTGCATACATACAACACTCCAACACCACAAGGGCACTCGTCTATAACATATATAGGTTATATTAACTCGTAGAGTCAAGCCCTCAAGACTACTGTCTATGGAAATATCCGACTGTGGACAACGCCAAAAATAAACTCTGAGCTATTCAGTTGAACATGTGACAAGCACGACCCTATCGCAATGTATATTCAAAACATTTCTAACAATTAGAGCACCGGAGCCGAGGTGTTTTATCTGTTTCAATGAATTCCGAAAGGTGGCAGTACTTACTCGTCAACACTAGAGTCCCCGTGTAGACAGATTAGCGATACCTCAGAATTGAACACCATTGTTTGGGGGACGACCCAACGGACGAGACAATGGACGTGATAACAGATGACAACGGACGATACATCGAACGATACAACAGACCAGACAGGCGAGATAACGGACGAGATTATGGACAACATAACAGACGACAAAATATTACACAACGGACGAGACAACAGACGAGAAAATGGACGAGATATCGCAAGAGACTACGGATGGGACAACTGCTGAAACAATGGCCGGGACAACGGATTATAAATTTTAAACTCTGAGTCATTTGTCCAGGTTAATTTAGGTTGAATCTAATTTTACTCCGATATACGGATGGCTGGACATTGTAGCGAGTGGTATGCCAAAGAGTGGAAATGAATGTAGTCTGGATTTAGTTTTGTTTGTTATTGGGCGGTGGACACATTTGGAAATGTTATATTTCATTTGCCGTTTGTTAGACCATGTTTATTGTTTGATCAGATCAGTTTAAAAAATGTCATGGTTGGTGTCGGAGGTAATTTTAAAGATATAAAATACTGTCATCTGCAAAGACGCGTATGGCAGATTGGATGTATTCGTTTGTCATTTATGTAGAGTAGGAAGAGGACTAATCCTATGACTGATCCTATGATTGAACACCAAATGTAACATATGTTGTGTCCGACAGAACTCAATTTACTGAGAGACTCTCTCTTTACGGTTTGACTGAACTGATTTTATCAAGTTTTGGGTGTTTCCAGTTACTCCGTAGGTGGCTAGTTTCGATAGGAGGCGTTTGGGGGGATTTTGTGAAAAGCTTTGGCAAAATCAAGCAGGATTGCATATATTTGTTTCTCTTTGTCCATAACAGTCATCTAGTCATGGACTTTACCGATGAGTTGAGATTCACAAGACAGTCCTGACAGGAATCCGTGTTGAAAATGGAGAATGATGTTGTGTTTGTTCAGGTGTTTCCACATATTACGTAGAATTATGTGTTGCATGACTTTAAATAGGATGCATGTTAATGATATTGGTCTGTAGTTTGCGGGGTCATATGTGTCATATGTTTTTGGGCCAGTAGGTAGTTTACAAGTGTTGTATGATTCTTGGAAGATGTGTGTGTGTGGGTGATAATGGGAGCTATTTCCTCTGCAGTTTCTATAATAACTCTGGCTGGGAGTTCATCTGGGCCAGTAGCTTTCTTTTGGTTTCGACTTTACAACTGTCTAATTACTCCAGCTATCCCGATTTCAAGAGAGGGCATATTAGGGTAAGAGGAAGGTGCTTGTTTGAGGATAGGATATATTTATTGGGTGAATATGGAACTAAATTGGCTGATCAGTGCATTTGCTTTGTTATGATCATTGATGATTGGTTGTTCGTTTACTTGCAATTTGAGAATACCAATGTTTTCTCGTTTGTTTGCATTGATGAATGACCAGAATTGTTTAAGGTCTGTTTAAGTTGTCTCAATTTTTTTTGTTTACGTAAACTTCGTAAGATTTGGCTGCAGCCTTAGTGGTTTGCCTTCTGAATTCTTTAAACTTTTCCCGGTCGCAATTAAGTCCAGTTTGTTTTGCTTGTTTGTGGCTTTGTTGCGTTTTCGTTGCATACTTATTATTTCCCGTGTTATCCAGCGCAGGTGTGTTTTTGTTTTGGTGTTGCGACTAGGGATGGTGTTGTTGATCAATGTGACAATTGTGTCCCAGAAAAGATTCACGTTGTGTTAATATCTCGTGAATTGGGTGTCCATGTCAAAGTATTATGTTATTAATTGGATAATGCCGTTTTTAAGCTTGCCCCAGTCTGAAGATTTAATTGAACTACTTAGTGTGGTGGTTTCCTGTTGCGAACTGGGTATAGGTTGACACTGAAGGATACGACTTCGTGATCGCTCATGCCGGGAGTGGTGTGAATGTTGACGATTATGGACGGATTTTAGATGATAATTAGGTCATCATATTGCCAGAATCGATTCGTGTGGGGGGTCATTCACCATGTTTTTCAATTCAAATTCACTCATTATTTCTAGTAGTTTCTTGTGTTTGCTGGAAGTTCTATTGCTTTTGGTTTGTTGGTTGCCCCATATGATATCAGGAAGATGAAAACCTCCTGCTATGACTACTTTAAGGGGTGTTTTTATGGTTTGTATAGATTCGGTAAATATTCATGGAGAGCTTCGACAGATTGGAGATGACCATTGGGGGGGGGGGGGGGGGGGGCAGTAATAATATGCAAAGTATATGGATTTGTTTTGTCCAAAGTGGTTTTATCCATACTTTTTCACAATTGAAATTAAGGTTTGGAAGTGATGTCATCACGAAAGACAATATGTATTCCACCGCCAAGGACATTTCTGTCCTTTCTGTTAGCATCATAGTTTGTTGGTAGAAATGAGTAGGTGGGATAGTTTTAATTTATTTCAGTATTGACTAGGAATATGATGTCGGTATTGTTTGACTGGATTGTTGCCTTTGGTTGGGTTGTCTTTTCAATGCTCTTGACGCTGTTCATGTTTATCAAAATATCACTGAGTGTGTTTCGTTCAGGTGTTGATACATTTAGAGGATTTGGTCCAAACACAGGATCTTGAATTTCGGCTGTGTTTGGATGTATTTCAATTTCATTATGGCTGTGGTTGCAACTATCCAATGGATCAAAAGGATTAGCTGTAGAAATAGTTGTGTCTCTGAAGAAGGAAGTTGATATGTTGACATTATCGCATTTGGGGCATGATGAATTAATGTAATCTTATATTTTCGTTGTCATTTATTAACAGCAGTGTGTGTGTGTGTATCCAGTTTTACAACCACTGCGGTCGCATTGTAGTGCATGGTGATCATTTAGGACTTCCCTTTGACAAATGCCATGGTGCGTTTAGGTTACTGTAGGTGTTGTTGTAATCATATATGTATATTGGATGTATGTGGAGCTGCTGGACTAAATGTAGTGGGTTGTGGCAGGGTTGCTATGTTGTGTGGGTTTGGTGAGACATTGTAGTTATTGTAGTTGTTTTGAAAGCTGTCAAGTTGAAAGCTCTCAGATTCGGAATCGTTAAAAAGTCTAAAGGTGATTTGCAAACATGCAAGCATCAACATTGTAAACTTAAAATAAAGTGCAACTTGAATTAATATGACGCATGGAGCCTGTCATGATTCTGCTTTGCGTGGTGATGGTTAGAAAAAGTATATATTGACATGTGTGTATGTGTTGAACCAATTCATACTGGTTCATGAATCAAACTGAAACTGAGCTAACACGATAGTTGGCAGATACGTCCCAGTGTGCAGTCTATATATTCACTTATTGGTACACAGTTTATTGTGTATTGTGTTTACTGTTTATCTCAGGTTGATTTCTGATAGTCTATCAATAGAAGTAGTAATGATTATAGTATAGGAGCGATCGCCGTATCTGCTGTTGGATGGCAAGTCGGTGATGTACGACGGGGCAATGCCGTGTTGGGCTTGGAATGAAAGCAGTAGTATTTTATACTCGATTCGCTAATTCACCGGAAGCCAATGGATCTTCTTTAGTACTGGGGTGATGTGCTCTCGCCGGTTGCAGCGGACTACCAATCGAGTTGCTGAGTTATGCACTCTCTGCAGTTTCGAGATAAGGACGTCTGGGATCCCGAACAGCAAAGCGTTCCCGTAGTCGAGTCTCGAAATGACCAGTGAATGTATTATTCGAGCTGTTGATTTCTCCGATAGACACGATCGTATGGAAGCAATGTTACGCAGGTGAAAGTATGCAGCACGACATACGTGTTGCACATGACGTACCATCGACATTTCAACGTCGAACACAACGCCGATGTTGTAGGCACTCGGACTAGGAGTGATGTCACAGTCGCCGATCTTTATCATTGTGATGTTGTGTTTCTTCTGGTTTGTGCGTGATGCCAAGACGAGCGCGACTGTTTTGTCCTGGTTGAATTCCAGCAAATTGGTGTTCATCCAGTCGCGGACGTAGTTGACGCAGTGTTCGATTGTATGCAGCGATGATAGTCTGTCGATTTCATCAGTTATGTCGAATTTGATGTACAGCTGCGTGTCGTCTGCGTACATGTGATAGTTCAGGTTGTGTTGTTTTATGATATCGCCGATTGGGGACGTGTAGATGGTGAAAAGCAATGGCTCCAATGCTGAGCCTTGGGGAACACCGAAAGCGATATTTGAATGGTCGGAAGCACGGCCTTGTATTTTCACGGATTGTGTTCTATCGGTCAAACATGAGCGGACCCATTCTAGCGCGGAGCCAGACACACCAATGCGTTTTTCTAGACGCGAGATCAGGATGTCGTGGTCGACGGTGTCGAATGCGGCAGGCATATCGAGTAGTACGAGTGTCACCCCGTACCGCCGGTCTAATGCCTGAAGAATGTCATTCTACACAAGCACTAGAGCAGTTTCAGTTGAGTGGTACGGTCGATAGGCCGACTGGTTCAGGTCGAGTAGGTCGTTAGCAGTTGCGTGATCGAGTAGGCACCGTTAGACCTGTCTCTCGAGCAACTTGGAGACAAAAGGGAGATTCGAGACGGGTCTGTAGTGTGACAATTGGTCAGCATCTAGATTAGACTTCTTTAGTAATGGGGTGACGTCAGCATGTTTTAGGCAACGGGGGACGACACCGTGTGTGATGGATGCGTTAATCAGTTGCTTCAGAATTGGCGCTAATTCGTCCGAAACGTGTTTAAGTAGCCATATTTGCAATAGGCCGAGCGCGCAAGATGTCGTTGGCGACTTGGTGATGAGACTGCGAATATCAGATGTCGACGCTATCTCGAATGTGTGTAATCGTGATACACAGGAGGTCTGCCACTTCTCGACATCTGGGCTAGGTGTGGCGGCGGAGTAGTCACCTAGCGTCTCACGAATCGTCACGAACTTTGCTAAGAAGAAAATGGCGAAACGTGTTGCGAGTTCTTGCGTGTTGTCATTTTGTGGTAAGTGAGCGGATTTCCATCGCTGCAGGAGCCCTTTCATCAAACGATACAGTCGTCTTGAATTGCCACCGCATTGATCAAGTTCGGATGCAAAGTAGTCCGATTTTGCAGTGTTGATTAGTTTCTTGACGTATGCACATTGTGCATTGTATATATCGCGATGTACTGTAAGGGATGTGCATTCGAGTTTTCGTCGTGTTCTCTTGGCGTCGGCCACCTTCTCGTTGTACCAAGGCACCAGTGGGCGGACAGCTACACGACGTGACAGTTAGGGTGCATGTTTCTGGACGAGGTCGGACAACACGGTGATGCATACAGTGATAAGTTCATCTGCGTCGCTGGCAGAGGGCATTGTAACCAGTGTCGACGCTGCAATGTCATCGCGAAACGGCTGCTTGTTGATGCTCGTATATTTCCGATACATGATTTGTTTCCTAGGGACAGTTGGCTTTAAGATATCAATAACGCATTCGATCCAAAAGTGATCGGAGAAAAGCGACGAAGTTTTCGTGGAAACAATTCCGTGATTCTCAGCCCGTGTAAGGATGAGGTCGATATTGTGGCCGTCGATGTGTGTAGGCTCACGAACGTGTTGGATTACGTTAACGGCGTCAGTTATCTCAATGAAATGCTTCACAGTGCGGTCGGACGGTCTGTCCCAGTGAATATTGAAGTCTCCGATCATCACGAAACGGCACGACATCATGGCATAGCCTTCAACGGTGGATGGAAACTCGGCAAGAAAGCCGGCATGAGAGAGATTGTTTTTGGTTGACCAAGGTAGGCGATATATAATGATCAGTTTGATGAAGCTAGCGGGCGACATGACACCAATGTCCATAAATTCGAATGATTGTATCGGCTGTTTGTTGTTGTTGACGGTAACTTTAAAGATCGATCTGTATAAGAAGCCAATGCCACCCCTCGCCGTTCTTTCTGGGCGCACGCACGAAATTGTAGACGATCGGTGTTAAATCTTTCACTGATTTCGTGTCCTTATCGCCCGGGCTGAGCCACGTCTCGGTAACTGCCACGAGATCAAAGTTGGCTTCAATTACGTGGTCAATAAAACGTCTGTTTTATTGCGAATGGAACAGGCGTTGACGAGGCCCAATATGACGGAGGATCTGGCGTTGTGTCGAGCATTTCGCAGAGCCCCATTGACCGAAGGAGTACTGTATGGAGTGGGCTAGTCCCATTGATCTGTGTGTATGTGTCTTAAATTGTTGTCACAATGACGTGTGCATGGCCGGCCGAGGTATAGTCGATGTCCAACCACAAGTTCAATCACTCGTTGTTTCCAAGCGCCGCATCGGCATCCGCGTCTCGTAGGCAACCGGGCTGCAATGCCATTACTGACTAGTGTCCTCCAAGTATTGGCGTTTACGCGTGAATCAAAGGAATGGCGAAACCATTGGCTGGCAGTGTACCTGATCATGCTGTGTGCTACTGAATGCTGTAGTGTCATGTGGTCATGCTTGGACGACACATTGTTCTGGCTGCAGCGGTCACGGCTGACCGAATCAGTATGACAGTATCACAGGAAATGTAGTCAAAACGTATAAGAAGTCATAAACACTTGCCGAACCAGCAGTCATGTAGAGACTTTGTACATTCATAACACTGTCCGTGAAGTTACAGTACTGTAAAACGTATAACACTACAAAAATTCAACATTGAAACGCAGAACCTTAATAGGTGCAGCCACTAGACGCAGCTCAATATAAGTCGTCTACGGTATGTCAGAGCACAACTACAACCATGGGATTATATTCCGATGTAGTTGTACTAGTGCCTCATTCATCTATGAACGAAAGAAACGTTTGAAAATTGTAGATAATGTCGGTAAATATCGGAGCGATAAAACGCATTCGACTACACCTGAGGTGTGTGCACGAACGGATTATTGAAGTTGAAGACACTTCTTTTTCGCTGGCCACTGCTGTTCGCCATGAGGTACTTGGTAACTATTCTGATGCCGACTGTGATAGTCCTGTTGCTGATCATGCCGATGATGTGCAGACAGTGCTATATTTTCTTGACGTTGAAACTTTACCACCTTATGACTTTCAGAAGAAAGAGTTTGTTTCCATCACTCCTTATTTTGTGTCATCTCACGAACCTGGACCAAGGATTAATTAACCATCAGGAAAAGATGATGGTGTAGACTATTTTCAACAGTTCTACGATGACGATTTCCTAGAGAACATTTGCAAGTTGACCAATGACAATGCGGCATCCCGATAGACCACTGACGACGCCCGATCTTTTGGAATGTGGAAGCCAATTGCTGTACCAGAATTGATTGTATATTATGTTGTGCGCCTCCTCGTAGAAATGAGCAGAAAGACCGTTTGCAGAGAATATGGGAAGATCTTGCCACGAATATTAACTGGCTGCTTTCGATGCCTGAAATTTCACACATCTCCCCGCGTGACAGGTATAACCACATAACGAAGTACTTAATTTATTGTGGTGATTCGGCTGCGCCAATCAGAAATGATGGTTTGACAAGTTATATACGATCCGATTCCTCACCAACCATCTCAGGAAACGATTTGCTGAGGAATTCACGCCTTATCGACAAGATGCTGTCGACGAATGTATGGTCCATTTGTGTGGTCGTCTGTCGTTTAAACAGTTCCACAAGGACACACCTACGAAGTGGGGGATCAAGGTCTGGAAGCTTGCCGATTCGAAGACGGGTTACAACGTTTCCTTTGTGTGTATTCCGGCAAGGATCCAGTCTTTGACACTTTGATGAACGTGGGAAAGGTGAGCTGTGTTGTGCTCAAGCTGGCTGTGTCCCTTTTGGAAAGGTATATAATCAATTTTTTTTAATAGTTTTTTATACAAGACTAAACCTGTTGTTTTTATTGCGACGATTTGAACATTCTGGCTACGGGACAGGCTTGACGAACAGAGCCGGATTTTCCAAGCAGCTGAACACTCCATCCAACAAGAAGCGGGGAGACTACTATTGGCTGCAGTGCAAAACGACATGCATTCTTCTTAATAGATAACAGTAGAACATGTGACAATATGTCACAAGAAGTACATTTACTCTTCCTGTCGAACCACTTGGTTGCAGATGTTGACGGCTTTGAAGTGGAAAGGCACAAGAAGTCACGGCCACTGGCTAATTACTTTGCATGAAATGACAAAGTGTTTGTTGTTCATGCTTGAATACATTGTGCTTTCATAGGACATAAATTGGTTTGTTATTGATGGTGAGTGTATATTATGAAATGCTAACACAATTATAGATATTCGTTTCCTGGCGATTGTTCATATTCAGTAGTGTACCCTTCTTTGGGGATTTGAATGTTCCCCATGTTTACATTGATTTATCTATTAAAAGGCTGACTAAGTAATAAATTAAATATTCTTTACATACTTATATAACAATTCAACACAACATTTTTATTTTTGTTCAAACAAAGCGGCATGTATGCAATTATTCAACACTGAATCGTCACCATTGTAGACATATATACCATTTCCAATTTCATAACATACATGATATTCCGGAACGAAACATCCTGTTAAAAATAAATATATGACCATCCCAGTTAGATTTATGTTATACTGCTTTTCATGTCAACCAATCTAATAGCTTCCATGCTCGCAATATTCCTTGATGGCCCAGTTTTCAAAATGTACAGGTATTCCGGTTCACAAATCGTCAATCGTCGTGTATAACGTCGTCATATCAATGTGCGCAGGAGACGACAGTATGGACAGAGCAGTAGTAGTTGTGAAGATAATTATACACATAAAGAGGTCAATGTATAAACTGTCGGGGACGACCACCGCATCTGCCCAGCCGTAGAGGTCGTTCAAGGCAGGTAATTATTATGCTATTCAATGTTAACTTGTTGTATGTTTCGCTTGATAAGTTGGACGATTGCAGTACATGGAATTATGCCTGACCGACGACATAGCCGACGTTACCGTCGATTTCATTGGCAGGTGTTGGGTTCGAATGTAAGGTTCAAATGTCAGAATGTCGTCTACATATCAGATGGACAGAGGTTTTTCACCTATGTAAAAACCACTAACGTAGAGTTTTCAATGTACGCCAAAGCCTCTACTGTTGTGTTTTGAACTGCGCAGTGTGTCGAGTGAACTACACCAGATGATGTACACCTTTGTACATACTGTGTATGACCCAAAAAAAACAGGCTCAACAATAGAACCAAACCTTGCATCCATAGAGACCAACCAGTAATTACGTTGAATGCTGATGCACATGGTGATGATGATGGCTATTTTTTAAGAAATCATTTGTTTTTTAAGAAGCAAAAATGGATACTAATTGTTTAATTGGTCTCAATGAATACATTATTTTTGTATATTATTTTGCCTGTCGTTTTGGGTTTATACGACAAGTGAAAGGGTAGAACAATCAAGTATATTCAGCGGCAGCAAGGTGCGTGGCAGCCAGTGTAGAACATTCTTAATATTGCCACTTGGTCCCACTTCGGTAGTCTTTTGAACTGTTCGTAAGTTTAGATACGTTTTTGATATTGTATCCGATAGCTTTTTGGAAACCGAATGCTCCTACCCGTTATATATTTGATAGGCATACCAGAAGCAATGAAGTTCGATCTTTCGTAAAACATAATAATTATGGTGACGACGAGAGCTTCAAAACATGGTCACTGTAATTGTAGACTGAGAATACATCATCCTAGAGCTAATTATATATATATATATATATATATATATATATATATATATATGTATATATATATATATATATGTATATATATATATATATGGCGAAGTATGTAGTGTACTTTTCTTGGCCTTTTTGGAATTATATATATATATATATATATATATATGTTCACCATTATCTTACAATTTTGTCGTACTGTGAAACATATAAATGAATGCAGATTAATTTGTTGTATTATCCATGGATACTGATAATGCATAGGGTAACAATTGTAAATATTATGTGATGTCACCGACGAAACCGAAATGGCTTTCTTGATGTATTGTTCGATATTTAGGTCTCGGACCTCCTAAATATTTTATATATTGAGGTTTTTTTGTTCATATTCACATTCACCATTTTGCATATTTTGATACATAGTTTAGCAATATAGCTCAGTTTCAATTAAAAACATCTGAAAATATTCAAATATGACAGCACGACCACCCAGATACCTTTTAGTATTGAAGGAAAGTCCAATTAAAAAAATTAATCCAAGTAATTTGAGAGGCTTGCACATAGGATTATTATTTAATAACGTATGACGTTTTAATTTTAAAAACCACAGGGCAACCAAAAACAGCACGAGGTGTCCACTTTGTGCCCCGTGCTCCTCAATATTTAGTAAACAACATATGTTAATGTTCACGTAGTTTTCTTCGTTTGTGAAACAATCATGGCGTGTTTGTTTGCAGTTTTCGATACGTGTTTGAACAGAAACGATGATGTAACAAGTGTTATCCATTTTGCATATAACAACATTTTCATTTTTAACTGCGTTAAAAATGTTGTTTAAACCAAATTGCCATTTTAGGTTCACCATGAAACATGGCTAAACGAGTTTAGCTATCTGTTGATACCCTACTCAATTCGAGTATCGCCATCTATCAGGTTACAGTACATATATACATTAGGTCTACTCAAATTCCTCAAGTTTTGCCTACCTATGACCATACACTTAGAAACCGTTCAGGTAGACACTGTTACAGGATACGGCCTACAATTTATGTTAAATTTTGATACGATTGAGCCATAACCCATACGAAACAAAGTGCTTAAAAATCATGGGATATGTTTCATAGAAAATTATGTCGTCATTGTAAGGAAGTGTTTAAGAAATTGGATGTGATAGTTCCTAGAATCCCATAACAGGGATTTGTAACTTGAACGAGGACCCGAATGCACTGGCAACTGAGAATAGGTGGCGAATGCAAACTGTAAACCCTGACAATAACTAGTTACAATCAGCTTAGTCTTTCAAGTATATGGTGACTCCTTATAAAAACATTATGTAGGTTAAAACACTAAAAGAAGATCAATATATAAAAACATAAATATACCAGTTTACAAAGGATCCGACATAGCCTAAACTACCAATCGTGGCACAGGCATGCATTCAGCCATTGCATCCGTGTTTCAATTAAAACACTTACAGGTAGCATAAAGAAAGACTGTAGCAATCGATGGTCATCTAACTCGCCAATCAAAAGTGTTGAATACCTCTTTTTTTACATTTTCCCGTGGAGGTACGTTTTGTATTACGAACGAAGTGGGAGATGAACAAATGTTCTTGATGTGATGTAGAATAACTAAATAAAAACAATTAAAACGACAATGTGAACCTATGGTGCAACTGACACATTTGGTAATGTTGAAATTCCAGCGCTGCTGCAATCTAACAACTCCACACCCTCCCAGATTCCGTTAATAACTACACAATTGCACTGTGAAGTCTCACAACACCTTAACCAATAATGCAATTGTTCTACAAAATATTTCTGGATATGTGATTCGAAGCAGTTTAAATGTATGGCTTTAGCCAATTTAGCTAATGTCGAGTTGCATAAGGCATAATATCAAAAGAGTCCTCTCTAACATTACGTCATCCCGGCTGCATAGTATTAAGTCTTGCAATGCATTTCAATTCACAATTGCGACTATTTCGAAATTGTTTCCAGTGGGGCGACTTCAAAAAATGGTCATGACTCCAAAATAGTAACTGGCACATTGGATAGTGTGTGACCAGCTCCGTTAAATTGGCCACTGTATCATGGTTATGTCGTTTGTCCGATCTCTGATTGTTTCGACGTGTGTCTATGATTGTTTGGACGTGTTCTGAGTTAGTTGCCAATCTAATCCACGTATCTTGCTGGGTAGGCGCTGCTGGGAGTTAGATTATGACTATAATTGTTGTGTTTCAAGTTGTAGATAAACTGCTTCAAGTTCGAGAACATGATTGAGTTAGCCCTGTGTATTTGCGTGTAGACGCTTCATTTAGGCCTTAACACTCATTTTGTAGGAATTGCAATACATAATTTGATTATGTGGCAACCGCGCTCTCCTTCACTATTGTTTGAATGGCGTTCTGTTCCAATAAGACCTAAGCAGTAAGTATGGCCCTGTTGATTAAGACGATTCTTAACTTATTTTGACTGCGATCCAAATTCTTATAGGGAACTGACTCATCGATTCATACATTCAAAGAGTTAATTTGTGGAGATAAAATAAATTATGATAACAAATAGCCATAACGTAAAATTAATAATAAACCAGAAGTTTTATGTATGACAAGCTTGGTGAACACGAGGAATCAATAACTCTGCACTGTTCGCTGGCCTAACGACCCAGAAGCAAAGCAAACAACATTTGAAGGATAGTGTATGCAAATTTGCTTCATACACGTGATAGATAATAAGAAGACAGGATCATACATAGACAATATAATGTGCATGGACATGCTGATCAAAACGACATGTTGCCTGATAGTGTGAAGTCTTTGAAATGGGCTGAATTGTTTCGCCCAGTTTTTGCATGATGATTTTTCACAGGAGTCAAAAAGATTATGACTTTTCCACACAAGGTCCATGCAAGACGAATAATTTACTCTACATGTAGCGTGATTTTTAAAGGGAATACAGACACCGATAGTTGAATTTATATAATATTACATCCTGCTATATATTTCCAGGTCCACCAAGCCAAAAAAATTTTATAAATTCGACACGTCGACCAGGTTTCGCTGAGATTCGGCTCGTTTTCAGAATAATTATAGCGACTGCAACCCACCGGAGATAATCTACACCAATGAATATACATAGCAAACATAATATTGTATCCAGCTACAGAAAATAACATTGTATAATATAATAATATCACTAGAATATCGATATATAAAGGAGGATTTGTACAATTTATCATAACAACTTAAATCAGTCAGTGAATATCTGTCGATCTCAGTAGCTCAATTGGTAGATGCGTTGGCTTCGTGACATTCATTTTACAATCTGGCGACGCCGGTTCAAGCCTGACACCAAACCATT
The DNA here is from genome assembly GCA_963995525.1 of Escarpia spicata. Classification (NCBI taxonomy): domain Eukaryota; kingdom Metazoa; phylum Annelida; class Polychaeta; order Sabellida; family Siboglinidae; genus Escarpia; species Escarpia spicata. The sequence goes on along the minus strand of OZ023206.1, from coordinate 50,515,057 downwards.
GCTTTTCTTGAAACCTTTGTTGTTGTTGATGTTTTCACGAAGTAATACAAACCAAATCATTGTTATACTATGATGCACTGTTTGTAAATATTTCTTATTTTTTAGTAATTATTTATTCGCCACAAAAATGAAAATATGGTAATTATATACAACGATGTTTCTAAATTTTATTTATCCAGACAAATCACAATTTGTCTTCACATTATAATTACAATATATTATCGTACATTATATATATATATATATATATATATAATTAGAGGAACGATGTATCTAGTCTTGTAATATTTTTGCGACTTGCTCCAATACAGAATTTCGGAGCAAGCTAGAGGAGCTACCTTGAGCGAATTGCCTCTCTTCATCTGTGTGTTACCCCTACTGGGAATTTACAGATTATTATATAAGATAAAGACTGTCATGATCTCGCTCAGTAACGTCTCCTATATATATATATATATATATATATATATATATCAGCACTTTGGTCATCATATGGGTGCACATATTCTAAGCTCAATCAACACGTGTTGGTATTATGTAAAGTTGCAGTAAATCAATTGACCCCCATTGTATGTAAATGTTATGTTGCCCAGTGTTTTGCAGTGAATGCTAGTTACCAATATTAGTTTGTGTCGTCGTTATGAGGCACACTACAACAAACACTTGTTTGAAAATTATTGTAAGCGGATATAATTTAAATTTCTTCAGTTTCATAATAACACCCCAAAACATAAGTCATGATTGCAACATCTGTATCACTAATGAAGCTAACATCATCTGTATCTCTATTTCAGTGTTTCTCCTTTTGAATGTTTCACCAATATGATTTGTATATTTCATTTGCACACGTAATTTGTTTGATTAGTTTAAATAAACTCTTTTTGACGTTGACCGTTTGACAGTCAGCGTCCCGTTCTTTTCAGTTTGTTTAAGCGTTGTTTTGTTCATGTAATGCCAGCTCAATGTCGACAGCCAGTACTCACCGACACTGTAGAAACACGAACGTAGACAGCCGCCTTGTTTGCAACGCTATATATGCAACAATGTTATTAAGCAGCAAAGTGGTACGCGCAAACAAAGTTATACCAGAAAGGTCCTTACAGCTTGACCTTTCTGAGATCTATTAACAAATCCGCATACTCATCTTGACCAGGACATTTCGTTAGACATATGTAAGCATCTAACATTACACATATGAGTGTGTGTGTGTGTGTGCATGTATGTAAGTATGTATGTATGTATACACGCACGCACGCACGCACGCACGCACGCACGCTCGCACGCACACACACACACACACACACATTATATGTCTATTGTGTTTACGATACGTGTTGCAGATCCCACTGGGAAGAAAGCATGGCGAACGTAGAACGTTGTAACGTTGCCGTTCATGATAAGATATACACTGAAGACGGCTCATTCGGCGACAACTCAGGCAGAGATAAAATTCATGTAGCAAACACTTGGCTAATAGTCAGAGATATGTTGAGTAAGTATACTTCTCTTCCGAATAAATACAGTTAAATATCTTTATATAATGACGTGGTGAAATGTGCATACGATTGTCGCTGGAGGTTTAGCAATTTAAACAATTAAACAACAACTGTAAATACAACACTGGTGTGCACTGCATTCCATTCAGTAGCTTATCATGTCATTGTTATGTTATCAGGTTCTATTCAGTTTTCTCCTGGACATGGGCCGTTTGTCATATGTGACTACGGGACTGCAGATGGGATCAACTCGATTCGCATGATGATAAACTGTATAGGTATGTAATTATGACGACATCATCAACACAATATTTTGCCAAAAAACTTGTCGTGATCTTGTCATCTACACGGATGCTGTGTTTTGTCGCACTAGTTGCGGCTTGCATACAGGCATGACATATACTGACATATTTATGTTAGTACAACGTTTGGCAAGAGCTAAGCGTTCTAATAGCTACTCAACGTTCACGTACGCTTAACATATGAGTTTTAGGACGAGTCTGCCGCATGTTGTCTAGGATGGTATGCGTGGGCGTGGACGTGTACGTATCCTTCTCGGTAGCGCACGTTTGTAATAATGCATGTGCAAATGTTTGGATCTAAACAAGCATGGGTGACACGCAAAACGTATGAAAGGGTCATAGCAATATGCAACGAGGTCATCTAAAACGAATGAAGGATAATCTCACAAATGAAACTACTTGCTCATAAATTATTCACCTGGAAGATTATTCGTTTGTTTTACGTTTAAGATGACTCCAGCCTTTTGGTAGATGACAGCATATTTGCTTAGACGACAACTGGATTTGTTTAGATGACCTCTTGATTAGTTTAATGTTAAATGGCACGATGCACTTGGCATATCATCTAACCATAACAAAGACCACATATATTCGGCAAACGTCAATATATATTTACCGAACACATATCCACAGGTCACATGAATGGGTTCACATGATATGATTTCTTGCTACATTCACAAATATTGAACTACTCCTAGTGTAATTCATATAGTTGAATGCACACAGAACCCTTGTTATATGTTGGGCAATCCAAAGTGGAGTCAGCGCATAACATTTTAGTAATAACATTGCGAGTATGGATTTCTTGTTTTCTCTTGCTCCTTGTTAATGTGGATCAGTTGATACTATTTACGCCGTCATTTCCAAGCTGATCGTCTCACCTTGCATACCCAACTTATCAACGTTTATCAATCCATCTGTCGACAACTCTTTTGCTACGTACTGGTTTTGCGATTGTGACGCTTTTTAGTGCGCATCAAAGTTTGGTCTAGGAGAATTTAGGCACAAAAGGATTTAACTTATTATTGCTGGTAATATTATTATTATTATTAGTAGTAGTAGTAGTAATATTATTGTTATTGTTGTTGCTGTTGTTATTGTTATTATCATTATGTTATTACAGACTGGGTTCAAAAGACGTACGGTGAAGATCAGCAAGTCCAAATCATTTACGAAGATCTACCAACCAACGACTTCAACTACTTGATTCGTTACATCGAAGGTTTATACCGTCCAGATAATCAAGCCTAATTGAATGCACAGTGGTTTATATATACATTTCCGGTAATTTAAATTCGCGTAATCTAATCGAAGTGTAATTATTTATGCGGCCAAATAAGCTAAGAGCTATTTAAAGTGTGGTTACATGACGGTCACAATTAAATATCAATAAAAACGTGATTGTAACTATGCCATACAAGTATAATGTAAGCGTAATTGAGGTTCCACATGGAACATTACCATGACTCTTACTTACTCAAATTAGAATTCATTCAGCAATGATAAAATAATTAACCTCACAAGTTTGTCAGGTTAATCAATGTACTTCACAGTTCACTTTTTCAATTATATTAATTATCAACTTTTCAATAAATCACAACGTATTGTGTATTTATAAAATTTCTGATTTAAACATTTTACGTTACGATGTCCTCCATGTAATCGTGGTTTTCAAAGGTCCATCATAATTCAATGTTAATGTTTGTAGCTTTATATGATGAACATAATTCACTGACATGTGTTTTACTACAACAAAGTATCAATAACTATTTAATATATTATTACGATAGTATATACAATCCCAGGTTCCCTGTCAATTTATCACTTCTATGGAAAATAACAATTGAAATTGATAAATATATCAAATAAATAAATTAATTACAATATTAGCAATTATACATGTATATCAATTTGAGTATGTTCAAAACTATACCTATGTTTCCTGACCAGTTTTATAAAGAGTGTTATGAGGCATTCTGCACAGTTCGAATGTTATTATGGATTATGTTCAGGGATAGTGCTCCACAGTTTCATTCACGTACTGCGTTCATAATATCGAATTGCTTTTGTGAATTTAAGCATTTATATATCATATGCTAATTTCTTTACAAACGAATTGTTATGATATTTCAATGAAGATTTGTGGCATGAACAATGTCTCATTACAATTGAGGATCATTATTATTCACAGGAAATTCCGAATACATCTGTAGATTTTAAACATGTGTTGTCGCATTGTTTATGGACACTATTGTTCACAAAATACACGCATAAACATACTATTTATGCGTATATTTAAAATGCTGTAGGTGCTTGTTTTTTGAAAAATAATATTACTGTTCTGAAAAGATCAGAAAGTTGTTCTTAAATTGTCAGGATGTGTGGTTTTGTCTTATATGCAAAGGAGAAACATTCGTTTGTTTGTTGTATAAATTATTGTCTATCCTAGGTATCATCCCTGAATCCAAAGGTTTCCTTCAAGATCGCAAGAACGTATTTATCACATGTTGTGGGAGAAGTTTCTACAAACAGTGTCTGCCGGACGCATCGGTTCATCTCGGGTTTTCCAACATGGCGATGATGTGGTTATCTGCAAGGTGATTACACGATTGTTCGAAATAAAAACAATAGTCATGAAGCGCCGTTATCCATTCGGAGTAGAGTACTGCTCAGATCCGCTCTGGGGCGCAGTGTCCGAGTGCTTAGAGTGCCGGACTGTCGACAGGAGGGACCGGGGTTCAAATCCCGATGCCAACCGGGCGGTGGTCCTGTATTGGCTCAGCCGCCGTGTAGAAACTTGGGCAATTTCGTTCACCCTACCAACCCGCACCGGCCAACGTGGAAGGGTAGGCCAACAACATCACCATGTAAGGTACAATGAAGCAAAGGCCCCCAGTCCCCAACGGCATCGAAAGAGTATGACTAAGGAGGCGGTTTGGGTCAACTAGGGCTACGTGCAGGGGGTGCTAAGAATCTCTGAGTCAACAAGGGCCGCACAGAGAAGGTAAGTTGACTGACAATAGCAACATATAACGTGAGAAGACTGCCAAGAGATTATCAGATACAAGAACTGGAGGAAGAAATTAGGGAAACCAGGTTGGTATGGAATGTGATCTGCGAAGATCGGAGAAGTCAGAAGAAGAGAGGAATGCTTCACTATCTTACAAAGCGGTCATCTACTATACTTTTCCACAGCGAACAACGGCCAAGCAGGAATAAGCTTTCTCACAAAAAAGAAAAGGAAAGACAATATAGTGAGGGGTAACAGCATCAGCCTCAGAGTTTGCAGAACTTGTTTTATGCATAACAAAGCGCTACAAACTGAAGATAGTACAAGTACATGCCCCAAAAACATCATACTTAGAAGAAGACAAAACCAACTTCTAGGACGACGTGGATGAGACCATAGAAACGCCAACCCACAACACGATATTGATGGGAGACTTTAATGCGCAAATATGAAAAAGAACCAACATTTAGGAAAGGACAACAGGCAAATTTGGTCTAGGGGTAAAAAACCAAAGGGGCGACACCTTGGTAGAATGGGCAACATCATAAAAGTACAACGTCATGAATACCAAGTTCCAGAAGAAAGCAGGGAGGCAATGCACGTGGAAAAGCCGAAATGGAGAAGCGAAGAATGGAATTGACTACATCCTGATAAACATACCAGACATGGTCACTCTTCTAACTGTTATCAACCAAGTCAACATCGGAAGTGACCACAGAATGGTAATGAACAAAACAAAAACTGGATGTCAAGGCTGAAAGGAAGAAGTTGATAATCAAGAGACCACGTGTAGATGTGTAGATACTATTCAAATAGGAACAAAAAGATCGAATTCTAACTCAAACTGCAAAATCGATTCGAGACACTTCAAGAACGACATCGACACCGTCAGAGAACACAACAGAGATATTATGAAACTAAGGGCGACAAGTGTAGCCAAAGTAATCAACAGGCATGTAATGACGAGAATATCATCACCGACAGGAGCACTAATGAAGAAACGACGGGATGTGGTGGATAAGAGCGACCTAAAAAAAAACATAGTACGCAGAAATATGCAAGACCATCAAAAAGAATGCGAAGGAGGACATCAGGAACTACACACAATATATCATACGAAAACCGATTATGGCTTCTAAGAGCCTGAACAAAGTCAGAAGAACACAGTCACTAGGCCAAGACAGACTAACTACACTTCTAAACTACCAGGTTAGAGAAGTACAATACCAAGATGTGATCATGGGACGAATACAGGTATTCTACACCGAGCTATGCGACAGTGACCAGAATACTATAAGTCACACCGACCTGAAAGAGATACCAGGGAAAATATCATGGGAGGTGGAAACAGCGCTAAGATATATGAACAATGGTAAGATATGAGGCAACGGCCATGTGAACATTGAAACATTAAAAGCAGAAGAAAATACCATCTCAAAGACATTGGCTAAGCAGTAAATTAAATTCTTATCAGAAAGACGAATACCCATCGCAAGGAAGAACGCAAAGATGATGATAATCTTCAAGAATGGAAACAAGAAAGACTTAAAGAACTACATACCGATATGTCCGTTATCAAAAATCAACAAATTATTGACAAAGATACTAATGAATACGTTAGAAAAGACACTCGAAGAAAATCAACCACGAGAACAAGCAGGATTCAGAAGCAGGTACTCAACGACAGACCACATACACGTCATAAACAAACTGAAGGACAAGTGTCGAAAATATAATATCCCGCTCTGCATCGCTTTCGTCCACTACGAGAAGGCTTTCGAGTCGGCGCTAACTCAAACAATACTGACCTAACTTCAAGAACAGGGGATAGAAAACGTGTATACCGATCAGCTCGGTGACATTCGACCTACACAAAATATACAATGTACAAGATCAAAATCAAGAGAGGAGTACCACAGGATGACACCATAATACCCAGCTGTTTACGGCAACGCTCGAAAGCTTATTCCGAAGACTGACCTGGGTAACCAGAGGCTTGAAGATAGACGGATAATATATCAGTCATCATCAGACATATTCATATGCGCTACTACACCACAAGAACTGCAAAAATGCTGCAGGAGCTAGTTGTTAAAAGTGAAAACCAAGGTCTGAAGATGAACATTTCGAACATAAAATTGATGCTATAAAATTGCACACCAATATATATTAACAACATGCAAAAACAGAAAGTTGAAAGCTAAATCAATCTGGGACTGCGATACACTATCAGAGACTAAAACCAAGGTAAGGAGATTCAAAGAAAAATCACTGCCGGCAGGTCAGCATTCGCGAAACACCGCGACAACTTTTTCAATGGTAACTATTGAACCTTCGTGAAGGCACAAGTTTACACTCATGCGTACTTCCAGCGATGACATTCGGCACGGAAACATGGGCTCTCACCATCCAGGCAAAGAACAAGCTAGCAGCCGCGCAAACAAAGATGGAAAGAAGTATGTTAAACATCATATATCGGGAGAGAAAAGCAAACATCTGGGTAAGAGATAATACAAAGTTCATAGACGTGAGAACAAATCAGAAGACAGAAGTGGACCTGGGGGGCACATCAGCAGACTACGAGATAACCGGTGGGCATCGCGTATCAAATCCTGGAGACCTTACGAATGGAAACGATCGATAGGAAGAACGGCGAGACGGTGGAGAGACGACACAGACGAGTATTTGAAGGGCACCACCTGGCAGAGGATAGCGCAAGACAGGTAGATTTGGAAACAACATGCTGAGGCCTTCACCCAACCACGGGACACTACGGCTGCACAATGACGATGACAAGTATAAATATATATATATGTACATATATATATATATATATATATATATATGAGTAAACATATCACTGTATAATAAATATAATAATGGTATAATATGTTATATATAAACATACACTCGCGCTCACACACACACGCACACAAACGCACACACACACACACACACACACACACACACACACACACACACACACACACACACACACACACACACACACAAACAAACTCTGATGAATCTTTCCAGTCCACGTGTGACGTCACAAGAGGTGTTTTCGGTCCACTTCCCGGAAGGATCTCCCGAACAGCGCATGTTTATAGCGCAATCCGCCCGAGACTGGGAGACGCTCTTGCTCCATAGAGCCAAAGAACTTGCGCCTGGTATGGTTGTATTTATATACTTGCCCTACTAATCGTAATTAATTAATAACTATGTAACACATTATTATATTGGATATTCATTCACTAATACTACCAAAATAATTGACGAAATAGTTGGTTATAGTGTTCCTCACGATACATACAACTTTATTGATGCACCATCAAATCCTGGACTAATGCCCCGTTTAATGGTGTATACAAAATATGCAAATATCTAAGAAACATAAAAATCGCATTGAAGAGGAATAAATAAATTACCGAATGAAAGGTAAAGTTAACAAACAAAATCCTAGTTTAAATAAACATATGTATAGTAAAATTAGGAGTAAATGAAAAAAAGCAAACGAATAACAAAGTGCTGAACAGCTAAACTTACTGTGTAAAAAACAAGAGTAAAAGTCTAAATTATATTAAATAATTTGACTAGATATTAACATATGATGTAAAGTAAGTAAGTCAAACAAAAAAATTATGAAAACTGTATGTATTAATAATACAAAGGTTAACTTAGGTCTGACTCTAAATTATTTTAAGAACAGAAATGTCTTCACATATAGACAATACAGTCTATTAACGATACATTTAGAACTAAGGCATTTTAACAGTCAACATTTTAGTTGTATCTCTGTTAATACTGGTGTATTTGTTATATCTTATTTACTTTTCTCTAGTTATTACACCACAGTGATGATATGATTATATGATACACATTCTATTCACATTTCTACACATGTTAAAACATATTCTTTTAATAGTGTTCACATCATTTGCACTACCTTAGTTAGCTATGTTTGTACTATTAGCACTATTATATTTGTTTATTCTGATTGCAACATTGTGTTGTTTGGTCATGTATTTTTTTAAATATAAACGCTCTAGTCAAACAGTTTTAATAATGACTACTTCACCATATATATATATATATATATTGGGAGGCTGGGAAGATAGTGATTTCACAGGTCCTACTGCCGGTCTCCCTGGATCATCAGTACTATGTACAATGTGTACAAACTCGGCGTGTGTGCTTGCGTGCGTGTGTGTATGTGTGTACGTACGTGCGTGCGTGCGTGCGTGCGTGCGTGCGTGTGTGCGTGCGATGGGTATGTATATATGTGTGTATGTATGTACGTACGGATTTATGTATGTATAATATAGATATATAAACTTCACTGCTCTCTATAATCCACAATCTCATTGGTATTAAAATTGGTAATTTCAATGTTCGGTAAATCCGTAATGTGTTGCACCATACTTTACTCAAGGAACATGCACTTCTCGTAGCGTGACTACTGTGAATCAACACCAATTGGGAACATAATTCAGATTTGGTTTATTTCGAGGATGTTGCATGATGTGTTAAAAAGACTGGAGAAGGTAGAGTAATTATTAAAACAATTGTGTCCCTATATATGACGTTATCACTTACATAATTTATCTGGTAGGCGGACGACTAGTGATTGCAACAATGTCCAATACCACTTGCCGATGCGGCAAGACTGACGAATGGTGTTGGTACAGAATTTTGACGAATACATGGCGAGATATGATGCAGGAAGCAGTCATATCGGAGGTAAACAGAGTTAAATGTTGTGTTTTTTCAAAAATTATGATACCTTACTAATAAGTAGGGGCATGTACACTCAAACATCTATATACAAATTGGTGAGGTGAGGAGTCAACAAGTGAACACGTATGAGCTAGAATTAATTTATATATATATATATTATATATATATATATATATACATATATATATATACATTCCTATATAGACACATTAACATGTCCTTGTACTTCTAATACATTCTGCAGAACGAATTTCTTGCAACGATTGAGCCAAACTACTGGCACAGAGCTGAAGATATCACTGCTCCGTTCGATGACAGCAACTCTCGCGTGACGAGATCTGGGCTGCACCTGGTTGCCATGGAATCGCAGGTAATGAAGTTTATCTTGGGAGAACAGTGGTCGACATCCAACAAACAAGGTGAGAACGCATCTATATACATACGAGTATATTATTATTCGCAATAGAATGTTTTGATTAACGACCGGATCCCTTTCCTGTCCTTGTTGTATTTATAACGCAGATGTAGATGTATTTTCTCGAAAAAAATGTTTATCTTAACTCCAGATTACGAAGTTTGCCTGCATCGTTTTCTTCGATGTAGTCTCTGTTGTTAGCATATTAGCTATGTGTTAACTTATTCTGCACAAAACATAATATATTCGTTTAATTTGTAGACGTTTCTGACGCTGCGAGAACCTATGCAGTACCGTTTGTGCGATGTGTTCGCACTTGGAGCACTCGCACATTCATAACTGGTTTTTCAAATGAGAGAAACGAAGAAGATCGAAAGAAGATACTGGACGAGTTTTACAGGAGACTGATTGTCAAAGTGTCAAAGATTCCCGCTGATCAGTCCTTCACCATTGTCCAACACTACGTCACAATGGCTAAAAGATGCAAGGTTTGAACATTGGCGGAAAGTGAACAGTCGAACTATTTCAATGATGACAAATATTTGAATAATGACTAACTGCATTTAGTAGCTTGAAGTGGAATTTAATTTAATTGAATTGGATTTTATTCAACAACAAACATATACACAAGGTGAACTCATACATAAAACATCAAATTGAACCTATACACAGCAACAAGGTGATGCGCCTACCTAACTCAAACTAATTATATATGTGTTAAACGGAAATGCAAGAAGTTAAGAACTTATGATATGCATTCCCTACTACTAATTTATAATATAATTTGATATATTATATAGACACAATTGACTAGAATTACTGTTGATGCAACCTTTACATACAAGTGGCTATGTATATTGGTTGCCCACTTATACTTCACTCAATACTTAGTACATTATAAGTAATAGACATACTGATTATTGTTACCGATACAATATTTAATTTAAACTTTCATACTTTTGTAGAAAAACTCTTTTATAATGATTTTTAAACTGGTATACCCTACTGCATGTCTGTAGGTGTGACTGTAATTGATTCCACAACTTAGGACCCTTATTACTAATACACGCCGCTTTATGTGTCGTTCTACTATATATTTTTTTGAAATTATAGAGTTTTTATTACGTGTATTATGATTGTGACTATCACCAACTCTCTTAAAGTAATTCAACATATGATCTGCATGCACATTGTTGTAAACCGTATACATCAACACCATATTGTTGATGTCAATCATATCATACACACAGCGTTTTAAAATAATATAAAATTGGTGTTCTTTATGACAATCACGTTGTTATAATTATTTCGACCAAATTGCCTTATACTACAATAGTTTCAAGCTCGTTCAAAAGAGCTAGCAAGCCGTTGAATACTATAGTAAGGTATTTTATTTTAGCCCAGCTTGAAGTTACTGAAGACGCATAATAAAACTATATTGTACTTAAATAGTATAACACGTCATTGTTCGCTTGCTTCCTAAAGTTTGTTTGTTTTATTGAAAGAACCATATTGACTCAACTTCATGTTCGGATGCGATTGTGTACGTATGTAGGTGTTTCGTGCTGCGCGTGAGTGTTCGTGCGAGTGTGTGTGTGTGTGTGTGTGTGTGCGTGTGCGTGTGCGTGTGCGCGTGCGCGTGCGCGTGCGTGTGTGTGTGTGTGTGTGCGTGTGCGTGTGTGTGTGTGTGTGTTGGAAAGTGTTCTTAACGTTCCTAGAACGTTATTATTATGTTATGATTCAATTCCATTCTTCATTTCCACCTGATAATACAACATACAACATACGTACATAATAAAGATGACAAAGTTCTAAATGGAAATGGGAAAGTAAAAGCTAATTACTTATCATTTACTTTCCCCATCATCAATAAAACATGGTCATAATATGATACACAGTGTTAATAAAATAACTAATATGCCATTGCTACTACATTCGTGCTTGCAAATACTGTTTGAACCTTAACAATAACGAAATTAATTACATAATTTATACTCTTCAATTAAGTAATTTTATGTCGTTTTTCATTAAGTGATCTTTTTATGTGATCGTCTAAACACTTCCACAATTTAATAACACACATATATACTCTTAGCCTTTAACATGGTTTGGGCAAAAACATATTTTTGTTTATTTCTTTGACGTATTACATAGGGTGTAGTATATTTTGTATTGAACAAATTGAAGGTTACCAGGCATCACATTATTGTTAGCTTTAAACTTTACGATGGAAATGTTTAATTTTATTCAGTCATAAAGTTTAAGAACGGCTAGATCATAAAATAATGTACTAGTATGACTTAATGTAATCGTATTACATATTATTCGTACAGCGTTTTGTAGTACCGTTAATATATGTTTTATACGCATTTCCCCAAACTTCTCATCAATACAATAAATACGGAATAAATAATAAAAAATATATTATAGAAGTTTTAAGTAATAAACAGTTTGCCCTGTATATAATGGTAATATTGTTTAGACTTTACATCAATATTTGTTGTCTTACTATATTTGATAAATAACATGTAGCTTGTCTTAGCAACCTTTAAGGGTAATCTATTAATTTAAATCCACATATGTAACTTGTATAGTTCGTTGCAATCTTGCTTAGCTGGCCTGAATCTTTCATATAACAAAATGTATTCGTATAATCCGCGAAAATAAAAAAAATTAATATATCTACACAATTACATATATCATTTATGTATAGTACAAATAATTTTGGATCCAGAATTGAGCCTTGTTTTACGCCACATAACACCTGTAATAAAACTGAATTGCAGTCATTTATGCTGATGTACTGTAGTTTGTTATGCAAGTATCGTTTCAACCACTACCTGGCCATTCCTCTAACACCATAGGTTTCTAATTTTCTGAGTAATACATTATGATCAATTGTATCAAATGCTTTTTGAAACCCAAAAATACAACATATGTGCATTTCATTTGGTCTACGGCAGTAGTCACATTTTCACTTAGTTCTAACGAAGCCATTGAAGTTGATATATTTGTCCTAATCCCATATTGAGTGCTGTTTAAAATGTCATACTTTTCTATAATTTTATCTACCTTAGTATTAAATAATTTTTATAATTGTTTGAAAATTGAGGAAGTAGGATACTATTCTATAGTTGGTAAAAACATTTTTTTAACCAGCAGTAAATATAGGAATTACTTTGGAAATTTTCATTTTACTTGGAAATCCACCACTACTACATGATGTGTTATATATGTGAGTAAATTACACCATTGGAAATTACTTTCTATACAATTATCATATCAACATTGTCATAACATGACTATTTGTTATTACAACAGTTGACAGTATTCATCACGTCGTGTTCTTCTACCCCAGCTAAGAACATGGTGTTGGCGTTGGTATTTTGTAAAACAAATCAAGCATACTTGTATTTACATTAGATACTCTTATGTTTATTGCAAGATTTGGTCCAACAGTTATTTTACCCATCGTCAATATAACATGGTCATAATACTATTAATAAATACAAACACAAAATGCAGGTAAACGATCACTAATATAACTAATAATAACGTTAGTGGTAACTTTCTGAGAACGCTTGTTTTGGAAAGTTTTCTTAACGTTCCCAGAACGTTATGCATAACGTTATTGCGTAATGTTAGCAGAACGTTTCCCCAAACAGGCGAACTGACGGATATCAGTACCATTTTAAACTTATGACCCTCCAAGATCCCCACCCTTTTACGGATTTCGAAAAAAATCTAAAAATGTGCCCGTTTGATCACATACAATGTGATCTAACATGCACATTGGTTTCATATACATAACGTTAATATTCTTGTGAGTTAATGTGCCAACTATATGAAGCCTGTTCATTACGAACTGATGTCACTAAGCCCCTTTAACTTACATTGTCAAACGTATTAAATACAATTGCAACTTTGAGCGTTTGCAATGTTCTAACGGCAAGAACACAAAAGTACACACAATTCCGGGGTGCATCTATCGACACATTTGTAAGATTATTATCTTTACAGTGATATAACAAATGTTAAATTCCGCGATTGAAAATTTAGGTAAGGCATAAAAAACAAACCCGCATAGATGCGCGCCATGCTAAATCCTAGCAGTGTCACCTGCGGTGACGACACAACGACCGCTAGTGTGTGCAGAAAATGTACAGAAAAGCGCTTCTAAAAGGGGCTTTGAAAAGGGTAACGGAGGGGGTAACAATAATTTCCTATCAGTGCACTATTTTTTAGATTATAGTTCATTCAGATTATAATAAAAATGTCCCTTTCACATTTCGCTTAGTTTTTATTTTAATTAAGCGACATTCTAGTTATTATAAAAAAATTATTTAGGTGATTTTAGTTATCTGGAGAGCACTGGATATGAATGGCTTAAGCAACGTGCAGAGAGAGACAAATGCAATGCTACGTACTTTTTTTCTGTTTTGACACGAAGTTCAGTTGACATGTTTTTTCTTCTTTGTTCTGACCTTCCCATTTCGCTGACGATGCGGTTTGCGCGATAATTTTCGGAGTTCAGTCCTACCTCGGATTTTTGTCGCTTTCTTTGACGATTGTTTGAAATTATGTGACTGTTTCTTCCTCTCCTGCGTACAATTCAGGCATCCTCGTAGCGTAATCGTAATCGTCGAATTAAGATGGCATGGTTAATTGTCTCAAAACCTGCACTAAAATCGATGAGAAACAGTGAAGTACCTTCAATGTTTTCCGTGGCTTATTTTAAAGCCGTTTCCGTCGAATAGTGTTTTCGATACGCCGATTGGTAGCAGTCATTCACATAGTGTATGTACATAACTTACTTTTTTTTCTTCTAATGGAATGCACATTATGTCCGAACGTTCTAGTAACGTTTTAATAACGTTATTAGCGTTAGGTTCTACGAATGTTCTGCTAATATTGTGTCAGAACGGTCCGAGTTGAACAGATAATTCTGTCAGGAATGTTGCCAGTAATGGGAGGAAGGGGGCCAACGTATAGAAACTGCAAGAGGCTGGCGATCAACGCACTATTTGAGCAGATGTGTGACGAAGGGGGGATGGGATTCACAGATTTATGGGGATACTTTGTTGGGAGGGAAGATATGTACATGAGAGATGGCCTCCATATTAGTGGAAAGGGGGCAGCAGTTTTCTCAGAGATTGCTGCGATATGTTGACAGTGAGACAGGTTGCATCTATTTAAACTAGATTTGCATGGGGGACTCACAGAAAAGCCTGAAACTGGAGGCATAAATAAAGACAGCATAAATAAATCAGTAAAGAACAGTCCGGAAAACTCTTCTGAAGCTGCATATCAATGTGTTTGTTTAAACGCAAGGAGTATAGTAAACAAAAGAAATTAACTAAACATTATGGTAAAAGATATTGACCTTCACATAATAGGTATAACCGAATCCTTGACCACCATCGATATACCAAATGCCGAATTGGGACTGACAGAATGTGTAATGTTTAGGAAAGATAGAATGGGAAGAAAGGGAGGTGGATATATTTTATATATTAAAGAATCTATCCAGGCTTACGAAATAAAATTAGAAAGAGAAGCAGATTGCGAAGAAGCTGTTTCGTGTAACATAGTTACAGGAAACTCAACGTTAACAGTTCGGTTAGTTTATCGAAGTCCAAACATAAGCATAGAAGAGAATGAAAAAACACAAAACGCTATAAGGGAAGTAAGCAAACGAGATTGTATTATTATGGGGGATTTTAACCACGGGCATATAAAATGGAAATCTCTACAGAGTACGGGGAATGAGGACCTCAAGATTATAATTTTAGTTCAAGATACTTTCCTTTCTCAACATGTACTAGAACCAACCAGAGGTGAGAATGTGTTAGACGTAGTTTTGTTCTCACAGAATGAATTAGTTGACAATGTCAAGATATGTGAGCCACTGGGGTGTAGTGATCACAACCAGATACATTTTACCATCAAAGTAAAATCAGAAAGGAATAGTAAAAAGCAGTATAGGAGAAATTTCCACAAAGGAAGGTATAAGGACATGAGGAAATATTTAGCAAAGATAGACTGGAATAACACACTGAAAAACTAAGACATCGACAGAATGCTGGAATATATTAAACAGTGAAATTAAGTGCATGGTTGAGAAATGTGTACCCTTCAAAAACAAGGGAAACGGTCCAAAAAGAAACACTTATCGAAAGAAACAATTAGAAAAATTAAGTATAAACAAATGATGTGGAAGTTACATAGATGTACTGGAAATGATGAAGACTACAACAGTTATACAGAAGCACTTAACCAAGCAACAGCTGAAGTTAGAAATTCAAAAAGAAGCTATGAACAACTATTAGCTAGTAATATAAAACATGACAGCAAGAGTATTTATGCGTATGTTCGAAGCATACAGAAAGTTCACGATAACGTCCGTACTCTAGAAGATAGTGCTGGAAATATAATATCAGAGGGATTCTACATGGCAGAAGACCTGAATGAGTACTTTAATTCAGTGTTTACCAGAGAAAATATTAGTTCACTGTCAGTACCAGAGGCTAATCTGCCCCTTGAACTTATTAATTCTTCTGAAAAGAAGAATTAATAAGGTCAAGGGGGCAGATTTAGACTATTTAGGACAATTAATTGTAACCCCGAAATGGTAGCTAAGAAAATAAGGGCTATGAAGTATACTAAATCACATGGAGTGGATGGGATTCCGCCCAAACTACTATTGGAAATTGTAGAACAAATTAGCGTACCGCTTGCAACATTTTCAATTTGTCATTAGAAGAGGGATTGTTTCCTTTAGAATGGAAAGAGGCAAACATTATACCGTTATTTTAAAAAAAGTACGAGAAACAAGTCAGAGAATTATAGACCAATGGTTTAACATCAGTGATTTGCTAATTATTAGAAAGACTAATTACAGATCACATGGTGGATTTTCTTGTTAAACATAACTTGATAAACCCATCCCAACATGTTTTTTTTTAAAGCGAGGTCATGCTTAACAAATGTGTTATGTTTTTTGGAAGACACAACTAAGTGGGTAGATGAGGGATCACCAGTAGATATCGTCTACTTAGATTTTCCAAAAAAAACTTTCGACGAAGTACCACATCAAAGATTACTGCTAAAACTAAAGGAAAATGGCATAGGAATTGGTATAATAAACTGGATAGATAAATGGCTGATTGACAAAAGACAACGTGTAGTAGTTAATATATATCAACGATTTCGATGATGAAATAACAAGCAAAGTGTTGAAATTTGCGAATGATACAAAATTGTTTAGAAGTATTAAAAGTGACGGAGATAGACAACGTTTACGAGACGATCTTGACAATTTGATCAAATGGTCTGACAAGTGGCAAATGCTGTTCAATTTTGGGAAATGTAAATGCCTCCACGCAGGACATGGGAACGAAGAGGTAGAATATAAAATGGGGTGTACTGTACTATATACCATTGTAAAAGAAATGGACTTAGGGTTTACCATTTGTGCTGATATGAAGGTTTCAGAGCAGTGCGGAATTGCAGCTTCAAAGGGAAATTAAATCCTTGGATTAATTAGGCGAAACATAACGTATAAAAATGAGCTAATAATACCGCTGTACAAAACTATAGTTAGGCCTCATTTAGAATATTGTATTCAAGCGTGGAGGCCATATCGCAGGAAGGACATAGATATGCTAGAAAGAGTACAGAGGAGAGCAACTAAAATTATATTAAAACTTAGGGATCTTAGTTACGAAATACGCCTAAAAATGCGGCTTGACAACAGTAGAGACCAGGAGATTGAGAGGAGATCAGATAGAAGTGTTTAAAATAATGAATGGTTATAAAAATATTGACATAAATATTTTTTTCTCAGTTAAGAAAAATAGAAGGACTAGAGGATATGAAGTTACAT